>VWZF01004785.1:0-501303 GCA_013396755.1 Sclerurus mexicanus
CCCCCCCCCCCCGAATTTTCACTGTATCCTGCTTTAATTTAAAACTGAGGTGATTTTTCCTATGCAGTTCCTGAACTGCATTTCATTATTAGATGGCAAGTGAGACACCAGGACTTTTGGTGAATCCCCACTCTAGTGAAAACTGTTTGAAACTTTTGAAAGCTAATTATCTTGCGTGCAGCTGAATAAAAGCTAAGGAAAAGATTGTATTTTCTCCAACATGCTATGGCACCCCACATGATTAAACATAGATGGACAGAGCTTGAGTCAATTCTGTACTCTCCATAAATAACTCAGTATCTACATTCTTAATAGCATCTCTTTTGAATAAAATTTCATCTTATCTCTGATGAAGCCTCTCTATCAATCACATTTCCCCTTTTAATACAGAGGTTAAATAGTATTTACTGCAGACTTCAGGTGAGATTTCTGTACAGTGCTGAGAGTGGTTAATATTAGAGGGCTCCTGAGGGTTAATTGCTTTTTGAGATACCTATGCATGCCTATGGCTCCAAGTCAGTGGTAGGGCTGCTCTATCCAGGCAAAAAAAAGATGCCCTCAGGACTGGAAATTTACCCACTAGCTTTAGCCAGATTTAAGCCATCTCTCATTGTATTCTTCTGTATGTTGCGATTACACCAAAGAGAGGTGCAGTCATGTTAGCAGCATGATGCAATGTGACTGGACTTAGATACTACAGGTTAGTAAAACCATTGTACCCCATAGCCCTTCTGTTTGTATAACCTGTTTGAATTTACACAGAATAACATTTCAGACTCTTGCTGAATTTGTTACTTGCTGTAGTGCCAGATTATTTACTAAAAAGAATAGCTACCTGTGAAATAATTTCTTTGTATAGTTTTGCAGAATTTTGTCCCAGAATAGGTGCAACATTTTGCAACTCAAAGAGAACAACTGCTTTGCCTCATATGTAGTAAGATCCTTTTGAAAATCAGTTTTGTTCTTCATAATGCTTATGTCCCATTCCTACTTACTATAACTTGCACATCTAATAATTATATATAGTATTCCATAATTAGTGAAAATACTGCATAGTCACTTAATTTCTCTCTTCATCTAGCGTGATAAATATTTAAGTGTGTTGTGCAAAACGGAATAGGAAAATCTGGAGGAAACCCATCCCGGATCCTATAGCCAGGCAGCTGCTCTTCTTTTGATATATATAGATTCAAGTCCCTTTGATAAGGAAGGTTTATAAAGAAGATGAGTGCCTCACAGGTGACTGCTCTGCCTACTGCAGAGCAGTTGTAGGCCAGTTTATTTTCCATAAATTAAGGATGTACTTTCTTGGGTTTTTTAAGAGTGCAAGTACCTAATTCAGCCAGAGGTTGCAGTGTTTTAAATCTCATCCTGAGAGAGCCTGTGAGGCAGGAGAGGCAACTCACAAACTGAATAGTGTAGGTGACCCATTCTTCAGTGTATTGTCAATCATCTCAGAGGTACATGGGGAGGTGGAACCCCTGACATGGATGTTTTGAGCTGTCCTGTGCAGAGAATAGGCTTTTCCGTGATTCTGTGCCTAGATGTTTTAGGCCACATTTTCTTTCTCACCAACTTGCACAGTGAATGGGGTAGGGAATGGTAAGGTTCTGTTTTCTCTATAGTTTGGCAGCATGAACGTATTGCGCAGCTGAGCATGATTTCTTTTGTAAATGCAGGTGGTGAAGGTGGCAAAATGCATTCATTAGCTGAGCTAATAATGATTCTGTCTGAATAAACAAAGTAATTATTCTGTTTGATCTGTAACTGTAATGTTAGGGTTCTGTGGACATTTCTTGGTCTTTCATACATTCAAAGCAGGTTGGTTTTAAAACAATTTATCATATGCCTGATGTATATTAAAAAAAAAAGGTTATCCAGATGAAAGGTGGAAAAACCCCACTAAAATAAAGATCTGCATACAAAAATGAAAGCCATTTTAAATTTACTGTGCTGAATTTGATGAAAGGTCAGCTAGGGACATCTGTAAGTAACCATTTCATATGTAAAAATTTAATTTCATTTTGCCAGGATCACAAAAGTTTGGAAAGGGGCAAAACATATTAAAGGAGGAGTTGACTTCCTAGCACATGGCTAGAGACACTGTTTCCATTAGTAGAAGATTTGAAAAATTTAAGGATAAATCAAGAGGACATCTCTTGCGATCTTATGAATCTTTGTTTCCACAATTATTACATAGGAAATTCTCAGCATTATGTTTCTTAATGCTTTAGGAAGAAATAGTTATTATGTCTAGTATTTTTAAATCAATAAATAATAAGACTGGATATAGAAGGATTGTTTGGTTAAAATTACTTACCATAACTCAACATTTGTATAGTAATGAGCCTTCAGCTTTCTCAGGAAGTTGTGCTTCTGATTCTGCTCACGTGTGTGCTTGTTCTATATTCGTTTAACACTGATGGCTTCATAGAAGCTATTCTAGATTCACAGGTGCCCAGGCTTGTTCATTGATTATGGAAGAAGAAATGTTCAGTTTTGCAATAGAGTAAATGGAGGGGTGTGGGGTGGGAAAGAAGAGAATGAACTGTCATAATCAACCTTGAGTACTAAGACCCTTACTTTCTTTTCCTATCAAATTGAGTACATTTGGGTAAATGGTAATGTAATATGATTAGAAAAATTACCTCACGATTTCCAGGAACAGAAATTAGGACCTTATTCACAAATAAATTATGCCTTTTGTAACTTCAAATGTCATGTACCTGTAAGTTGAGCAGAAAGACTGTTCTTTGGAGCCCTCCTCTCTGTAGCTAATATGATTGATGTTCATTATCAAGGACTTGTGGGTTGAAATAAAATACAAATCCATTATATAGTCAGACCTGCAGGTTGGCTGAGTATATTCCAGAGACTACAAAATAGAGAGAAAAAGCTGCAATAGTGCATATCTGTTTAAAAGAAATGAAATTTGCAATGAGGAAGGAGGAATCACTTAAAGTATATTGACCCGTGAGTACTCTGTGATTTCTACTTTTTTTTTGGCATGGAGTTCAGATTAAATGAAACTGGAAAGGTTACTTCTGAAGTTTTATCAGAGGAATGGTGCAGGGGCATTGCCTAGCTTTCATGCCTGCAGCAAGACATTTTCCATATCAATCTCACATGCTTCTTATCATAGCAGAGTGTGTTCTGAATATAGCATAATTGTTACTGTTATTCTTAACATCTTTGAAAAACAATTAAGCACTACTGTTCTTTTGTTCTGACGTTGTCCCTGTTGTTAAAAAGAGCTTTGAAGGTCTGATGTAATTTACTGAATTACTCTGTCGTTATCATATTTCTGTAGTGAAGTGTAGTAGATAGTGAAGTAAAGAGCACTGTACTTACTTATTCCATACTGTATTTTGAGAAGCTCATCAAAGCCAGCTGCTAGCAGCTTTGTTCCAACACCGTTATTGCTTTGCAGACTGATGTTCCTCAGGGAGTGATACGGGTGCAAGCGCCTCATCTTTCGAAAGTTTCCATGGCAATACAGCTGACTGAAGAACTGAAAGCCGGCGATATAGTAGCCAGGTTTCTCAGCCAGAAAAGGTAGAAACACTTTTTTTTTTTTTTATTTCAAGAGAAGTGTCTTTTCATTTATTATATCAAGAAAAAAGTTTTAAAATACTTCAAGTCCTGGTCAGTTCATTAACTTTTTGGCTGAATTTACCCATCAAAATACATGCGTGAGGAATTAATGCTTCTAATGTTATTAAAGCTCATGAAGCCTTTAGGAATACATGAGTGCTGTTAATAAAAAACTCCCATTTAATCTGATGAATCAGGAATAGTTTTTTAATTGTCTGGGATCAAGACAGAAAGAAAATAAGTCTAGAAAGAAAAATAAGTCTAGAAAACGAAGGAATGAGGAAAGGAGAAAGTAAATATTTTGCTAAATAATGCATTTTTATATAGCAATATAGTAGGCATTGGGGTATAATAATGTGCAAATGTCATGCACATAGAATGATTTAAAAGGAAAGATACATTTTAGTCATCCAGATGCATTTAGAAAGGGAGTTTTTAAAAAAAAACAAACCACATATGTTCATCATATATAACTATTTAGCTAAAGCAATAATATGGTACTTTAGATGAAAATAAGAATCTACTTTTTCCTAAATGCTGTTTTTATTGGTTTACATTTTCGTCAGAAAGTTATTTTCTGGCTCTGTCTTAGCATATATTATTATTATAATAATATATATTATTATATATATTTTATATATATATCATATATATATATATCAGTGAGAATAATAGAATCCCTTTGTAATATGGGGACTTTATTCTTCCACTGTCTGTTTTTTACTTCTTTTAGTTATAGTGCAATTAAAACAAGCAAGAATGTGGTTTCTCACACCCAACCATAAGGCTTTTTCTGAAATATGAAGTGTTTTGGGGGAATACTTATTTTTGCAGTGAAAAAAAAAATCAGAGGGTAAATATCAAGCTACTTGCTAATAACAATGCCATTCTTTTTTAAACCTTGCAGTTCCTTCACATTTATCTTGTTTTACCTTTTCTATAGTGTATTCTTCACTTGCAGGACTATTCATTTGCACTAACATGCAAGGGTATTCTTGTTCACTGACTGTATCACTAAGTATACACACAAAGGATTTGTGACAGATACACTGCTGATCTTAATTAACATAATTTTTCCCAGACTGTCTAAGTGGCCAATGTACAAGCTATTTGCAGTATTGTCATTCATTGTGTTTTGTTCCTTACAGTGGAAATGTCCAAACACTCAACAAAGAAGAGGTCTTTCTTTATGAAATAGGAGGAAATATTGGTAAGAATTACTTCTGGACAACTTCTTTTACTGGAATAGGATTCCTTGGCACAGTGTCCATAGGCTTCACTGTGGTTGCATTTTTATTCATGTCCGTGACACTGAGGTAGACAGTCAACCTTATGGAGAAGGCAGCAGCTATGTTGGTGTGATCATTGTATTAATAGTATCTTATTGTCAGAGGAATATGGCAACTTTAACAAATGTTCCTGATATGTATGTACAGTGAAGAAGCACAGAAAGATTGGATAGAAAGGTACTTGAAGTTCATCTTATTCATTCCTTTGTTTTGAGGCATAATATTTGAACTTACAGTCCTTCATGCTCTGCATTTGAGCATTGCTTGCAGGTTCCTTTGGGGGTAAAAAAATGCTCAACCAGAAAGACAACCGAGTGATAAAATTTTCCAACAGTTAGTCTTTCCTGCTCTATCTATTCCAGACTCTCTTGATTAAAGTAAGTAGCAGATCAGCAAGATTAATGCCAAGGATAATGCTGAACACAGTTCTGAAATTTCTTTGACAAATGCAAGATTATTTTTTCATTAAGAATCAGTTTCTAATCACAGTATTTTTCATATGCTCTGGAAAAAAAAACAAACAAAAGCAGTATTGGATTGGATTTACATTTACTTTTTTCTTGTTAACTGTGACCTGTTAGACTTTATTTGAAGTTATAAAATTCCATGCAGTACTTCTGTACCCTGCAAGTTTAAATCCTGTATGTAAATTGCTACTTCTAGCATTTTTCCTTTTTACCTAATCACTCTTATAAATCAAGTTTTGCATATGTGTCTCACCAAAAGACTTAATTAAAAATAGCACTTCCCTAGGTTTCCTGCAACAGATATGTTTCAATGTTTTTACTAACTTAGATGGCAAAAAATAAGTTACTAGGTATGCTGGTTTAAAGGTAAACCGGTGGAAGAAATGAACCTGACTCAAGAGAGATTACAAGTCAGAGTTACAATTTAATAAAAAGATTAAAATAAATACAACGGTACAGAGAAAAAAATGGTTTTAACCCACAAAAACCAGATGTATAACCCAGCACCCTGAGGCACAAACAGAATGGAGTTCATTAGCCCCTGTGCTGAGCACCATGTGGTCCCCCTGAGTGCAAAGTACAAGGAAAGGAAAACCTGTTGGTGAGGATGATGGTTGCAGTCTTGTCAAGAGTGGCAGTCGCAGTCCTGGTGAGGTTCTGGTTCTCCTTTGTATCTGATGAGTGGTACCAGAAGTCCCAAAACCTGAAGATTACATATGCTTAGACTCAGGGGGAATGTCTAGTACCTCCCCTCTGGGTGGGGGGTTTCACAATGGGTGATTTAACTCTGTGAGTCATGGGATATTTTTGGAATCTTTGACGGTCTAGGGTGTTGCAACTGCCTATTATGCCAGTCCCTAATGACCCATTAGCAGACATGGCCCCTCAGGCTGGGCGTGAAGGTGCTAATGCTTCCCCAGAGGGAAGCACATCACACAGCTGAGTGATATTGGTGTGAAGACAGAAAACATTCTCATGCCTTGCAGGATTCCTTAACACCCAGCTTGTAGTCTGTGGTGTCAGGTGTGTCCTGGGCAACTGCTGCAAATGATCCATTGTTAACAGTTCATTAGAAATGACATAGAGAGTGTAGAATATACAGTTTTGGTTACACCCACAAGGTGATAAACTGGTCCTGGCTGCTGTAACTAGGACACTAAAATAGCTGGATGCCAGATTAATGTATTACGTGTTCTCTTGCATATCCAGTATGTGCGTACATTTTCTATGCCTGCTAAAGCAGGTTGTGATCCCACATGTAAGACTTTTTTAAAGGAGAGGAGTATCTTGTTTATTGTGCAGAGATGTAATCATTGCAGAAAAGAAGTTTTTTAACAGAATTCCAGTGAAACTGAAACAGCCTACTATTACTTTAAATGTGTGACAGAAAATACATGGCTAGTTGCAGATTTGTTTTGTTGGGTTATGAAATAGGTTAGAAAGCTTAGATGTTTTCTCTGTCTGAATGGTTTACTTCCACACAATTTAAACTATAATCAGCCCTTACAAATATAAGTCCTTATTAGTATTCTCAGTTGAGATAAGATAAACTCCCTGACTTTAAGCTGCTGTACAGACTTAAGTAAACCAACCATCCTGACCTTTACCATTTGTCTCTCTGCGTGATGTGACTGACTCATGCAGAGGAAGCCCAAAACCGAGAAGACTCTCTAGGCTCATGACACACTCCTATCCTTACACTTAGGCTCATTATTGTAACATGTGCAATGCTGCGATCCTGTCCCTGAGCAAGTGGAATCACTGAAGTCTACAGACATTTTTTGAGTACTCAGTACACTGTAGGGCTTCAGGGTGCTGAACAGGACTTCTGCCACTGCTTTGTGACTGGGACTGGCTGGACAGGGACATGGCAAAGCACTGTCCTTGTGCTCTCACTCCCTGAATGTGCTGCACTGTGTAGAGGAGAGGGCTCAGTTCAGTAGTGTGGGCAGTACAGGTCACATAGGTGAGGATTAAAGGTGAGACTGAGCTTAGTTGAGCAGAAAGTCTTGCCTTCTTACCTGTTCTGCTCAGGGAGTTCAGAGAGCTGGCAGACAAACTCAGCACTGCACCTCTGCTTGCCTTCTATGTCAGGAGTACACATACTCGAATCATCTGTCTGGCACATGAGCCATCTATCCCAACCATCTGCACAGTGGAGTACAAGAGGGGCTGTGATGAAGAGCTGCAAATGCATGAGATAATGCTTTGCCTGTAGGGCAATGGGAAGAACATGCAGATCTTGATGGATCAGCATATGCTATTTTCATCATAGCTACTATACATAAATTAATTGCTTGTAATGCTCCAAGAACAGTGTACTACTTTTGCCTTCTAGGACAGCAACTATTACAAGTGTTATGCAGAACAGGTGGAGCACAACAGGGAGTAACACCTTCTTAGCAAGGACAAACCTTGCACAAACTTAGCACTTAAAAAGGGAAAATAGCCTGAAATTTTAATGGGCTTCTATTCAAATGTGAACGTAATATTTGGATATAGCCATGAGAGGACCAGGACATTGCTCCTGTTTTTCCTAAACCTTCAGAGAGGAGCTCCCATCTGTATAATCTGTGAAGAATCTGACCTAGAATGTGCCACAGAGGTGGCACAGTCCCTACTCCCCTTCCTTCTTCCTCTTGTCCCCCCTTGTTCCTCAAGGCAGATGGGAAGGGTAAGAGCACTGCTAGCTTTTAAGTGTATTGTCCTTTGTTTAATACCACAGAGAGACCTTGAAAACCTAAATGTAATAAAACAGTGACAGGAACTTCGGAAGTTGATTAGCTTCTTTGTTTGGTACTGATGTAACCACATATCCCTTCTATTTCTAGGAGAACGCTGCCTTGATGGTGATACCTACATGAAGGACCTATACCAGCTCAACCCCAATGCTGAGTGGGTTATAAAACCTAAGCAGACCTAAGTTCACAACCAATGGCAAGATAAGAACCTGTGGACTTACATTGTAAGGCTGAATGTTTCAAAGGGATGGTGTGTCCTTTAAACATTCAACCATTATTTATATTGATAGAACCTTATTCAGTTAAAAAAAAAAAAAAAAGGTGATGGAAACCCAGCAGTGATAACCAGTAAATTTTCAGTTTTACTTGCAGCAAAATTTTGGAGATAGTGCAGTTTTCCCACTCATATTTGAAATGAACATAAGTACCTTAAATATTCTAATGGCACTAATTCTACCTCCCATCTGGTAGTTCTTGTTTTAGAAGAATTTATTTTTCAAGCAGATGTTTAGCCTCTTTATATTAGAGATTTACAATCTGTTTGTTTAGAATTTTGTGTTCATAGAGGTCTTTTCAGTGCTTGTACAATAGAGGACCAAATCCTGATCAGCACTTCTGAATGATACAGTATTAAAAATACCTAAACCCAGTCATATGAAATTCCCAAATAAGTGTGACTTTCACAGGAAAAAAACTACAATGCAATGTATTTTGTCTTTGGAAATCCTACTTTTAAAGTTTGATGAAACCTATTAGACAACTGTGAAAATGCTTTCTGTGGAGGTTTTTTTGCTATATCTTTTAAATAATTTTATTGTTATTTCAGTTGATTGCACTCTTGAGATTATTAAAAAAAGATGAAAGAAAGAAAAGATCATGTGACAAGGTGAGTCATTTTTAAAGCTCACCATTCTTGGTATTGTCCTTTCTGGCATATTGTCATGCACTAGAAAGACCTTTAGGTTTTTCAGCAGTGATAGGCAGCCATGTTACATGCACTGGTTTCAGGGTTTTTGGACATCTGATAGTTTGAATTTTGTAAACTGCCAAAACTTTTCAATTGCTAGCACAATAAAATCTTTCAGGAAGAATAAAATAACTGTTGAAGAAAACTGTAGTCTAAATTTCATAGGTAGCAAGCCACCATACCTTTGTCTCAAAACCAGTGTAAGGGTCTATTGTGGAGTTCACACAGCCTTTTTGGATATTACCTACCATCAGCTTTATGTCTGGTCTATCCTGGATGGGGCTAGAAATCAAGTTCTGATTTCCCTAATGCTGATAGATGCTGTCTAAACCACTTCCAAAATTAATAGTCCAATGGAGAACTATTGCAAATCCATCTCTTTGCAGGGAAGGACTGAAAGCTCTCCATGGAATTCAACTATAATGAATTATAAACTGATGTGGCTTGTTACAGCGCAAAGAGCTGTGGCCTGGAGCTCCAGAGCCCCACTCTCACAGCAGTACTTTGGGCTCATTAGCCTGTACTGCTTTACAATTATTTGTAAACTAGCTCAACTATGCTCAAGTCCTTACACCTGTGTGCTGACTACCTGAAATAACTACTGTGAACTTATATCCTTGGAATGAAGTACTTTCTTTCAATGCACACACAGAATTACATTGACCTCATAGGGAATATTCTACATACAATCAAGGACTGAATTACATTTTTTTTATGTGATCAAACATGATTAACAGAATAAAGGACATTTCTGCTGAGCTTTGAATATGGGCCCTGACTGTGTTGACAAAGTAACCACTGGAACTCTTCCTTTTATACTCAAGCAGTGAAACAGAACTCTGAAAGGTCATAGAAAAATTAGACATCTGCTGATTAGTTATCCACAGCATACGAACAATTTTGGGAGCGTGAGTATTTATTGTTTTTTAAAGTCAAAGTTTGTCTTTGTATGGAAAGTAAGCACTGACTGATTCTGAAAAGCAGGATGAGTAGAATAGGAAATTGTTCTAATGTGATTGTACTGCCCTCCATGCTCCATCTAGTTGGGTACCCTACATGGTATAGTGCTATGCCACTATGGGCAAATCCACTAAGACAAATCACTTTTGTCAGTAGAACAAACCATACTCCCTGTTTTTCAAATGTAAGGAGTAGAGTAGAAAAACATTACAATGCTTAGGTAAACATTTATGAATCTAGTGTAATAAATATAAGGGGGTTTTTTTTGTCATGTAATACAAAAATTATATGTGTTTTCCTAATACATTATAGTTCTGTAAAAGATTACTTGTTACTGGAACTCTAGATGTTATTTTAATCAGGAGCAAAGTGCAGATGATAGAAACAGCAGTACAGTTTCAGTATAAAATTGTAACTGCCCTGTGGCTATGATCTTTTAAATAACTTTGTTTCTGGTTTAGTGCCATTATCTTCTTTTTTTTTTTTTTAATTAAAAAAGCTCTTTTATAATTAAATGGTTTATTCTGACCTGTTTTCTCATTTGAATTCTTATATTTGTGTGTAAAACATACCCAGCTGACACTAAGCAATGGTTATTTTTTAATTTCACACTTTACATCTTTGTAGAGAGCTTGTAGTTTTGTGTATGACAGTAGACATAAGTTAGAAGGTGTCCTGCAACATGAATGCCTGATGGAAAAGGAAATAACTGGCTAGAAGTTTAGAACTGTGATGCAATCATGGTATACCTTAGCTAAATCTGTAATATAACAATTACTGGATATATGCTGAGGAAACAGCAGCCTTCTCAGCATTTATTGAAAATACTGGCTCTTAATTCCTCATAATTAAAGAATTAAATTAGGGCACAACAGGGAAGTCCAAAACACATTCAGGTAAGCTGATAAGAATCTTTTATAATTAAAAAGACAATGTTGCATAAATTGCTTATTGGGATAATTTGGCAACCCACTATCATTTGACTGCTGACTTGAGAAACACATACACAGGGTTTTTTTTCACTCATCTGACAGATTAATGATTTTCACACTAAGTGTACAACTCCATGCCTGCAGAGCAGCAGGGATGAGGGAAAGGAAGGAATAGAGAAGCAGGCCCCTCTTACCACTGCCTGGATGTGGGGGAACATGTAGAGATGGTTTTGTGCTCAAAAAATCATGTTCTGATGTATATTGGAGGACGGGGGAGGGAGGGGAAGAGTCCACAATGCTTGTATGGGGTCTGGACACCTTCCTTGCACTGCCTGTTTGTTTTCAAAGACTCATTTTGCACTCATTTTCCATAGCCTCCTATACTTCCTCACCTTGTGTGAAGCACACACACATCTCTGGATATCCATGGTTGCCAGGAAAAAAGGGGTCATCCCAACCACCATGCTGCTCCCTGCATGATCAGCAGCAGCAAGGCAGGAAGCAGCATGGCAGGTTTAATCTCACATTGCAACTCGACAAGCAGTGTCTGTGGATATAGCAGTGAGATTTCGAGAAAGCAGTAGGGAGTGAAGCAGGAGAGTGAATGGGTCTGAATGTGTTGGAAACAGTGGCTGAGTTTCCACTGGGCTTTCACTATGCAGTGGCATGACTGAGATGAATTCAAGAGTAAGGAGATGCACTTTTATGCAGTGAGCACCAACAAAGAAGGAAATGTTTGAGAAAAGCTTACTTGAAACTTTTTCCAGCCCATTATTTCTTTGTCAGACATTCTTAAAAGCAATGGAACTGTCCAGTAAAATATGCTCTTTTCCTAAGTATTGAGATAAATTGTAGCAGGTAGCTTGGCAAAAGGTTGCTAAATGAATGATTTCTTCTGCATCACACTTGAATATATTTTAGGATTAACCCTCTATTGTCCTTCTGTTTTTAAAAGGTTTCAGCCATTCAAAACCTAATGGCTAATATTACAGCAATATTTATAATAATATTTTTTTATGTAAAGCAATGCTTTAAAGATCTTCATCTAGGCAGGTAAGTACTTATCATCCCCATTTAACAAATGGGAAAAGTGTTCAGAAATGGCCAGCCTGGAGCTAAAAGGGGTGAAATCAATTTGATTTATAGAAACCAAATATGATCCTCCAAAAATTGTTTTAAAAATGTGCTACATCACCAATAACAGCAGTATGGTGATCATGAATCTGACTCCAGGGAACTCTTAATAAATATAATGCTGTAATTTTTAGCCTGGTTTCCAAAGGAAATTTTTCTGGGATAATCTTGCTGCCTTGTGTATGTCTTCCTCTAATTACTTTTGAGTCTGTTGGCAGACTTCAGTCATTTTTGGCAAATGAAGTGGGAGGCAATGTCTCAAAAGATAAGCTTCTATAGGCTTCATAAAACTAGATAGTATGAGTCCTTGAGTCAGAGGGAATATGACAGCATAAGTTCCGCTTTTATATAGGTACCAGAACAGAAGTGGGAGAGACCGTACACATGCTCTGGCCATGGAGGAAGACTGTGCTTAATGCTCACAGCCAGCCAGAGAGAATTGGCACTCGGCATTTGGAGACCTGAGGAAGCACTTGCTTGTGTTGCTTTCTGCTTTCTGAATCTTCTTTGCTGACAGGATGTGAGTGATTGTTGGTGAACCTGCAGTTCTCCTGGGCTGGCCTTTGTGGTGCAGCTTCTCTGCAACTTCTGGTTAGTACAACCCACCCCCATCCCCTCCTTATGGACTGAGCAACTAACTGAGCACCTTCCCAGTCTGAGCTGTACCCACGGCTGATGGCATTGACACAGATGAGGAGGTAGTCAGAAGTACCTCTCCTTTCTCCCCTTTTAGGGCTGTTGGGAATTACCCTCATCCTGGGGAATAATCAGATTAAAACTGGACAGTATCAAAGAACAGCCTTCACATGCAGGTTTTAAGCTGTTGTGGGAATACAAGTTGTCATTCAGATCCTCCATTGTGAATCACATGGAAGTGGTGGTGGTGGTTCAAAAGACCTGCAGCTATTACCACTCCATGGTAGTCCCTTTTGGGATGACTGAAAGGATCCTTCACTCTCCCTGTGGCACTGTAAAACCAATAACTAATGCTTATTCACACCGAAAGCCACAGTCTCTCTTTTTTTTTTTTTTTACCTGCCAAATGAGCTTTGCCCTCTGTGTTCCCATTCTGCCCCTGTAATGCGGTTACTCTTGAAAATGAATTGGCTCTGTTCCCCTGAGTGGTTTGCTCACATGCCGTGTCAGTAGATCAGGTCCTGCAGGTCACTCAGTTCTGTGCTTCTTTCCCATGGGATTCCCTGTGCCTTTGGAGCGGCAAAACTGCCATCTGGTTATTAGGTTATTATCACTGTCTGGTGTCATTCGCTGCCCATCGAGGGGAAGATGAGAGTCAGTCCTACAGCACTCGCCTCTATTCCGTGTCCGAGGGCCGTCCTCAGGGGCAGAAATCCCTGAAAGCTGCCGTGGGCTGCTGTACCTCGGTGTCCTGGCCCACGCTTTATCCCTGTTTTCCGGTCCGGGGCGGCGGCAGGTGGCGGTGCCGGGCTGTGCTCTCCTCTGCTCACCTGCCCAGCAAAGGTCGGGCTTGCTGAACATGGGCGCCGCGAAACGGAGTGGATATTGTCTGATCATCGCTTGGCACTCCTCTTCCCCCCGCCGCCCCCCAATATACAAAGTGGTAAATCAGTACCTTTTGGTACTTTGGTACCTCCCAGGGGAGACCTCATCGGTCTCTACAACTACCTGAAAGAAAGCATGGGGGAAAGGTTGGTCTCTTCTCCGAGATAACAAGCAACAGAACAAGGGAAAATGTCCAGGGAAGTTTTGGATATCAGGAAAAAATTCCGTCACCGAAAGGCTGGTCAGGCTGGAAGTGCTCAAAAAACATGTAGATGTTGAACTCAGTAACAGGGTTTAGTGGTAAACCGGGCAGTGCTGGGTTAAGGGTTTGACTCAATGACCTTAGGAGTCTTGTCCAACCTAAACTAATCTAAGATGCTGTACAGCACTCTATCTACGTATACCTAATCTATACTAGTAGTTGTTCTATCTGCTTTCATGCCATCCATCCTGTCAGCTGCACCAAGAGCTCTTCAGCTCCTTGAAGTCATGCATTTAATTTAATGTGTTTTTCTCATGTCTGTGGCTGGTCATGCAGTATGTACCTCATGTATCTGACACAAGGACAACTTCTGTGATGACAGAAAGCTTTGCATAGCAGAAAATCACAAGCTTGCATGGATTACTGAGGTATCTCCTGTTGGTTATCAACATGCAGATGTACAACACACTCCAAATAATGCAGAATAAATGAAGGAACACATAATTACTTGGAAGTGCCTGATGTTCCAAATCCTGAGATATGTTGCATTAGCAACTGGAATCTGGTTTCTTGTTTGTTTTCACTTTTGCCCATTATCTGAGAAGAATTGTTTGTTTTAAATCTTGCCTTCTGTTTTTTGGATTAGTTGAAATTTACAGTGTGTCTAACCCATTTTAGTTGTCTTGATTATATTCTAGTATGTTCCCACCTTTTGTTCTGTAAGTTGTAAGGCAAATGAGCTTCTGAGCCCTTATTCTGGATGTTCCTCCTCTGCTGCCGTCTGCCAGAAACTTTATTCATAGCTCTCATTCGGCCTGTGCAAGGGGAGTTTCTTCCAGCAGGAACCAGAGCCTGAGTAGATGAAGTAGCGCTGAGGCTCTCTTTGTGGGACTTTGCATGTCTGTGAAGGACAGAGTTGAGAGGTGCCCATTTCAGTATTCTAGTCTGCCTGTTATGTATTCGTATATTGCCTCATTCAGTGCAGTGTTTTGCTTTCATGACTGCAAAATCTTAGAATGCAGCCAGGTGGCATCCATTTGGAATGCTGTTTTTGTTTAAAATGCTTGATCTTGAAATAAGCATTTTTTTGTGGGCTGTGATAAGACCAAAACACCTTATTGTGCCATCTTGAAGTACTGGAAAAAATATCTGTTGGTGCTTTTAATATGCCATTTTGAACCAAAAATAAAAAAAAAAAGAAAAAATTCTTTTTGCTGTGTTTAGCAATGAGAGAGCAGACAATTCTGACATAGTTAGGAGTTCAGTTTTGTTTTTGAAAAAATAGAAAACATACTATGCAAAAACTTTTTAGTTGTTCTTTTTTTTCTACCAAGATGGTGTATTTTAACTTTTTATACTTCCCTGCTGAGAGGTTGCCCTGGTTTTTCTTACATTTTTGCTGGGGCTAGATGGTAGAGGGAAATGTGAGAGAATTACTCTGTTGGTAGTTTGGGGTTTTCTGTTTAATAAAGATCTTATTGTTAAAAGTATTTTTAATGATAGGCCAGTATGTGAACATGGAGTACTTCAAAGAGGATTTTTATTTACTCCAGTTCCCTCTGAGTTGAGAAGATGTGACAGCCAAGCCTATAGACCAATCCCCAGCCACTGAAATGAGATGTGCTCCTGTAGGTGGTGTTACCAGGATTCAAAGGCAGGCATCAGAATTGTATGAAGTTAAGGTAGTTTCTTTTTTTTTTTTCCTTTTTTTCTTTTTAAATTGGCTAATTTTTCTCTTTGAATGCTGTTGTTGTTGAGAATAATGAAAATTATTGTGAAAGATCAGCATAATTAGATTTTTTTCTGTACAACCACAATGTGGGTGTTTTGGGAATATGAATAGAATACACAGGATTGCAATACTGGGCTCTGAATTTTTTCCAAAGAATTTCTAAGTTGCTTATATCAAATCTGCTTGGATCCTTATAAAGAGGAATTGAGCTAGTACAGAAATACTTGCTAAGCCTCTGATACACCATTGGTAGAGCTAGGAACAAACTATTTGGGGTTTTTTCTGCCAATACACTTGTGGCAGTGACACAGCAACTTTTAAAAACACTTACTTGGTTATAGTCAAAAATAATTAGTGCATAAACTGTACAACTAAAATGTATAATAAGATATGCTGATGAGGACAGGTCTGCATGTTAGGCAGTGTCTCACAAGTCTGTGTACTGGTCAGATGTCCTTAAGGCTACAAAGTAACTTCCTGAAAATTCCTTAAGAAATGCTGAGTATGAACAATCCTGCTTAGAGTGGCTATTCTTCATTTGTCTCTACCTTTACTTTTAAGTAATTTTACCCTCCTACTCTATTAGAAAGCCTTTTTAGCAATATTTGAGTAGTTGGTAAAAAAGGTCTACCCTGTATAGTGTTTCTGTCTGTGTCAGTGTGCATCATCTACATTATGTACAGAGGAAAAGGCCAAAAATAGTATTCATCTGTGTATAGCTGATCCAAACAAATATGTTTTAAAGAGGAGCTGGTGTTCTCAAGGGATGCTCCAAAAGGAATTCCTAAGTGCCGGGAGTCTCTTGGTCCATATGTGTAGGAGTGGTTGTTGCTAGAAGTGTGCATGTACACTGTGTTGAAGGGATGATGTGTTGCTTCTCGGGCATTGTTGAGTGAGTGTGAAGGGATTGCCTATTTTTGGAGTGAAATGTCCTCATCCATGCCATTAGCAGAATTGACAGAATAATTAGCACTGGCTGCGTCAGCATGATGTCATTGGACTTAGGAAAGCTTTGATGCAGTTTCTATCTACCATCTCAGCTTGTGTTTACACCTCTTGGTCTTGCTCACCACTGCTCTTTGAATGAAAGTTGGAGTTTTTCAACAAAGTATGTAGGAATTTGGCTAGATTGATGGTCTCTTTAGTGTTATTACCTGCCTGTCTCTGATGGTGGTTAATAGTGGGTACTTAAGGAAGGACTGAAGCACAGAACAAGCACATAGTTCATAGTTGTAATTCCCTAGTATCCTTTCCCAGTAAGCTTGTCATTTGCATGTGATGTCCTTGTGTTCAGTAGCCATTACAGAATCACAGAATATCCTGAGTTGGAAGGGACCTTCCTGTGCAGGACAGCCCCAGGAATCACACCGTGTGCCTGAGGTTTACTGAGGTAATGAGGCTTAATGAGGTTTACTTCCACTATTTTTCATAATTGCTTTTGAACCCCTGTAAACTCATGGCATTCACTACATCCTATGGGAGTAAGTTTTACAGTGTAACTGTGTATTGTCTTTTTGCAAGAGACTTTGCTCATTTAACAATCCTTCATGTTTACCTTCCCATGCTACCTATGGTATCCTTTTAGGTTGTCCCCTCCTCTGGTCAAATAGCTTGTCCTGTGTGCAGAAGCCATTGCAGAACTTTTGTCACCTCTTTTGTCCTGCTTGAACATTTTCTTATTCCGCTCTCTCTTCTCAGGTTAGCGGAAATCAGAAACATACCTTGCACTCACATCTTACCAGGCAGTGAATGCACAATAATTTGTATGGTGAGACAGAAATTTTGTTCGTCTCTGTAGCTTTGCCATGGTTTAACCCCAGACAGCAGCTCAGCCCCACACAGCAGCTCACTCCTGCACCTGCAGGATCCAGGAAAGACTCAGAAGGGTAAAAGCTGGAAAACTCATGGACTGAGATAAAGACAGTTTAACAGGGAATGCAAAAGCCAGGCAAACAAGCAAAACAAAACAATTAATTAGCTTCCCATGGGCAGGCAGGTGTTCAGCCATCTCCAGGAGAACAGGACTCCATCATGCTTAAGTTATTTGGGAAGACAACCCTATCCCTGCAAATATGTCTCTCTTCCTTCTTCTTCCCCCAAGTTTATATGCTGAGCATTATTTGGGTCACCTGTCCCAGCTGTGGCTCCTCCCAATTTCCCATGTGCTCCCAATTTCCTTGCCAATATGGCGGTATAAGAAGCTGAAAAGGTCTTGGCTGTGTGTAAGCACTGCTCAGCAATAACAAAAACATCTCTATATTATCAACCCTACGTTCAGTACAAATCTAAAACACAGTCCCATAGTGGCCACTACGAAGAAAACTAATTCTACCCCAGCCAAAACGAGCACAACCTTGATGCCTTCTGATACTTGTTTGGGGTTTTTTTGGCTCTTTTTATTCACTGAATTAACATTTTCATCGTTATTGATACAATGATCTTTTATTTCTAGTGGTAGACAGTTCAAATTCAATCGCTGTGAATGCAGTATAGGACTTCTCATTTTCTAAGTTGCTGTATATTTAACACTCAATTTCATCTTCCATTTTTTCACCAGTCAGTCAAGAGGTCACCAATATCATGAGGTCTGCCTGGAGCTCTCTGCAGTTTGTTTCTTTAAAGCCTTCAATAATTCAGTATCAGTAACCTATCTATCAGTTCATTGAGGTCACTTGAGATCAGGTGTATGTCAAACAGCATGAGCTCAAGTGCTACATTGATGACCTGTCTGCAGTGAGACTGGGCATTCCTAGCTTTTCTTTCTCTTATTTTAAACGTGTTTATCCGTTTGAGTACCTTTTTTTTCTTTTCTTTTTTTTCCCTTGCAACTTAATCAAGAAATTTGATGTTTCTTTTTAATTTTTTGATCTTCTTATGCACATGCTTATAAACTTTCTCAAAAAATCCAATAGGTTCAAGAGTCATGACTTTATAAAAGAATGGTGTTATCTTCAGTAAGGGGTTACTACAGTTAACAATTTGGTGGTGTCATACTTGAGCTCTGTTTAATTTGTGGTGGGTAAAGACCATCTGGTGCTGGTAACTAGCCAGTGTTAATTTTCTCAGTGTTAATTTTGTGTTACAAAATTTTACTGAAATTCAGTTTGAGATAATTCCTCTGGAGTCTCTTCTGTAAACCTTAAAGAGATAATATAGATTCATAGAATGGCTTGGGTTGGAAGGGACTTTAAAATATCTAGTTCCAACCCTCCTGCCAAGGGCAGGGATACCACTCATTAGACAAAGTTGCTCAGAACACCATCCAACCTGGTCTTGAACGCTTCTGGGGATGAGGCATCTACACCTTCTCTGGTCAACCTGTTCCAGTGCTTCACCACTCTCTGAGTAAAGAATTCCTTCCTAACATCTGTTCTAAACCTACCCTCTTTCCATTTAAAACTATTAGCCCTTGTCCATTCACTATCTGTGCATATATAAAGTTCTTCTCCCTCATTTTTATAAGCCCCCCTAAGGTACTGGAAGGCTGCTATAAGGTCTTCCCAAAGTCTTCTCTTCTTCAGGTGGAACAACCCCAGCTCTCTCAGCCTGTGTTCATAAGGGAGGTGCTCCAGCCGTTTGGTCGTTTTGGTGGCCCTCCTCTGGACCTTGCTCCAACAGATCCATGTCCTTCTTGTGCTGAGGACCCCAGAGCTGGACACAGCATTCCAAGTGGGGTCTCACAAGAGCAGAGTAAAGGGCCAGAATCACCTCCCTTGACCTGCTGGCCATGCTGCTTTTGATGCAGCCCAGGATGTAGTTTGCCTTCTGGGCTGTGAGCACACAGTGTTTCAGCTAATGTAACAGTCTGAAAGATAGATATAGAAAATTTAGCTTTTCTGTTGTGGTCATTCTTTGGTCACTTAATTTATGCATTAATTATTAGTCCTAGAATTTTTTGTCAGAATTCCTACTCCAGAGAAGAGAATAATAGATTTTATGCCTGTTTAACAAGTTGTTCCTCAAAAGCCCTTCTTAAACTGCTCACTATAGTCTCACATAAAATATGACAGTAGGGGATCTGTGGGGGGGATTTTTTTTTTTTTAAGTTTGTTTCCTAGATGGACATGTCTTTAAATTGTCAAAGAATTCTTTTTTTGTTTTTGTTAGAATGATTAACAAAATGTTAAATATTAATTTAGTGAGCCTCCACTATAGTGTTCTTGCCACCTGCGAACACTTTAACTGTTGATAATATTTTGGGGGTTTATTTTTTTTAAATAGCTACTTTTTTCTTTTCCCCTTTTTTTAGTCTCACTTAAAGAAAATGCAATTATATGCAATGGGAGAAGGTATTGCTGCTGCTCCTGCAGTTTAGTGTATCTGGGGCATAATAGAATGAATCTTTCCAGCATTCTGCACATTCCTCAGAACAAAGTCAGGAATTGCTTTGCCCTTTGTGCATTTTCTGCGTAGCTGCTCTGCAAGGCAATTATTTATGTGTTTAAATGTGTAGCTTCATCTCTTATTCAGCATATACATGTAGGGATAGTTGGCATCCTTCATTGTTCAGCTTGCAGCCTCTCTGACCTCTGAGCCTCTTTCAGTATATGACTCTCACTGTTGTACTCGTGGTTGGTCCCAGCTACCACATTCTTTCTTTCTGCCTAGAACTTGAGTCCAATGGGAATCTGTGTTTCTCATAGGGAATCTGTTATTCCTTTGTGCATGCATGTCTCTCTCCCTTGTGTATGGAACAATCTGTTATTGTTCTGCAGCCAGTTAGTCCCTACTTCCAGGTGTTCCATATACCTATCATAATAATGTTCTTAATCAAATCCATATGTGTGTGCATGCGTGTATATAGTTAAAACTTCTAGTCATCTTTGTAGAGCGCACCTCTTTATCCCTGAGTTCCTCTCATCTTGTTTTTTGTTGGTTTTTTTTTTTTTTTTTTCCTCTGTGTGCACATGTCACTTGGCCACAGAATGGACAATCATATGTTTGAGTGTCATGCTGAAGTCTGGGAAACCTTTTACGTCTGAATGGACTTTCATCATCATTTCTTTTTATGTGATGTCCAGCAGGCCTATTCAGTTTCTTCCTTTCTTTCACTATATTGTGTCTGTGGCTTATTCATGATGGGAGGGACTGCAATTGTGGTGACTTCATGTACTGTTAGCATTCAGCTGAAGAACACTCTCCAAGATAAGGTGCTGCTTATCTAAATTTTTTGCTCTTGGGCAAGTTGAGCCAGGGAGTTTGCTGGTGCTGATGCTGTTGGATTGCTCTGGAGCCAAGCTTTGTGCCTAGCTCACCCTCAGCAGAATACTGGGGCCCTTGAGGAATCGCTCTTACTTTTTGCCTCTGAGCTGTGGCACAGCTGCTTTTATCTCTTCTGCAGTGCACAGGGTATGTGTTTTGAGGCTGCTGCCATGATTGGCATTTTGGATATTATTTGTAGGATCAGCATTGTTGGCTTGTTACTTTGCACTATTATAGAATGTAGAACACAGTGAAGGGAGCTAAAGAGAGTCCAGATCCCTGTGCAGTTTACCTTTGCATGCAAATGCCTCTACTATAACTAAAAATATATACGTGTAAATTTTGCTTCAGCCACATCAGTGCAACTCTAAGACCTTTCTATTCTCTTCTAACACCTTACCTGTACTGTGCTACTCAAAAAGGTCTGATTGCCACATGTGGGCAGCTCTGCTTTTCTTGCCTTTTAGCTACTTTTCTTTTAAGCTTTGCTACCAGTCTCTGTTGGGCTGCTTGCTGAAGAAGCTCCCACTTCACAAAAGTGCATCTATTCTCTCATGGAATTCAGGTAAAGTGTTTGGGGCTCTGACACTGTAACAACCTGACAGTTTAATGTCAAGGCATGCTTTGGTCAACCAAGGCAGGAGGATCTGTGCTTTGTTGGCAGCATTTTATAACCATTTATAATCATTAGCAAAGTACATTTTTTTTGTTTTCTTCTGCTTCCCCCAGTTGTGCAAACAGTTATGGTGACTCTGGAGATGGAGGTTTTTCTGGTTTAAAGGCTGTATTGGAAGCACCAGTGCAAGTTTTGAAGCACTTGCTCCTTTCACTTCAGTTCACATTCAGGGCTATAGGTCAGATTTGAAGCCACAGAAAACCTTCCCACCATCCCTCTCCCTACTAAGACCTTGCCCCAAGGGTTCCTGCTTAAGAACCAAATGAGCAAGACTGTATTCTGGCTAATTTTAAAGAAAAGCAGGTGTCTCTGGAGTGTCAGTACTGTGCCAGGAGAGCCTGTACTGTGATCCTCTGCGGCGTGTGTGTTTTGGTGGGGTACCTCAGAGCAATATTTCAGAAACTGAGTCCATTGGACTGTTGGATGGCTTGTCAAGGTTTTGCTCTAACACTGCTTCTTCACAATTTAATTAATAATTAATACTTTAAAAAAAAAAGAGTCATGATGGAATGCAACATTTTCTCTACTTGGACTGTTTGAAACCTAATGCAGTATTTCTTTGTGTCTCTCCCATTTAGAAACAGCTTATTTTGTTTCCTATCTGATTCTATTTTCTCTCTTTTTTCCTCCTTCATCCCCTTATGTTGTCGTCCAGTCCATCCATGCTATTCCAGCATCCCACTGACCTTGAAGGCAGCCACATCATGTGAAAAGAAGAGGGGCAGCTATTCTAACTCCACAGTTAAGCTGCTGCAAACATTCAATATATTCTGAAACTGTAGAACGCTAGCAGTCCTGTGCCTTTACACTTTGTCTCTTCATTCTCCTAAATGATCATCCAAAGACCTGCTTAGAAATGTTAAACTGCTGCAATTACACAGTCTATCTTAAATCTTTCTTCATCTGTGTCACACTTCCCACAAATGCCTTTCATTTCTGAATGAAACAACATAGGTAAAAATGATCTGTTCTTGAGCTATTAATTTATTTTTCCTCTGACCCTTCATACCACTTTTAAGTATTTACGGTGTCAGGAATGCCTTAGCTCACCTCGTTTCTGTGCAGCTTTTATCTGCTTTTGGCTTCATTTAGTTTAATTGGTCCCCTATCATTGCACCTCCTGCCTGCCCTCTGGTGAGGGTGTGTGAGAACAAGGAAATAGTAGTTTTTAGTGCTGGGTACGGATTCTACTCTCAGGAGTTATAGTAATGGCCAGGTCTCCAGTAGCGAGCCCTAATTTTATTCTTTGGTTTAGTGTAGAATTCTGGTTTAGCTGAGAGATGTGCAGCAATATCAGAAGTCTTGAGGGCAATTTGATGCAAGGTTTGAAGCAAACTATTGAATCTATTTCTAGAGGAGAGATCTCTGCAAATTTACCCTCTTATAGCAATTCCTTGAGTCTGTTCTCCCAGGACCTCTGCCAGGAAGAGATTGTTCTTGCTCCCCTTTAGACTGTCTTTAGAGTCTATCTAGCTGACTGTGAAAAAGAACCCCAACCATAAGAAGTTGACTAAACTTATATCAGAAGAACTGAAAACCTGAAGTAAGCAGAATTATTCTCTGGAGCCTCACTGAAGTTTGTTAAGGAACAGAAGGGTCAGTTCTAACTTTTATGGGCCAGGTTTTCTTAAGAATTCAGAATATTATGAGCTGTCTTTATTATGCTGGATATGTCACACAGGAAACTTAGTTCTGAGTGTGTGTTTTATTCCTATTTTCCCCAAAAGCATGATCCCACACACTCACTAAACGGTGACACATAACAGTGTCTGGTTGGCAAGCAGCTAATTAATTGTTCTTTGTAGCAATGAACTTACAGTAAATGGCAGCTATTGTTGTGGGCTTTTTTTTCTCTCTCCTTGCATTTAGTAAATTCTTTGACATAATTTGCTATAAAATTTTCATGAAAACTTTAAATTTTATATTAATTTACTTCTATAGTTGGCATATGGAAAACACTTCCATTTTGTGTTAAGTTGGGAGCTGGAGGCAACTAACTGGTCAAGCAATTTCCAAACATAGACACTTGAACACATTTTTTAAATGGTTGCTTTCTCAAAATTTCTGTGCCCTTAACACTAAAGCTACCCTTTCATGCCTGAATTTCATGTTCTAGCAAAATCTATTAAAAGCAAATGAAAAACAAACCACCCACCTGTATTGATCAAATATCAACAGTACCCTGCAGTCCAGAAGTGTGCACTTTGAATAGCCTGCATGGCAGAGTGAGTTTCTTGTTTTCTTTGCTCAGCATAGTAGAAAATGAGATTATGTCTCAGTTCTGTAGGTCTGAAAAAGATTTATGCTGTGAAATGTAATCCAAAATGAAGCATCCCTATTCCATGTTTTATTATATGGGCAGAAGGGAACATTCAGTGAAACTGAACACTGTGAAATCAGTATCAATCAAAATCAGAATTTGTATATTTATATAAATAATGAGGAACTGATGTACCAAATGAAGGCAAATTTAAACTGGCTTATTACAGGGTTTGGACTAAATGTTAGTTTGTTCAGCTGGAAGTGACAGCAGCTTGACATTGGATCTTATTTTCTTAGAGCTGAATGAGATTGCCTCTTCAGGGAGACGTGTAGAGGTTGGAAGTTGGTGTAGTTTGTTCTGTTAAGAAGAGGTCCTCCTTGCTCCCTCTGAGCCTCCCAGACCTATAGGCTGTACCAGGCTGGCAGAAACAACTAAGAAGGAAGTGTATTTGGATAAAAGCTTTTGAGGGGTAATGAAAACAGCTGGGAAAGTGGGTATGGGTTTTCACCTGTTTTTATAAACTCTCCTGTGTTCTATGTATGCCCCAATGGGAATAATCCTCTTCCTGGGAGACAAAGACCTTTTATACATAATTTACATAGCGTAGGAAAAATTGGGAGTGAGACCAGTCTTCGTGAGAGTCTGCTGTGTGTGCTTCATAAGAGAGCTCCTTCTGCGTGCTCAGTTGGTATGGGCCTGTAAGAATTGACAGATGCAGGTTAACCAAGATGGCCACGAGCCACAGCTACAGTGTGAAGGGAAGATTTATTCTATTATTTGCTGACAGACAGGGACATTACACTGCTAGGTAGCAGCAGGCAGAGAAACGTGCGCAGGGGCCATTCCAGGGCTCTGCATCACAACAGGCCTGGCACACATACATTCCCTCAAGGCTGTGTTCTCCCTGTGCTATTATGGTCTCCCTCTCTTCCAGCAGGGGCCTCAAGCATGTCTGTGAGAAAGTATTATCTCTACACAGAAATCCTACTTCTCAAAACAGGCAGAGGATCAACATCAGTAAGTGTAATAAATGGGATTTTCCCACACTGATCTTTTTCAGACCTAGCATTCCCGGGTGAAAAAGTCTCTTGAGTGCAATCTACTGCCTCCTAGCCAAATATTCCACTTTTAACCCTTACTTCCCAACAGGGCCATTCTGCAGTTGTCAGAGGCATGACTGAGTCAGGTCATCCATGGGGACCCATCAGTCCCTTGTCAGCCTTTTTCACTGTCCTTAAACCTAACATGGATATGTTGGTGGCTGTCTTCTATGTTTGTCTGTAGATGGAGCCTGACTGAAAGTGGTAATTCCTGTGTCTTAATGAGCTGTTGATGCCTCATAGTCCAAGAGGTTAGACTATATTTAGAGTAATGTGACCTAGGTACGGTCATGATCCTTGTAGAGCTCTTGAGCTGTTTGCCATGAAGGATTTGCAGAGGGCCAGTGGAGGCATGGAGAACTACCAGATTCTCAAGGTTGTGGCAGAAAGGGAGCCAGCATCTATTACTGTAGGACTTGCAGCTTAGGGGAAAACATTCCGCTCCCAAATTCCTCCTCCACCAATGGTGGAGCAGTGTTATTATCAGAATGTCTCAGAAGGGAAAATCATTCAAGCTTTCCAAAAAAAAAAAAAAAGAGTATCTTGTAGCAACATGATTTGCCTATTGTTACTTCTGCAGGCAAAAGCAGCAGTATACATAAATGAATGGAGATTTATGAAGTGCACACTGTATAGAGCTTTGTTGCATATTAGTAACACTTTCCAGATTTTCATGATTAGACTGGATCAAGCAGGAGTAATTCAGAGGATGCAATTGATAACACCCTTTTTACCAGTAACATGGTGTCTTGGTTTATGACATGGGAGGTGAGACCTCTAATAAGATGAACCCCCCTATTTTTCCTGCTTTTGTTTCCCTTCCCCCAATATAGACAAGGTAAAAAATTATGAGGAGTCTGAACGAAGAAGGAAAAATAACAGTTTTGATAAAAACTGAAAGAAACAACAACAAAACCCCCCAACAATGGCAGAAAATATTACCGTACTAGGCTCTTCCCCTCTAGGTTAAACCAAAACTTGGAAGGATACTTCGTCTAAAGGAAAGTCCTATGCCACCGAGATGGTAGCATGGGTTCTAACATAGAAAAACCATGTGGGGTGACAGTGGTGGGGCCAGGATGACCCAGGCCACAGAGTGGTGGCACTTTGTCACTTTGTGCAGCTCCTAAAGGGAAAATTCCCTAGCTATTGATGGTGGCTGATTGCGCCAGATCAACTCAGCCGAAGCTGGTGGTCTCGATCTATGTGGCAGTAGCTGTGGACTCCTGAAGGGGAAATTCCCGAGCTATTGGCAGTGGCTGGTCACACCAGGATGACTCAGCTGGGGCCAGGCAGTCTCACTCTGATGCAAAAGATGACTGCAGCTGAGGTGGAAAAACAGTCGCAGCTGAGGCAGATCAGTCCCTGGGCAAGGGGCATCAAAGGGCTGCAGAGCTCCAGCGAGCAAAGGAAACCAGGTATCAAGAAGGAAGAGTTCTGGGGCATGCCTGTTTTTATCTCCTATCTCCTGAGTTCCTGGGATTCTTCCCTTCAGGGACCCACCTTCCTGGCAGGACCCAAGACACTGGGAACAGTCCTTCCACAATCCAGCTTGGACAGAGGTAGGGGCAGTCCCCCACGGTCCGAATTACGTGGTGATATGAAAAAATTCACTAAAAATCTTTCCCATCTAACTAAAACTACAACACACAATCTTGCTGCAACTGCATTTCAGGGTGGGATGAATTAAAGATTTCTTGTTATGAAAAAGAGCTGAGACACAGTTTGACATCCAAAACTTCTTTCTGCAAAGATTGCCAGACATTAGCTTGCTTGGAAATGAATACAAAAGAGTTAGAGAGCTACATTTATCCAGGCTTTTAAAATTTCCCTCATGAATACAGTATTTGCCAGTGTTTGCCAACTCTGCACCTTTCATGGCCCTTTCAGCTCCTTAGGAAAAAAAAAGGTGGGAAGTAAAGAAAATTCTATTCAAGTTTTTGGAACTCATCCACGTGAGGATTTGCCATTTTTTTAAAGATATGAAAGATGTACTAGCCTTTAAGTCTGCATCTGAGATGCCCTGACTTGCAGCAGGGAACAGAGAGGCTATATAGTTCTAATTTTTTGTTAATATGAAGGTTCCCACCTGATGCCACTGAGCACCAGGCTGAAAATCAACCATGAAAAATCTTAAAGAAGGGGTGTCAGTAATGGGTGTTTCTGATATGATATTAAATGGAATTACTTAGATTTAAAAGTATACTGTGAGTCAAAGCCATTGAGGAGGCTCTGCAACATTCAAAGTGCTTGCTGCTTCTTCTCAATGAAGTCGATGCTATCCTGTTGGTCTCTGTGGCTGTGTACCCATAGAGAACTTCATAATAACCCTTACTTTCAGCTGACAATCGGATATGTTCATGCTATAACATTGAAGTGAGGCAGATAACCATATTTGCTGTTCTGTAATTCTATTTTAGCAGTGAAATATGCCATATATAAAGACTTCTAGTAGCATCTGGCAGTTTCCAAAAATTGGGTAGGTAGACAGTTGGAGGAGAGTATAATCCAATTATTTGTACATCTGGAGCATTTGATCTTTTTTTGCTCCACAAAAGTGTTCCTGTCTTCAGCTGTTCTATAGCTAGAAATATGAAGTGAATTTTATTTCAGTAATGTCTGACCACTGTGATTTTTCGTAGTGTTTGTCTCGTCTCCCTGTTGTGAGATAGCGGGCACTTACAATGCAACCCTCTCCACAGTATCTTTACACGCTTTCAAGGTAAGATGGCATGAAGTTTTGTCTTCTGACCACCATTCAAATGAACTTTCCAATGTATTTAAAAGAAAATTATTTTCACTTGCTCAAAGTCATTTATAGAACAAAAAGTATTAAAACATATAAAAGAAGCATTGAAACAATACTGCTAACAGACTTGTTTGTTTTCTGCTGTTGAAAGAAATGGACCTTACTTGTTTTTTGAAAATGCATTTATATCACTTTTAGTAGCAGCAGCAGTAAAAAAGCCACTACTTGTTACTACCTAGTCAAGCAGAACAACTTTCTTCCTCATTAGTAAATAATTTAATTCTCTTTTACCTAAAATAACTACACGTGAGGATTAATGAATTGCTCAAAACTTTCACTCGTGCACATATATAATCCGGCAAATAGTTTGTAATTTTCAACTATTATTTTCTTGCTTCTAAGTAGCCCTTCCATTGGGCTTGAGTATATTTTGGCAGTCTGTTTGCAGAAATATTGAAGAAATATAGCTAATATGATGATATTAATGCAAACTGACATGCACAGAAATTTACGTCAGAAAAATTAAGCAGAGTACCTTGCTGTGGGGTTATATGGCAAGCAAATCTGTCATTCAAACTGTGGCTGAATTTGCAAAGTGTGAGTGGTGATTGGAGTTGGCTAACTTATTCCCAAAACAGGGTGCCTCTGAAGGACTTGACTTTTCAGAGAACAGGGCTCAGATAACTGTTTTGTTTGCTGTTTATCAATTGGCACTTCTTGCTGTTCTGTAAGCTGGGCATCTAGAGGCAATCACAGTCATTAGTTGTTTATGAAAAGCTTTACCCAATCTTGGTTCCATGAATAAAACCAGCACAGATGTGTGAACTGTGTTTCTTTAGTGACAGAGAAGGTGGAAACAGCAGAAATGTCAATCATTTTGATGCTGAAAGATGAATCTGCTCCATAATATGCTGAAATAAACAGGTTTAATGTACCCAGAACATCAAGTCATTCGCATATCACCTCCATCTCCTCCCCACTTCCCAACTAAGTAGGACAGCTTTCCAGGGAACCAGTACAGGAGACTTACCTGGAATCACAGGCCATGGGAAAGGATGGAAGTGTGGCAGTGGTGGCACCAGTAGAGGCTCTCCAGAGGGCAGATTAATGGAAGGACTTGTTGCCCTTCTTCCCCTCACACTGATAGCCCTCAGTTACAAACTAGAAGCAAATAGCCTGATCCCAAGCATCTGTGGAAAGGACAGTTTAAGTCACACCTTGTTTGTTGTGGCCTTGGCTTTGTAGCACTGCACTTGTAGAAGCACCAGTGTTTTCCTGATCCTTTGCTCCAAGTTTGAGCAAGTTCAGAGAGGCAGATAGTGCTTACATTCTGTGTATCAGACAGAAGATAAAATACCTTTTCCTTCTGAAAGCGCTAAAGAGTGTTTGACTTTTTGTTAACAACTAAGAGGGGGAGAATGGACTAGCAACCACCCCTGTCACTGGAGGAAGAAACCAGATTGCACTTCTTGGAGGTGGACAAGACCCAAGCCGTGCAGTGCCCAGCTGCACAGTTCCATCCTAATCCAGCCTCTGATGCTTCCTGAGAAAGAAGCACTGTAATGAGATCAATATGGGCGGTACATACAAAAATTATGCTTTAGTCAGCTGGAATTACTTTAAACAAGTTTTCAGAACAAAATAAGGGGGATTGAATAGAGTATCTGACAGTGAACTGCAAGAGGACAATTTAGAAAGCCAGTAATACAATGGTTTTTGCTGACTGGAGTCTTGCTCACAGTGAATTAATTCCAATACATTTGCCTCTTCTGATTCTACAGTGTTTTCTCTTAACTGCATCATTGCCTTAGAGGAACAGCTGATCAGCTCGTTCAAGTTGGGTCTCAAGACCATGTGACAAAATATTATCTCCCTTACAGTGAAAGAAGCCAACTAGAAAAAAACACCAGTTCCTTAATGCAGTTGCTCATTACCATGAAGAGAATTATTTTAGCTGTACTGCTGCAATGGTTGAGTCCTGCATGCCCTTGTCTCTCCAGTCGCATTAAATGGGCTTCAAGGCAAGGGAGTGAGTGATGAATATTTGCTCTGTTTATTACTTTGAAACAGCACTAACCATAAGCAGATCAGCAAGAGACAGACTGATAACGTGTGCATGTCTAACTGCTGTGGAAAACTAAGAACGTGCACTATTGCTAAATAAGTTTGTTCTTGTTTCTTGCTGTAGACATGGATGTCTGGTTTTGAGGGAATGCACATGGGGAAAGAAAGGGGTTGAATTTGATTTAATTAATTTTGGTTTTTAAGCTGACATCACTGTGTACTGTGCAAGTGTTAAGAGCTTTTGCAGTGTGTGCAGACCTTCTTTAGAGACACTTGGTTGGCAGCTGTCTTCCCACAGCTGGAGAGGGGAATGTGATGTTCCATTTAATCTTTGTGTCATATGAAGTTACATTTTTATGAGATTTCTATGTGCTTGAAGAGTTTGTGCAGCTGATGACAGCACAGTAATCACAGTGTTGGCGGCAGTCCAGAAGGAAGAAACAGTACACACCCCTGCCCCTTCACACATATCCCCCCCTCCCTGGTTTTAACAACGTCCTGAAAATATCTGGCTATATCGTCTCTTCAATGAGATGGTGATTTTTGAAGATTTACTTGAATATCTTATCTGATAGATGCACCGTGGCTACAGCATATACACTGTTAGCAATTTCTAGCTTCACAAGGTAGTCGTAGATCACACAGTGCTTTCTTTAGCATCTAATAGGCAAGGTAATGCCGGTGACATACACTCTTGAGGAGAAAAGAAAGTGATTAGAACATTACAGCTCATTTTTGTTTTCTAGATCTATCGCACCTCTTGTGCTCCAGGTGAGCTGGTTTTGGACAGGGGACTTCTGAGGGTAGTAATTGGCTTTCCATAAAGGATGGGACAACTGCTGGTGGATTTCAATAAAACTCTGCCCGCACTTGAATTAAAGCAGTAACACTGCTGTGGCTTTCTTTATGGCTTTGCTGGTTCTTTACATCACTTATTACCTCAGGATACAGCAAATTAATACATGAAATTCCTCCAGTGCCCAAGCTATCCTAATTGTAACTGGCATATACCCAGAATTCAAAGTCTTTGAGGCTGGGGGCTGTTAAAGATGTGATTAATCCTGCATCTATTCCAATAGGTATATTCTAGTATGGTATTTACTGGACGAAAATTTCCATATAAAGACAAAGAAAATTAAGAGGAATGCTCAGTATAGAAAAGTAGTACATTTTCTAAGAAGTCTTACATGTCTAAAGATAGCAGGACCAGACACAGGAACTTGAATGTATTCACAGTATTTAGAAATTCTGTTCCCCTCATTTACAGGGGAAGACACATCAAATATTAACTGCAAACTCAGTAAACAAACAAGAAAATATGTTCAAACTTCCTACTTTTAGTGTTTAGATATCTGCAATTTCAGTCCAGCAGACAGAATTCCCTCAGTGGCTGCTGTTTGAAGAAATACATTCTTAAATTCTTCTCTGCTGTCACTCAAAGTTGCTTCTCCCCTTATGTCCTCTTCCCTCACCTGCCTGCCCTTGCAGCGTCCTTTTCCTCTTTGTTTTTATTTCAATTGTTGTGAGAGGACCTGTCACAAAAAATGTTGGCCACATACACAGATCTTTATGTGTTGCCTTTCAGCAATTTTTTCCACTACCAATGAAGGATGTGCATTAATCCTTAATAGAAATATTTAAAAAGTAATTGTTGTTCAAAGCACTGGTAATTCCTAGACCCTTTATGTTCTTGTCATCTGCACTAGGGAGTGTTTAGAATACTTGCAGTATGGAATCATTTCTGTCATAGAACACCTTTCCTTTATTATTGCTGTCACTATTCAAGGCCAGTCTATATGAAGCTGCACCAGAGCTACTCAAGCATGTCTGAGAAAGACCTCTGGTAGATCTGTACATAATTCTTTGACATTTTATCTTGGAAACCACAAGAGAGTCTTGCTTATTGATTTTTGATGGAAATTAGCAGACAGGGAACTGAAGGCAGAAGTTTCAAAGGACAAACAAAAGAGAATGGTGTATTGCATTGGTAACTTAATTTCCTTTTTTATGTTTTATGGGTGCTGTGGGCATGCTGTTTGTGGTAATGACATTTGATTATTAATAGAAAAATGGATGAGCTAATATTCCTAAAACACCTTAAAGATGAGTACTTAATAAATACTAAGTTTTGTTACCAGTCTGTATTAAAAACATGGCAGCTGTTACCAAAATTAATCTGCAAGTTTAGGAGGTTCGGTTCTGGCTATTTATTTATTTTATACATATCAGCAAAAGTATTTTATTGTCTTTTTAATTTTAGTAAGACTTTTTTCTTCATGGCAATTAGGTATATGAAGGTTGAACTTAGAATTAACTTGGCTTGCATCATAGCTTGAAGATGTAACCATGGCAGCACTTCTGATGAGAATACTTAGTGTAGCAGCACTGTCCGGCAGTAATAGTTCTCCATATTAGAACAGCTATTTGTAGATAAGGTGTACCACCTGCTATTTAGTTATTCTCAATAAGCATACAGCTTTAAATACTTATAATCTAATACAGGTTTTTTTAAACTGGTGTAAAGTACTAGATGCTGTCTTCCATTATGATCACTACCATTACATTTGAGTTGCAAAGACACTTAAACAAGTTTATACTGATGAAATACTGGAGGAAGGTTGTGGTGCAGTAGATCAGAGTCTTCCATCTGTTTCAGAAGGATCCTGATTTGCGAGTCCTTCATAAAGAGGCTGAATGTCCTCTTGACTGATGCCAGTGTGTTAATTTTTAAATGGTTGCTTTGCAACTGCAAATCAATATCCCTTTTTAAGTACTGAGTCAGAGGCACATCACTATGACTCAGACATATTTGCACTGCTATATAAAACGTGCTGACACAATAATTGTATGACCTTTTCCACAAATGGATACTGTGTACTAGGTGGTTGAGATCTTTAAGGGTGGCTATGGCCTAGCTAATTTATGCATTAACAGGGGTATTCAAATGTATCTTTCTCCAGTGGTTCCTTTTCATTACACTGGAAAATGAGCTTTAGTTGCTTTGGTTGCGATACTTGATAAAGCTAAGTATGCCTCTTGCCCTTCCGTTTAGAGGGAAAAAAAATTAGAGCCCTCAGACTGGCTAATGAAATAGAGGGAGAAACATGGTCATTAGATGGAGTAGTGGTTGGCTCCTGAGCTGACTCTTCTACTGTAAGGAAGCATTTGATGCTCTTAGGAGACTTGCTTATTTCAGTGGATAATGGTTCTGTTTATTGAGTTTGCGCAAATGCATTTGATTTAGTCAATTTAGGCTCTGCATTTAAGCAAATTACAACTTAGGACTCCATCAGCAAGAGGTAAATTAGTTTGAACGCATATAAAAGGATCTTGCTGAGGGTAAATTTACAGCCAAACCATTACATGGAAATCATAATGTGCAGTACACGTCAAGTTTGATAAATGAAGCAGGACTGTAAAATTGCCCTTATCTTGAAGTGTGCTTGCACTTAGCCAGCTACAGAGCTCGAGTGCTGTTGTGTCTGCTGTCTTGAACTGGCTCAGCAGAGAGAAATATCTCCAGAGTTGGAATTACTAAGTTAAAAAAAGACAAGAAGAATCCTTGCAAGTATATAAGCAACCCAGCTCTTCTTCCTCTGCTCCTTGGTCTTCCCTCACAGGGGCACTTGCCAAGTAGGGACACAGAGTGCTGATGCCTGTCAGGGAAAGGCATTATCACAGGAGAAACCAATGCAAAAACACAAATGGGGATTTCCTGCCTAGGCCACTGCTCTGCAAATGTGAAAGTGAACCAGGTGCTCTCTTTAAAGACCTTTCTACTGTGTGGTGGAGGCTTTTGGTTGTTTTGGGTTTTCTTTGCTGCAAGACTGTTTCCTCTAGAGCTAGGGCCATCCACACGTCTTTCAAGAGTATCCTTCATGGTACAGGAAAAGAATTATTTTGCTTTCTTGATTGCCTCAAATCAGCCACATAATAAATGATAGAAAAAGTCAGGTAGCCTAACAGTTTTTAGTTTTGTAATTAAGAATTTTTTATGTTTTGAAAATAGAGTATATCTGTGAAGGGAGAAACCTGTTGATGTTCCTAAGGTAACCAATTATTTGCTTATCGGTGCAAAATACTACCAGTCAAAAACATCAGTCTTTATGTACCACAAAGCAGGTATTATATTAGAAAGATGTTACACCACAAAGTGAAAGAAGAAATGGTTTATTAAAAGCACCATGGAAAAGAGAAAGGCCAGTTAAAAGACAAAAAATTTTAATTTCAAAGATGTTTGGTGGGGGAAACAGAAAACCATCCATGAACTAGGCAGCTAAATGGTAAACTTAATTATCCATCTGTTCTAGTACTTTCAACAGTTCCTAAGCAGCAGCAACATCCAATGTCTTTTATGGAATCACACTTTAGAGACTTCACAACCTAATGTACAACTGCCAGCTGGTGTTTGAGAGCACGCTGCTGCTGCAGTTCAGTATATAAAACTGCTTGGAGGTTTACAATAGCAGGTGCCTTTTGGACAATATACAAAGGTGTGTGTGTGCATTGTGGCCATGCTCGCCTTAATCTTGCACTGAATGTATTAGCATCTTGCAAACTTAGCCTTAGAGCTATGGTGTGGATGAATGTTGAGATTACTCTACGACCTTAAACTTTCCCTTGTCAGCTTTAAATTGGGTGTGTTGGATTTTCTTCAGTGGTGACGGCTTAATCCCTCTTTAATGTAACTGGAAAGTAGCATACTGTCTTTAGTCTGTATTTTCAAGTGTAGTGTCTGGATTATAGGGGTCTTCCCCCCTCTGTTTTCCCTTTATAGGATGGACAATAAGCATTTTACCAGGATAGGAAGCAGCCTTGAATTTTCTGGCCCGTAATGATTTAGAAACATTGTTGAAAAACCTGCTTAGACCAGTAAGCATGAGCTGCTTGTTGAATATTTGTAGTCTTCAGGAGAGTAAATAGGCAAAAGTACACAGACACACTAAGTAGAATTTTATGTTTTATTTACATTCTTTCATTTACACCAGAAAAGCCAGAAACAAATCATAGTAAGTTGTTTTGTATTTGGCCCTGCTGCAGATTTGCAGATGAATTACTTCTATCTGTACCAATCTTTTTCTCTGTCCTGCTATAATGGCATTCCTGACATGCTTATTTCCCTGCTGTCCCTTTGGCTCTATAAATGCATACTCAAGTATGTAGATATGATTTCAGTAGTTTGAACATTCTAACCTTTTCCTTTGGTGTGCACCAGCTATACGCAGCATTGGATGAAAGCTGGGTTTTATAATTTAGAACAACCCACTTTTGCAAGTAGTGTTTGTCTGGGGAGTTCAATCTTCTGCCCAGCTGTCCATGGCCTGGAGGAGATCCAGTAGAGTATTAGCAATACCCTGGCCCTTTGACCTTGAGACTTTGCACAAGGCAGTGGATTTGTAACAGCAGTCAAAAGTTAGTTAGATTTTCCCACTTGCCTTGGTATCAGTGAATTCTCAACCAATCAGCTATTCCAGCCAAATTCACCCCTTCTGTTAAAGCTCCTATTACTTCATGGGGAAATTTGCTCAGATTGCCAAAACGGACTGAATAGTAGCAATAATGCAGCCATTAACAGAAAAAAAAATGGCCTTGAGGGAATACACACGTAAGGTTAATTTCTTACTTTCTTAATGCTATAGCTTAGTGGAAAGATCTAAGTGGTTGTGCTTGCAGCTCTGGTTTACTGAGGAGTTTGATTGGGTTTTTTTGTGGAAAAGAAACTAGCTAGTAGTGTTTGATATTACCTGGATCTAGAAGTTTTTCCCTAAGCTGGGGTTCTGCTGTATTCCATCAAGAGTGACCCTAATGCTGAGTAATGCAGTGGCAGCAGAATTGCCAAGTCCAGTTGGGAACAAGGGTTTTACCAGTGATGTTAAATGAAACAGAATGCCCAGGGTGGAAGGAGTCCTGTCTGCAGCTTCTGGAGTGACCAAAGGTTGCTGCCTGTGGGTTGCTGACAGTCTGGCCATACAGCCCTGCTGTTTCATTCAATGAATCAGCCTCATAATGGGGATTTTGGGGCAGTAGGAGCCAATGGATCTCTGGAGATGGCATTTGCAGATATGGTGGACAGCCTGTTGTTTCCTCTGGTCATTTGAAGTAGAAACTGTAGTCTGATGGGTGTATCAATAACAGTTTGGCATGACATTATTTGTTTTCAAGCAGCAATATTTCTTTTCAGCTGAAGGTTGTAGGACATAGTTGTCCACGAGGCAGAGAAAGAAAAAGCCACCAAAAAAAAAAAAAAGAGAGAAGTGATGACTTTCCCCTCAATGTAACATAAAAACAGAATCTTTAAAAGAGGAATGAAATAGAGGTGTTGCTTGAACAGGTACTATGTAAGAAATATTAGAATAACCTGTAATATTTGCATCTTTCCTTAATCTTCAGGTGGAGTAAACTGATACAAACTGTAAGGGTATCATTATCTGCTGTCTTAGGCCAGTCTACACCTCCAGGCATCTCAGTGCCTAAGAAGACTCTAGCTTCAAATAATTCAAAGTTGTGGAGGCAAGGGCCCTGGTTTATTCCACCTAACCCTATGCCTCTGAGGGGAACAGGAGTCTATGTCACTCTACACACTTCCTTCCCTCAATGCAGAGGGATGGACAGTTTTTTCTCTCCCAAGGAGCCATTCTGTTGACATGAAACTCAGTGAAAGAGTGAGGCCTTTGGCTGTTTGAATCAAATTCATGTTGTACATGCAGTACAGGATTATAATGAAGAAAACGACAGGAAATGTAGCTTACTCTAGGGCTTCAGCTGCCAGTCATCCTTCCTTGCTTATGCCAACTAGATGAACCAAAGTTGTCAAAATAAATTATGTTTAAAAGGGGAAATGTCACAGCAGATTATTCAGCTTTGCAGAATTTTTTGTAATACTAAATATCATAAAAATTAGTCTTTGAAACTCCAGACACCTACCTTCATTATTATCTTTATTATGTTATCTTTATCTTTATTATCTTTATATATGTATAGATACATAGATAAATGTGGGGCAAGCCGAAAGCATCTGTTTAATTGTGTAGTCAAACATCCTTTTAAAAAAGATGGGACAAGGGAGGGGACCCTAACATTAGAAGAGTTTTGTGCAGTTCTCTTCAAAATAATTTACTCAGTAGTTAAGTGAAATCTGTGAGATGGTGTTAGGTTTGGGCTATATAATCTGATGTTGGTCCCAGTGGGAGCATGAAAAATGTATGAGAGAACTGACTGCTGGAAATTTTTCCCTAGGGTTTTCTTTGCTTAAATTAGACATTTTAGTTTGCTGTGTTGCCCACTAAACTTGAAAAGGAAAGGTTTTGGGGTTTTTTTGGAACTGAAAGAGATGGATCATGTTGGGAATTATCTGCTACTTAAGGTACCTGAAGAAATTATTTGTACTCTTGAATATGAAGAATAACACCATAGAAATACATAATAATTTGGGGTCTTTTTTCAATTTCCTTACATGACACATCAGCAGTATATTTAAGGAATTATTCTGAAGAAAGGTCTGTATGGTTTTGTGTCTATTTATGAAGCATGAAGCAGTGACAGTGATATTCCTTTCTATATATTTAAACCAGAATTTCAGCCTCTATGTATGCTGTAAGACTTGATGGATAACTGGAAAACTGGTAGGCTTTTGTCATTATGAAATGCAGATGATATATATAAAAAAAAGGTTAACAATCCAGTGATCTAGCTACAATATCTCATTAAATTGCTCTGAAAATAACATTTTTCGTTGCGTAGGGTAGTTTCAGAAGAGTTTTCTTCACTTTCATAAAATCTTAGCTGAAAAGTGCAAGGTCTTCTTTAAAGATTTTGAAAACTGATGTGTATTTGGGGATTGGGATCTTTTGGTGGTCCTTCAGTAGATGCATTCATATGAAAGGTATGGTGTACACTTTTCTTATTGGTCAGAAACAGGTCAGTGAAAAATTTTACTTGCATTTACTCAGAAACCCCTCAGTGGACATCAGGAGACTGCCCAGAAGCACCACAGCTGAAAAAGGTAAGGCCTGGAACTGACATTCCTGGTGGTTTCTATACTAAAAGAGAGATGGGAGAAATGTTTCGGATTTTTAAGCATTCTAAGTTTTTGTTGTGCATTCTAAAGAAAAGTACTAAGCCAGAAAAAACGTTCTTGCCTTTAGAAGTTTCTAGAAAGAGCTGAAAGTATAATTTAATAGAAAGAAAAAGGAAATTACTCCTTACAAAAAGTTTGACAACTGCTTGTATTTAAAATTGAAAACAACCTTTTTCATACATAGCAGTTTCCCTAAAACTAGAAATGAAGAGGGATTTGTCCCATTATGACTGTTTGTCATAAACGCCTAAAAGTGACCTCAGTCAACAAGGCAAATCTTAAAACAATTTTAAAAACACCTGGACATGAGTTTTTCATTTTGAAGTTCAGCAGTAGAGCATTTAAAGTGTGCAAAAAAAAAAAAAAAGTGTATTAGTTTGCAGTCTTGAATTGGAAAGGCATTGCATTGCTCCCCAGCACAGTCAGCAGTGTCATAATCTCTACTTATTTGCATATGTCTCTGAAGCTCACAACCTGCTGGTTTCAGGCAATTTTAGTCTTTATCTGGAATCTGACAACCTATGAATCTCTTGTATGGCAAAAGGTAGTAACAGGGAGCTGGTATCACTCTCAGATGCTCTGTTGAATCTTCAATGCAGAAAGCTTTATTATCAGTACTTGGTGCATCCACTCACTGATCTGCAAAAACAAATTAGTCAGGTTTTTCTCTTTTAGCTTGGCTATTTGCTGAAGTAGCTGTTGTTTCAGTCTACTGAGTGTATTTCCTTTAGCAGAGGACAGCAGATGGTCGATTCTTTCCACTCAAAAGTTCAAGAAATGTAATAATGTACATTGTTTCATTGTTTTTGCTCTGTCCCACACATTCCTGGAAGGTCATGCAAGAGAGAAATAATTCAAAAGAGCTAAGAACATAAAGGCCTCTCTTTTTCTTTTTTTCCCTTTTCATTTCTTTTATTAAGAAACTCCAGTAATTGTTTTGAAGGCAAAGACATATTTATGTGAAAGACCATTGCTGATGCAGTGCTGAGCAGAGCAGTGGCAATTTCCTGCCTTTCAGGCTGAGCACAGTATTAACTCATGGTGCTCTAGTTTCAGTTGTTTGAATTTTCCTTGTGTCTTCAAGTCCAAAAAAGCCCCAACTAAACAAAACAAAACCCCCAAAGTCTGCCAAATAGTTTGGGTTAAAATAGATTCCAACAATTAGAGTAGAATCTAGAGGCTAGGACAGGCAATATGCCCAGGTAGTGTAATGGGCCAAGCGATTTCACTGTTCAGTGTGTTGTGAGACATTTGTAACAGTGACATACATCCCTGTGCAGAAAAATCTTGGGGCTTCATTTGTCCATATTTTTCAAGACTTTTGGAAATACTCAGCTGTATTTGAAGTGTTATGGCCTGCTTTTCTTAAGCTGCTCAAACTATCCAGAAATATAGGGATGAGAGTAGGTGCCTCAAATACATGAGGCATAAAGAATAAAATAGAAACATATGAATATTTTACATTGTGCTTGTTAGAAGCACTACCATGTAGAAGTTAACAACAGCATGTGTCTCATAATTAGGTTTTTTCAGAGACAAATGCCTACTTCGCTAATTCTTGACACTTTGAACACTGTTTCTTTACATTAAGAGCCAGTTGCAACTAAAACTAAAATCCTTGCTGAAGGCAATTACTTCAGGATTTCATAGGAGTTAGATGGTTTTAATTCAGGTGTATCTGACTGATGGTAGACTCCCCAAACCCTTAGAGTGGCAATATACATATTTACTACCATGTCTTTATTGCACTTTCCCAGTGCAAAGGTTTTTTTTCCCTTTTTTTTTTTCTCATGCCAGTTTAAAGAAAAATTGTATGCCAAAGAGGCCTTTTGTAAAATACAAAGGACTCCTGCAGGAGTGCTCACTGGCAAGCACAAATTTTGCAGCTAACTTATGAACAAATATTGCACTGCCTTTTTTTTTGAAGTCAGAAATTCTGAAAAATATGTATTCAAGGCCCTCTATGGGCAGAAAAAAATTATTTAAAGCCCCTTTTTTCTTTTAATTGCATAGTTGTGCTACCTTACTGCTAGGGTTTTTTCTTTTGTGTCGCTAGTTCTTCTACATTCACATAGTAGCTGTTCTGCATCACAACCTTTGCAGAAGTACAATTTAACAATTTGAAACAATCCACAGAAAAGATGCCACACTTCAGTGATGATTTCATGGTCCTCTAAAACATACAAAGCACTAGGAAAATCACTAGGCTTTGGCATTTTAGTGAGAATCTAGGAAACAACTCTCCTCTCTCCATCTGTATTTAAACTGCTATCCACAGGGAACTATAAATTTTATTTAAGGAAGATCTGGGGTGGCTTCCACATTCAGTATTCCTCACAAACTGACAGCTTCAAGCAGAAGCAATAGAGTTGAACTTTGGAAGCTGCTTTTAAAGAAAGGATTTTAATAATAGATAATAGTAGAGATAAGTGGTTGGTGTTGCACTAGTAATCTTTGGGATTCTCCTGCTTCACCACCATTCTGCTCCAAGTGTCAAGATTTCATCTTCCTTTAAAATCTTGATTTATGAATTTTGCTATATGTACCTTCAAGATCATATGTAGTTGGAGTGAGGGGCAATATCACACTTTATTTATTAAAGTTCATTTAAAACCGTATTTTGAGGTAAGAGAATCTGGTTCTGTACTCCCTCCATTAGAGACTCAATCTCCCAGCATCAACCAACATAACCTCTGCTAAAATCCACTGCTGTTCAAGTGATAAAGCAGGGATTTTAGGTGCAACATGTTTTCTTCAATAATCCCAAATACATTAACATTTACATATAACATTTTCCTTCCTGAACTTTGTCCCATAGTTATAGCATGACAGAAGCCATGTAGACTACATAAAATTTTGATTTTCTCAGTGAAACTTCATGGGAAATATTATGGTCAGAAGACTTTTCTAAAAGCTCTCAGGAGTGACCAAATCATAAATTTTGAAACAAAGTAATATGCTAACAAAGGACAGAGCTGTGCATATACACAAATGCACTGTATTTCGAATGGTAAAGGAATACAAGTTTACAGATCTACCTCACCAAAAGCATTTAGGGAGCATTTCAGGGTGTTGGACTCAATGATCCTTACGGCTCCCTTCCAACTGGAGGTATTTTGTGAGTCTCTGTTCCATAAAACAGGAACACCTTGCATTACACATGGCCTCACATCACAAGAATGATGAAACATTTGCATTTCAAGCTATAAGGAAAGGGATATATAAAAATTGTTGTTCTACTCCCTTAAGGAAGAGGATGGGGGAAAGGATTAGTTAATGAATTCATGTGAGGTATGTGGAAATAGACATTGGAATATACCACAAACACTATTCAAATACTTGCAATAAGGACATTTTATTATGAATGCAATTTAGATATAGTTTTTTGTTTGTTTGTTTGTTTTTTTGTTTTTAAAATCTGAAGTTCTTATATAAACAGACCCATATTGGCTGAATGACAGTTAGTTTGCCGGACATGACATTGGCTGGACACCCTTCAGCTCCAAAGCTTTGCTGAAGTTAATCTCTTGGGGTTTTGCAGTACCCTTGGTGAGCTTCAGAAATCGAATACATCCCTTAAAACGGATATTAGTAGTCAGCCCAAACTGGGTCACGCCATCTGGAAGAGGGGAAAAAAAAAGGAAAAAGGAACTATGTTAGTTTGAGTTGATACTTAATTTTGTTCTTTGAGAGTCCTGCGGGAGAACAGACATCCCCAGCAATATATGAATGTTTTATTTGCTGTATATATTAATTAGGAAAAAATTACAAACATTATGAGTAAATGTGATAAAAGCTTTTGTTAGCTAATAATCCAGTCTTCTCTTCTTTTTCTGTCCTACTATGGCAATGCAGACTCTGAACACATTTAAACTGCCATTGTAAACCATGGATGCAAATTGCTGCCTCCAAATGCTGTATGATGCATACATGTAGGTCCAAGCTATTTATCCACAGAATAACAGAGAAAAGACCAAAATGGATGCAATTCTTGGCCCTAACGTCAAAAGAAAGCCAGTTCCTCCAGATGGACTCCAAGTGTCACTTATGGACTTGTTTTGACAGTTTTCAAGCATGCTGACTTTTTTTCTTGCTGATAGTAAAACCAGAGATTTGAGTACATCTTTTTCACTAAAGGAGGAGGGGAGAGAAGTGAGGGTGGTTGGGCTGGAAAGCTGGAAATGTTTCTCTCAATTGCTTGAAATTTGTGGCCCACCTTGTTTCTCAATGCTCATCTACAGGGATGTACTTCAACGCAAATCTATGCGACTGATAAAGAGTTTCAGAAATAACTTTATATCTGTAGAGGACAGACTAGCCACAGCATTATTCTGTTTCATAGAGGATGAAGTGGCTGAATCCACTTGTTCCACCATTTAAGCCATTACCCAGGCAGTATTATTAGAGCATAAGTAAAGCATAATTTGTGTGTTACATGCTCACCAGGATAACCTCCGACAAAGACAGGGTCATTGGTGTCCGCTGAGGTTGAGGCCCTGTTTGGGCTGCTACTATCCACCTGTCTGCCATCAACAGTCAGCTCTAAATGGTGTTTGATCTTGTTTGCAAGAACCTTGTGCCACTGTCCATCACACAAGCTGCCCGGTGCATCTGGTTCATAGACAGCAGAGAATCGGCCTGCACCATTGTCAACGTGAAACATCACCTGAAAAGCACGACATGGAAGTCAGCCAATTTTGAAAACAGTTCTAAAGTTCTTTTTTGTTTGTTTGCATTGTTTAAAGTCAACATGGTCTGACTATACACACCAAAGTTCTAATTTAATACCAGAATCTGTGTGCATTGCTCTCTCTCTGGGATCTGGGTTATGTCACTGAGATAAACACAGACGGAAATAAACTAAATTGCTGTATAAGTTGTCATTTTTCCTTTTTTTTTTTTTTTGGTCTTACTTTTAGGGTATTTCACAGCCCTGCCCACAACCCCAAGCTCTTTATAATGACAGATTAATTACTGGTTTTTCAGACTGTGAAATAGAAGATACACACAAGAACTTAGTATTATTAATGACAAAGCCTTTCCTCAAAACTTCTCATATAGTCACTAATTTAAGATCTGAGGTTGCTGTTTTAGGGAACTCAAGTGTAACAGAATTGTGTAAAGTATCTTTTGAAAGTGTTAAGGGTCTCTACCTGTATGGAAAGTGGCAAGTGTTGCATAGAGGAGAGTCCTGATAATGTTTGAGATTAGGGTAGTAACCTTGCATTTAAACTACCTGTGCTATCTAAAACCAGTCTTTATAAAGAGATAAAACTGCTTTGCTACTCACTTTTCCACCTACTAATTCAATGCCAAGCCCATCCATTTTCTGGCTGCTGACTCCTAGAAGAACACCATTCATTCGTGTTGTACGGAATTCAAATTCCACAAGCAGGTCTGTTCCCACTCTGTATGCACCAACTTGGAGAGAAAAGGGAAAGCATAATAAAATGAAGATAAGCATTTAATACTTTATTCCTAATAATACGTTATTCCTAATGTTGTAATATGAAGTAACTAACGCAGCATTATTAATGCACTCCATTTCATGTGAAATCATGTTATGAAATAATTGTTATGGTGGTTGTGCTTAGTGTGAGACCTTTCTAGAAAGTAATATAACCTATGCTTAGGTGAGATAACCAAAAATGATCAGTGACAGTTTCAAGAATTGGTCTCATTTTGCCTCCAGCCAACAGGAGTTAGGTAGCACTGGGAGTTTTCAAAAGCAGAATCTCCTCTTTCTCTGTTCTTTGCCTATCAGCAGAATTGTTGTTCATTACCTGTTTTGGCAAAGCCCGTTCCATCAAAGTATGTTCCCTTCTGGGCAGTGACAAAGCATTTTCCAACACTGAAGCTGGAAGTTGGATTATCCAGGTCAACAGGTGATTCTGTCATTTTAAAATTCCTGATGCAGCCATCGATGCTATAGATGACCTGGAGTCAATATTTGAAACAAAATGTATAACTGTGCAAAGTAAACCTAAAGCATGCAATCAAAAAGTACATTTCCTCTGCTTCTCTGCAGGATTTATGGAACTGAATAAAACTTGAATTTTACATGGCTAATCCTTAATATCTGATTGTAATTGGAATCTAATCTTAGACATACTGAGGATGAATTACATTACTTTTCAGGAATGTGATCTGAGTCACATCTATTTGGTTTAATGGAGGGGACATAAAATAATACACCACATAATGAAACAGCAAATTACATCAGCAATGCAGGAATTTTATGGCCTATACTTTACCTTTTTAATTGACTAGGCTGTGGGGGCTGCAAGTAGATGAAGATACTGGATATAGTTCTCTGGGCTGCTGGTAATTTTACTATGGTGTTTTATTTTCTTTTCCTTCCTTTAATCACTTTACTATGGCCCTAATGTTGCATTGTAAGGCAGAGGTAATACAGGTACTTCTACTAAAACAAAGTCCCTGTGTGAAGGTTGTTGACTGCACATAGTCTGATGACCGCAGTGATAAGGGCCACTCTGTTGGCCAGAGAGGCAGGTGGAGGTGTATATGGAGGTATATGGAGGCTCCCTTGCAGGGCAGTAAACTGCAGCTCTAGTTTGGCTTCTGCACTGGGCTCTCCCTTTTTCCCTCCAAGGTGTGCAGGAGGTGCATTTTGGTCCTCAGATTTAGAAAAAGGCTTTGATCTTTGACTTAGAATTAGAAAAATCTATCCCTGACCTCAGTGGGAGAGTGGACAATGGTAAAACGTACTTTGAAGAAGAAAAAGAAGATATATTCATAAGCAGTGTTGTAGAAAGGAGGAAAGTAAACATCTGTGTATAAAATACAGTCTAGAAATATGTATAAATACAGAAAGAATAAAGGCACATCTGTAGAGAGAAGTCTTGACTCTGCATACTACCTCCTGTAACAATATTCTAAACTAGTTATTGAAAGAATTTCCAAGCATTTCCATGTAAATCAAAGCTGTATGTACTGTCAAATTATATAGCTTATTATAGCTAAATACACCTGTACAAAATTTTCATGAGAACTTGAGTAGTATAATAAATTCAATATAAAAAATTCAGTTCTGAGCTGAACAATGCTTTCTGTCAGATTCTTCATAAATAGACCTTTTTGTTATTTCGAAGAGAAAGTCATCTCCAGATCAACAAGCTTTGTTATCAAAAAAGAAAAATGCCAGAAAGGAAAACAAATCTTGCCATCCTCACTGCTAGAATAAATCACAGAAATGCAAGATTTGTACACAACTCAGTAACATTCTCTAATTTACAATTTCCCTTTGCCCATGGAAAAGCAAATCTGGTACCTTAGCATGGTAACAGGTAATATTACCTCTGTTTCTGAAAGCAGAGTTTTGCATGCTAAAAATGTGACATCTGCTGAAACCAAGCAAGTAGGTATCAGTCTTCTGCACTGCATAGAAAGCCAACCCACCTCTGGTTACATAATAGATTAGTGTCTAAAAATGCTGATAAGTGTTTAGAAGAAAGCCTTAACTAAGATAACATATCCTTTCAACTTACTTTACTTCAGAGCCTTTACATGAAGCCTACAACACAACAGTCTCTTAATACTGTTTTTACAAGACAGTTGAAGTCACAGCTTCATTTAAATCCCAAAGTGCATAAAGACTGTCAGGACTCTTATTGCCAGACTGAACTGTTTATCTGCATGGGCTCCCTCCATTACTTCTGACAAGGAGAAATAGGTAAGGATTTAGTGTTATCTTTCTCCTTAGATTAGTATTTGTAAATTGCAGATACATTTCAAAGAGCATGATTTGATAGTACTAAGAATTATATGTTGTGGGTAGTTAAGTATTGCTTTTGTTTTTCAGTGCCTCAGATTTGGCTTGGTATATCCAAATGATCAGTAGATTTACCTCAGTTTGGGCTTTCTGCACAATCCATTATTTGCTGAGAAACATGATCTTACAGGTCAGTTTTCTTTATGGAATACAACTCTCAGATATAGAGTGGTTACTCATTCATTCCCTACCCTTCATTCCCTACCCATGAGTTATTACAGGGACTTACTCAAGTAGGATTTAGGAATTCCTTTTCTGTTTTTCTTTTGTCCACCTGAACTGGAGGACTCTTGCCTCTCTACAGACTAGTATTTGCCACTCCGTAAACATCTTAGTACAATGGTATTTACTCATGTGCAGTTTTTTTGGGAGCCTGTTTCATTTCCTTACCAGATTTGTACTTTTGCTTCCTCTTTACCCATTCTATATAACTACCCAGGATGAATCCAGACAGAGCTGTTCCTCACATTCCATATTTTGTGGATCTGAATTGTGCTGCACTAGATACCTATTTTGTTTGCTATAATTAAATTCACTCAAGTTCTGGCTTCTGCTTTCAAAGAACTCTCAGCACAGAGAGAAAAATAAAGCATGGAAGAGTTTTTGTCTGATTCAGATACTGGCATATCCTGTGAGGTTTGAAGGGCATCAGGAAAGTGAAATTATTGACATGCAGTTCTGCAGAGAGGTGCAGTAAATGGCTCAGGTGAGAGAGTACAGTGTTCCTACCTAATTCTATGAAGTTTAGGCCCAAATTATATTCACTTCTCTGGGCTCTCTGTTTGTCAAGGTATTGCAGAAAGAGAACAACAGGATTTTCATGGCCTTCCTTCAAAACACATTCTCTAGTCTTTTAGTAATAAAAATACAAAATTAATTACTACAGTAAGCAGCAGCACTACTGGATACTTTGTCCAGGATAATTTTGGCTTCTGCTGCTTCTTGTAGGAGATGCTTTCACTGTTTATTAGCATTTGTTTCTAGATGAATTACAGCAACAAGTAAGTGGCACTCAGGAACCTACACTGTAGCTGCGTAGTAATTTAAGTGAATACAAGTGTATGGAACTTTCTGATTTTCCAAAACAGCAAGTAACTCTGCTGTTTCTATTTCTATTTTTTTTTTTTGTTGCATTAACTGGATTCTGAGTCAGATCTTTCCACTGAGGTCCATTTTATCCATATTCTTAAGCAGTCTGATCGAAAAGCAAAACAAAAAACACAACTGGGAAGATATTAGTACCAATCAAGACATACTTAAGGAGTGTAAGATAACCTAAATAAACTTGCTTACCGGACCAATTCTTCTAGTTGTGTAGTTAACAGGCAATCCTCCAACATACAGCATTCCTACGACATCCAATATATCAGCCTTCTTAGGACTAACAGTCCTGTTTGAAATACCATCTACTATAAGGTTTCCTTCTTGCTTTGTTCGAATTACTTGTATCTAGAAAGACACACAAATGCAATACAATTGCAGATAGTTTTCTGACAACAAAGCATTTCCAGATTGTAACTAGCCTTACAGTCCAAAATAAATAACAACACCGGAGAAAGTAGTAGGGGTGGTTACAGAAGTACCATGGCAGCAACTATGGATAACATTTATGGAACAGAGATCCTGAGCAAGATTTTGTGCAAACATCTGACTGTCTCTTAATTGCATCTGGGTCAGGAGGCATCATGACTATCATTTATTAGAACTACTGAAAAGATTTGAGGTTCCTCTAAAAAGCTTCATTGTTATGTTATAATAGGCATGGCACAATATTTTTTCCCTGGAATTAGATAGCAATTTTAACTACTGAGAATAGTAAATGCTGAATGTTAAAGGCTCTGGTTGCAAACCTTTATTGCAGCACACATTTGCAGGCAATATTGAGTTTATGATTCCACTAGCTTGGACATGCCTCAAATCATAGTTCATGCTGGAGTAAATATGATACTGACTACATTCTGTTGGTATTATGGCTTCTGTTCAGACAAATGGGCTGTGAATCACGTAGAGAAGTGCAGTTGCTGAAGAGCTGAGGAAATTCTACCCCAGCAACCACAGGCCAATGTCTTTCCAAAGGTTTATACTGAAATCTCTATAAAACAGCATAATAATAGTTCTGCATTAAAAAAAAGCACATAAATGCATCATGCATATCAGCAAATTTCTAAACGGTGCAGGAGCTGGCTCACCAGAGTAGCAAAGAGAGACAAGAGACAAACAGCACTTGTTGGCTTTTCTTTAGTATGGCTGCTTCTGCTTCAATGTGGCAGCATATCTGTCATGCAATGGGAATGACTGAACGCTGACAAGGCTTGGCCTGAAGGTGAGAGACTGAACTTGGTGTTTACAAGCAACTGTACATTTGAGATGAATAACTATGCCTTCAGCAGAAGAAGCATCAGGTGACTGAGGAACTGGGAATAGACGCTCTTACAGAGGACCTAAACAGATAGCAGCACGATGTAGCTTCTGGAGGCCTGATGGAAATGCTTTAACATAAATAATTTCAAATGGAGAAAAGGTTGTCACTAAAATGATTATTTTAAGGAGAAGCCCCTGCTTTCTTAGAAACAAAGGCTGTGGTCTTTTCTTAAAGACATTGCCTTCCCTCCTCCCCACTCTCAAAATTGATTGGTTTGTGCTTTGTTATGTAAGACTGTGACCTTGTCTTCATTCTCCCCTACAGAAATAGGATCTGCAACAAGGGGCCCTTTCTTGTGGAGTGTCAAGCTGTATGTCCAAAGAGCACAATCTTCCATTAAAAATACATGGTCCAGTTAGTTCTCTTAGAATAGAGAAAATGGCCGAAGAAGGAAAACATATCTCTTCTGTATGTACAGAGGGACTAGCAGAAAGGGGCCTTGGTCTACTGTCAGTACTCCTAGGCATTACACGAAACAGCTAAATGATGACTATAACATAATTTTTTCCCCTTATGAAATACCTTTGTGTAGAGCAGTTGCTATCACCAAAAAGTTCATGACTAAAAGTCCAGTGAAAACAAAATTCCTGGAGAACAGAGTGGGAATTAAGCAATTAAAGTTTAAGAGAAAATGCAATTAGATTTTTTTCTCAGTTGGTGAAGAAATGTGGATGGTGATTTCCAAGTATCTGTACAAAATTCAATGTATCATATAGTATATAATTTGAACACATAGTTACATGTATCCTTTTCTTCTCTGTCTTTATTGGTGCCTTCCAGCATATTATCTAATGATTATAATATGTGTCTGTTGCCCTTGTCCCACTAAATACTAAATTTCATCTTTGTGATATTCCTTCTCTTAGCATCCATATGCCACAGGCATTACATATAATGCTCTCTCTCATAAAGTCACAGAAGGAGCTGCCAAGTACATCCATGTATATAATATTTATTCCCTAATCCAGGGAAATTTTGCTTACCTGTTACTTCTTTTTTTTTTTCCTCCTTTATTCTAAGCACTGTGGTTTAACAGTGACATTATTAATGTAGAAACAACTGGCTTTAATGATGCATTCCATCATTGTGAGCTATACTCACCTGAGCCCTATTAGGAAGGAAAGAACATTTGCTGCAGTTCCTTACCATAAATGGGACATATTTTAAATATGTCCAGAAATATGTGTTTCCTGAAGGACAAATATCTGCATACCAGTGAATCTGAAAACATGAATTTTGCTAGATTCCCCCCCCCCCCCCCAAAAAAAGAATCCTAGTTGTAAAGTTCGACTTGTTTAGACTACATTTTGAAATTATCGTAGGGTAAAAAAAAGCTCACTCTTAGCATTACAAAGAATAATTTAGCATTAGAGACTATTATACCTTGTGCCACTGGCCATCATTTATTTTGTTGGCAATCATTGTGCTGGTGTTTCCACTCCCCAGATCATAACTGAAGTAAGGCAGACCATTCTTTATCTGAACTGTAGCAAAATCAGCATGATTGATACGGGCCATATAAAACAGCAAGCCAGAATCAGCTGTTGTTCGGACTTCAAATTCAATTGTAAGTCTGGAAATCAAACAAACAGGACATCAGCAACCAAGGAAAAGGTATTTGGAGTCAGACAGCAGACAAATTCATCTGCTTTACCTTTTTGTGTTCCTCTAAAAAAACACTTTACAGTTAGTGGCCAATTTTACTTGTTCATTAGAGTTCAAGAAAAATAATTTGGTTATATGCAACTTGCATTTCACACATATCTGATCCTTGACATGTGAGTATTCATTAGTCCCTTTGCTGTGGAAATACAAAACGGCAATCTTGGCATAGATGCAGCTGTAGCAGTTAGAAAAATCCCAGCACTTGTAAAATTCCAGCAGTGTTATCCATCATCCACACACCTAATGCTTAAAAAGAGGAGAGAGCTGTAGTGACAGCTGGCAAATTTTGAGATTCTAATGAGTTATATTGCCTGAAGACAGGTTGCAAAACTTTTAAAGATGCAGAGAGAAGAATTTACAATAAGGGTATAAAACACTGATTCCTCCCAACAGAAAATGAGGTTGTGTCTGAGCAGGTCTGCTGACCCCTCAGACAGAATGGCAATGCTGAGAAACTCCTCTACAACGAAGAACTTGTGAAGAAATTATTTAGATTCCCTAGATGCTAAGATTGTGCTGGCAAGACATCACCAACCTAGCTCAACCTGAGCTGCAAAGTCAGTACCAGAAAGTAGTTGATAATATAAATGTGAAAAATCATTGCATGAAAATGACCAGGCCGGGATCATTCCTACTTTTCTAAAATCAACATATGTGAAAATATGCAGCACAACATCTTTATATGGGAAAATAAGTGTGAGCCTCATGGATTTGTAAACTATAAAGCAACAAAATTGCTTAGTAGAGGGAGCACAGCACATTTGTTAATGACCGTGTGCTTTCAGAGCAGAAAAGAACAATTAACAAGTTATAGCTTCACAAATCCATTGAAAATAGCTGCATTTTTATAAACAGTTCATAGAATTCCTTTGCATGTTGACATCTATATGTATATATTGTTATATTTTAGGGAGGCAAAGTCTTTTTGCTTGTTTACTGTCCAGTTTTGATCTGAACTATTGGAAGAAAAGGGAGAAAAGTTTTGCTTATTAAAAAAATTATCAAGTTACTGAACAAAAAAAACTTTCTTCTGAAAAAGCAAACTATGAACTCAGTTGCATGACTTGGATCCATGCCTCTGTTTCTCTGCAAATCAGTCTGGGATCTGTATGTGCCCAAACATTTACAAACAAAGAGGTAAACCGTTTTTGTGATAGCTACTTAGGTGGGCACTTCATTGCCTAGATTTCACACTTTAATGGTTTTTTAGGTTTGCTTAATGAAATGAATTTTTCTTGGGATGTGATCTTTTTCATATTATGTCCATGATTTTGAGAGATGGCTTTGAGAGTTTTAGGAGGGCTATTTCATTTTGACATTATTCCATCAAAACTCATTGTTGAAACAAACAACGTACCTGTTTTTCACTTTGGTGTCATCAAATGCGACTGCAATGTGGCTGTTCCTTGAAAGACCAAACTGCTTGCCACCTTCCAAAATGGATGGTTCTGTGTCAGCAGCACAGGAATCCTGCAAAATATGCAGCAATCATACAAACTTCGTATTTTGTATCTGTCTAAGGTGTGTATATGCTGGGAGTCTTCCAGCTGTTCGGGACAGAACACTCTATCTAGTCGAGAGACTGGCCCTGCAGTTTCCCAGTGTGTTGGTGTCTCATCACACCAGCTAAAGTCATAAACCAGTATGACAGGAACTTGGTGTAAAAACAGAGCTCATTAAGCTGGCTGTAAAAGCAAATAAAAGCAATATATGAACATTGCTGCTTTCATGCATTCATCAGTGGACATTTACAAGAGTCTTAAGTGATTTCCAGGCAGCTCAGCGTACTCTTAGCTCACGTAACTGAATTTTACACAGTAGGATGCCCTCTTACAGAAATGAAGCAAGATCTAAGTTTTAAAGCAATGCCTTGTTGTTGACTTGAAATACAGTCACCTTAAAAATAATGAGTTAAAAGTAGTTTCAGATCCTGCACCTGTCAATGAGTCCTCCATTTTACTTCTTTATATTGCTTTATAACTGTATTCTTTGTTTAATGTTCTGTTGTTTCCCCTAGTGCTGTTGAAAGGACCCCCCAACCATAAGGGAATCCAAATAACTGATGGACAGACGTTACAACTATTGAACTCCCTCATCTGTCTAATGTAGATTTACCCAGGGAGTAAAGAAAGAAACCCCTCCCCAGCTGTTCCACTTCTATTAATCTTGAAGTTGTGCAACAAAGCAAGGTAAAATGTCTTCTGCCCACTACAATTTTCTCTTTTTAATTTCACCAGATCTTTTAATCTCTGGCCTTAAAGCTCCTGTATAGTGGTGCCTGGGGCAATGTGAGACCATGATAATTACCAGCTCCTACTCATGTCTAGCTTTTGCCTCCCACTGAGAGTATTGTGAAGAAACTACTCAAAGGATCTAACACAACACAATATCAGGACAATACTGCTGGGAAAAACCCCAAACTTTGATAGCTGCAAGCTCTCTTTTTCAGCACTGTGTCTGCTATCATTTTGGCTTGGCGACAGTCTCTTATTTGAGCCCCGACTCAGCAGAGACCTGCAAAGCAGAAGGTATGGTGCCTTACTTTCAAAGAGTTCTTTCTCTGAAACATTTTGAAAATGTCATGAGTGACTCAGGCACTGAGATTTCAGCCTCCAAGAGGAAATTTCTTTCCCCATCTCACTCATTCAGTAATGTATTTTTTGCTTTCACATGTCACAAAAATCTTCACAACAGTATAGAGCACTTCTAAAAATTAGTTTTCCATAATGAATGCTCTGGTTTGAATATGACAGAGTAGAACACCATGCATTGTGACAAATACACATCAATATGCAATGGAGGGAAAAAATGGGGAAAATTCAGTAGGATCAAGTGAGGTTACAAATGTGTGATATCAGTCCTTCAGTGATCACCAAATTGGAAAAGAAATCATATTCCCACAATGCAGGGTAAAGTTTTGAATTACTTTAAGCTTTACAGGCTTATCTAGAAGTTTAACAACTATGTTAATAATACTATGCATATAATGCTTCCAATAACATTTGAACTTGCTAAAATTTGAAGATTTTAAAGGGAAAAAACTAAATGGAAAAAAAAAATCAGTAGGGCATGTTTAAAAAACTTTCAGATTTTACTCACAAGCCTGTGTTTGCTTTCATTTTATCAAAGGCCTGCCAGCCTCACAAGACTGTGCACTAAGCATAGATCATCAGCTTATATTAAAATATCTCAGCTTTGTGTTTTCAGGAATGGCACAAATGTTTTCTGGCTGCTTAATTATCTTCCATATTACACAAGAGCTTCTAAACTGAACTCTTCAGCTGCACTTTACTTCAGTCTTGTCAGATGTCAGGGACTTGACTGGTAGGTCAAGAAGCTAGGTGTGCATGGCAGTGGAAAAGAAGAAAACAAAAGCCCACTGGTGGACTGTCACACATTCCCTACATTCTCATTTGCTATATTAGCAATTACAAAGAAAGCAATTAGTGGAAAAAGGGAGCATTGAAGTAGTCCCCACAGTTCATGAAACACTGTTAATAGAACAATGCAGTAATGCATGAAGAAATAGTGGAAGATACCATTACGGAGTCAAATGCAGAAGTAATGCTGGCGCTCTTCGTTTCAGTGGCAAAGGAATCCTGAGAAGCAGTGAATAACGTGAGGCAGAAGCAGCAGTTACCCAGTGTTGAGAAACATGTGGCATCCATAGCAAGCAGGAACAGCAGACTGGTGATGAGTGTTAGTTCCCAACTGTCCTACTCTTAGATCTTGTCTTGCTTTTAGTAGAGGGTAGGTTCTTTTCCCATTTGACATTAAACTGCCCTCCCCTTTTTCATGCAGTTGGATAATGGAGGAAAAAAAGGTCCTAGAAGGCCTTAAAAAGAACAGATACCTTATTTAAGCCTACAATGTGAAAATATTTTTTCCTGCTGCGTATTTTCCATATACAGTCTTTCTACTCTGATATTTTGTATAATTTACTGCCATATGAGTGTACCTCTTTACCAGACTGTAGTTACTTATTTGTTGCAACACTTCCCTGAAAAATACTTTGGAGAACTTACATGAATGTAAACTATCCAAAACCTTGCCTTATTTAAAATACCTTAAAGTCTTCAACATAATAACACAGTTTCAATTTTTCCAAGAGAGAAATGGGGTAATGGTGTTTTATTTAGATCTTTGTTTTAAATTCCTGTTTCAAATTATCATGGCTCTAGATATACTGACATACAAAACTCACCTAGTTACAATGGGACAAGTTTCCGATATTAATGAGAAAATCTGTTCCCTCCAATTTTGTTATTCAAAGGTTAGTGTTTATACTCTTAGAAAGTGTGCACTTGCCCTTTCATGTACTTCTGTATTTCTTTTTGTTTAGTTTATAAGGCTTGACCAAGGGATACTGTGTCTGCATTCCTTCACTGCAGTGAGCATTAAACTGAACAATCCTTTTCACCTTGTTTTTGCCTAGATCCTTATCTTTCTATGGTAGCCTTACTGTACTGTAAATTTGCTTTCAACTCCAAACAGAAAAATACATCAGAGCCCTTGTGTTACAACTACTCCACCTTGTGGGAAGAAATCAAACCTGCTGCCCTAGGGCATTAAAAGGCCAATGTTTATAACTCTGGGGCTTGGGGTGCCATAATAACTAAGATGGACCTTGCCTATGTTGAACTCAAGGCTCCCATTTTCAGGTACACAGATGGCTGCATGTTATGTGGAGACTTCAGTAGTGCCTGACAAGTAAGTTCTTCTACATAAAGTTGTGCCATATATAGCTGGCCAATGAAGGTGGCTATAAGTCTCAAATATAAACTTAACCTTAATGAGTTAGGGGCTTTGGACCAATTTTTGTACATTTTTTGTTGAAATCCTACTTATGTCCAAGGAAAACCAGATATGAATTCTGAAAACGAGACTGTTAACTGGAAGTGACGGTGGCAATGAATTCAGGTTCATTTGTGTCTCACTTACAGACTTATGGCCTCACTGAAAATCCCAACTGTTTTCGTTGGGGATTTTTTTGGTGTCTTTCATGTAATTAATAACATTAATCTCTGGGTCACACAGAAAAACCCAATATAAACAAATTTGGTGTTCTCTAATGTGTCAGAGAGAAGGCATGAAATGGGAACAAAGATTAAACTTGACCTAGTATTGGAGCACCTCCCCAAATGGTTAAAAGATCCTCTGAAGCCCATCTGTGAGAAACTTTCAAAATTACTGACTCTTTTGTATTTACTATATATATATAAAGGAAAGTTAAATATTATGGTTGTTAACTTCTCAAACCTGTCTTATTATGGTAGTGTGCATTCTGATAGTATAAAGAAGCTCCTAAATGGGGAATGTGCAGTTTTTTCACTCTTTCTGGAAACCTCACTCATACTGAACTATAGCCTGCATAAACCTGTGGGTTGTATGCAGGTATAACAACATGCAAAGAATTTTTCCCTCAGTAATATCTTCCACTGTATGTATTATTCAGTTTAATATTTAGATATCTAAGCATGTATTTTCAGGACAATAAAATGTTGCATCAACTTAAAAAAACTGCTACACTTGTGACAGAAGCTTCTTCCTTAAATTTTGTTGTATAGGACTGCTTGTTATTTATCTAGCTATTTAAGATTACTGGTAACAACAGGTGAGCTCACTTTAGCAGTGACTGGGATATCATTATGTAAGTCTCCTGACTAAAGTTATAAAATAGAAGTGGAGGAATTGCCATATCAAATAGACCTGGTTTACCTTTTTCTTCCTCCTGTCACTAACATGGCATTATCATGTGCATCAGAGAACAGCACATAAAATATCATAATGACATGGATTTCCTATAGGAATATTTCCCTCCCAACCCCAAGCAGGTATCAGTTGGCTTACATCCTGAAGTGTAAGGGTTTATCACTAAGCAAGCAAGCCAAAGAGAATTTAACACTATATAATTCTTTAAATTACTGTTGTGATAATACAAGCAAATGCTATCAGCCAGTTTTCCATTACCCACAGGTTTTACAGACCTGTAACAGGGTGTTTCCTTTACAGTATCATGCTGAATTGTTACTGTTTTTGTGGCAAAGTGCTTCATTATTCTTGATGGCTAGCCTTTCAATTTTGCTCAGAGGAAGAAACTTTTCAAACTTTATCTTATCTAAGTGATCTACACTTACAAGTGCTGAAGATAGAGAGGGTGTTGGAGAAGGAGAAGCAGGAGGAATCCTTGGCCCTTCTTTCTCCCCATTAGCGTCTGGCTCAGGTTGGATCAGGACTGTTGCATGAGTTGGTTTTTCATCCTCAGGTGGCCTAACCTCTGGTTCTAAAGTGGGACATCGGCCAATATCTGCATTTTCAAAGGATACGGGCTGAGCAAAGTCCATAGGCCTGAGAATACACAAACAAATTGATGTCTGTTATTACTTTTTCTGCCTTTTTACCATCGATTTATAAAGAATAGCTATTTCCTGCAATGTAATTTCACTTCACAGGACACAAAAATCAGGATTCATCCCATCATATAGAGATAGGTACAGGTACAGAAGCAGAACACTTAAATGAGGGGTGATAGTCACCATTGGCTTTCCTTCCTACAGTCAGAGTAGAGAGACAGGCATCCACTTTGGCAATCTTTACCAGCCCAGGTAGTTTCAATCACTTTGCTTAGAAGTCCTTTCTGATGTACAGTGATGAAGTATGGGGTGATGAGATCCTAATTTAGGTACTTTGGACTTGTGAAAGAAAGATTTACATTGGAACTTTCTATAGAGGTTTCACTTTGTTCACCATTCCCTCTCTTTTTACTAAAATGCTCCTTCCAGATTACTGTTCTTTCCACAAAGCAAATTGATTCCCATGGTGGTTCACAGAATTTATATACTCTTGGAGGTGAACCTTAATTAAAATAAAGTGTTATAGTACACCACAAATACCTATCACTGATGCACATCTTACTGCAGTGTTACTGTTGAATTTCTCTGATTTTATGGTTAAATAGGCAGTGTTGGTTTCTGTAAAACAGCTCATTATTGCATTGCCTTTGCAGCTTATACTGAAGACAAAAAAAAGGAAGGGCATATAAAGAAAACAGATCATATCCTAGGATTTGCTGCTGGTATGATTACTTGCAACAATGAACTTTCTTCTGGCAACCAAGATAGTTAACCAGACCTCCTTAACTGGACATTTGTTGGCATCAGTGAGACTTACGTGGCATTAATGACAAGATTCCATATACAGCCCTCAAATGGTGGTATGTTTCTGAGAGGTGCACTCTGAAATTGAGAAGAAGTACCCCCCACAAAGAGTTTCTTAACAGAGATGGGCTGGTCTGAAGGCAACCTCTGAGTCTGGACTTTGTCTTCATCGACTTGAACAGTGAACATCCTGTGAAAAAGATTTGAAAGCAAAGAAATAGATATTTTACTCTGGTTATTGCTTGTATTGAAATCACCTCTTTGCAGGCCCCATTTACTTCTATACCAGCTGTAACACTGAGCAACCCGAATTATGTAATTAGGAGCTCACATTAAATGCATATTAACCACTAGAGGATTTTCTAGCTACTGCTATGCTTCCTTGGTAGTTGTCTGACAAAGCTTGGCAAAATTGTGCTGTGGAGGGGCAACAATACACGACAGTGGTTGCATAGGAAGAAGCATTTTGTTGTGTGGTAAGATTGACACAGTGAGGACCAAACCTGCTGTACTGTGATGGCAGATATGATCTAGATGACCTAGAGCTCAGCAGGAAGGGAACAGCACATGGTCACATTTTGTTTGGACTCCCTATTACCCGGTTTGTACAAGTTACTATCTTCCTGCTGGGGCACAAGCACTGCTACAGACTGCTCTGGTTGCAGGATCAACCACAGAGACATACTGCACACTTTTTAAAGATCTGGTAGCTTTTCCTGGGGGAGACGATGGAGTAGGAAAATTGCCGATTGTTCACCATGTACTGATACAGGTGCTGTAATTCAGTCCCATGGGTAATTCACATGGTACAAGTCAAAGAAAAAGCAGTGCCGTGTAAGATAGTTTTAAGGTTGAACGGAGTAAGACAGAAGCCTCTGAAACACAGCACCAATAAGTTTCTGGCAAATAACCTCATTTTTGTCAGCAGCAAAATTATATTGAACTCTGATGCTCTTCCTTAACTATAATTACAAATGTTAGCAACAGACTACTGAAAATATTCATTGAAGACGCTTGTTTTCACATGTAAAATGCTTGGCTTTCTTACTTACACAAGTCCTAGACAGAACTGGAGAGTGACTTAAGCACCTGAATTACATAACTGCTCTACTACATGCAAATTGTACAGTTTCCTCATAGTTTTGGATTAATTCATTTAGTCTAGAAAGCTGTAGAATAGGAAAGTGATGAACTTTTCAAAGGGTTGAAAGAAATGGATATTAAGAGATTTATCATTCAGGACAATCTCTAGGAAACAGAAGGAGAGAGATTTCTCTGGAGGCAGTTCGGAGAAACAGACTAATTTAGGTTCTGTGCAGTGTCCCAGAGAGGACACTTCTCTCCACTGCCTTCAGAGGAAGTGTAGGGAAATCAGACTGTCAATACTTGGGTTATCTTTTGTGCTGCTATGTTAGGCATAGAGCCATGGCTAGCCATGGAAAACATTCTGGGTCCAAGCAGAACCATACAATGATCTACGTTAGTCTGTTATATAGTATCGTATAAACACCTCGAAAGAGAAAGCAAATACTACATGATAATATGGACAATTATCTCTCTGAAGAGTTTTCACAGCATATTCCTCACATTTAGTAAAATAAAGCTTGAGTTTGTGATGAGCAGGGGAAGGGTTAATCTTAATTTATATCTTTCAACATCCATTTCAGGTTACAGAAACTGCAGATTTCAGACAATTGGTTTTGTAACAAAGCTACTTTGAAAACACAGAGGTTTCATCTGAACAAACACCATCGCTGAATAGCATTGTACAGCGACTGTGCCTTGATGTACCCTCACATGTACCCTTACAAGGTCAAGCTACTGTACCTACCATAGAACTGCTTGAAAGAACTTACTTTGTTGTTTAGAGCTTTTTATTATTACCTGCATATTCATGTTCTGTGATGGTGACACAAAATGTATCACAAAATGCAGTCATCCATTTCCAAAATAACTTTTTCTCCCAAAGAATTTATGGTTTGACTTTAGTCACTGAAGTAGATGAGACATACTGACTGAAGGCATTATTTACAAGAGGATTTTTAACAATACAGTAGAAATTCAGTCAGAAAATTATACTGATAAAGGACAAAGCAAAGGAAAGCAAATTACAGAGAGGACAGAAAGGCACCTTGGGACAAGACAGATGGGAACTGCTGCTCAAGAAGGCTACAGTGCTGTGGGGATAAGAGGGTGAAGCCTAGCCTTCAGTGTGCTAGGATAAGTGCATTGTGTAACATGCTGGATGTCACATCTTCTTTCTGATTTTTTTAAAACAACATAGAACATTTTTCATAGTGCACTAACCCACTGAATGTCCACAAGTACACATTTGTATGTTCAAATGTCCCTTGTAAATCCTGTTTGGAAGAAGGCCTATTCCAGGCCATAAATAATACTGGCTGCCTGAGTCCTACACACTATAGTAGTGCAGCTTCTAATCACTTTCTGATTGGTGAAGTGTAATAAGAAATTTTTACAATGTCTGAGAAAGGAATTCAAGTGAAATTCTGTTTAAAACAACATGGTCTGAGGAGGTCTGCAATGGCTTTTCCAATAAGAATGACTGTGGGACTGTGTGTTTTCACTGTTTTATCATATTTAGCTGCACACCACTGTAACTGCATGTACATATACCAGCACATGGCATCTCAAAAAGGCAACACGCTGTTGTGCTGTTGCTGTTCACACTCTTTGAAAATGGCTGTTTTTCTACATGTCCTGAAAACATGATTTACTGCACCACAGCAATATTTCTTATTTACGGATTCCATGGATAAATATATTTGCCAAGAATCAGAAGATTAAAGATGCCAATTCAGACAAATATAGGTCTCTGAAGGAACAGGTTGATAGCCTAGGAAAACATGTAAACCAAATTCTGCAGAACAATAAGTGCTATCAGAAACTTCTAAAAATTTTTGGATAATGATGGAATTACACTACATTTTTTTTGTCTCAGCAGGAGCCTTTACATGGATTGCCAGAGACATCGATACATTTGCTTTGTTGAATTAGCTGTGCTGTGTGGTCTGTAGCACTTCTAGGTATTTTTTACCCTTTAGCTCGTTCTATCCGGATGGAGTGTGCCCTGCCATCATGAAACTCTCCAGCTTCTGGTCTGATGGTGATTCTGTGAGGATCCCGCATCCCAGCAGAGATGTGCACTTCTAGTCGACCTCTGTTCAGGAACACTGCATAGTAGGCCTGCAAAGTATACGTTGGTATGAAAAGGTAAGTTACATTATTTCACTTAGTTTTACGTTAGTTGTGTATATTTTATTATGCAGGTTTTTAATTTGCTCACCATAGAAAAGACACTGTTGTTTCACTTCTGCTGGTGCTGCTGCTACAACATTCAGACTCTTGCATTTTTGTAATGAGTAATGGGTAAAATGAGGTCATGCTGGAAAACCTCAACAAAAGATTTAATTCTCTGCATACCTATTTTCAGGGAATGATGGAGGCTTCTAACCTACAATTTTTTTGATTTTTGTTGTTACAATAGCTGGTCTTAAACCCATCAAGCCCTGAATAGCATTGATCTCAGCAGGAGTTCTGAGTTTGGAGGCTGGCAAACCATGCCAGTAGTTACTCTAGCAACAATACCATATTGTAGTAGATTTCAGGATCTAACCTCCAGTTACTATAGCAATAAGTGGTCATGTTCACTTCTGTGACCTGAAGAGCTGAGAAATTATAAAAGAGCCCCTGCCCTGAAGTTAACGTCATGCAGGTGAGCCATTATAAAGTGCTGTCCCTGCAGTGTGTTACTGACAGTTCTCTTCCAAAATAGGCAGACAGGAGAATAATGAAATATTATTTCCCAGAAGGCATGAACAAAGAAAACATCAAAACATTCTGTTTATTGCTGTTGTAGTATGCCTGTCTGTCAGGACTTTAATCAAGATTTAGTCAAGATTTGAATAATTTCTAAGAGCAATCACAATTCTACCAGTTAGTCACTTGGGACAATGTGGATTTATACAGCAGATTTGTATTTTATGGGAGTGGAGGAGAGGTCAGAGCACTCGAGTTGTATATCCCATAGCAGTGATCCCAAACAAGAGGCTTATCTCACATTCTCTTTTGGTCTCAAGGGAAACAGAATCATCAGCATTTATATCTCTATGAAGAGGAATTAGAGAGTTTCCAAGCTTTAATAGTGCATAAGTAGTCCTCAGAATGAGTGAAGAACAATATTTTCTACTATTTAGGTTTGGTTAAAAAAACCAACATGAAATATGATAAAAATCCAAATCTGATGCTTAGCAACAAGCAAGAGATGCCTTACTGTAAACCTGTAAGAGAAACAGTTACTACAATGCAAAACAATTCTGAGCTTCTATCAGTCTTCATCAGATAAAGGATAACATTAGAAACAATTTATTCCCAGGCACTGAATTTTAACTCAAGTATGAATATCTGAGAGTGTCTTGAAACAAACCAAGTAGAAGTTCAGTAAAATTGTGGGTTTTCTTTATCTTTTGCTAGGTTCCTCATACCTGTCCTGTTTGTCTGCGTTTTCTCCTCAGAGGGGCAACTTTCCTTCCAGTGTACCTGCGCTTTCTCCTGGGGGGCACAATTGTGCCACTTGTACCAAACAAGATGATCCCAGAGTCACTCTTGGTGCTGAAGGAGAGATTGATTTCTGTGCCCAAGTCAAAAGAGACAGGCTGCAGTTCCACAAAACCTGGCTTGGAGAAGCTAACTGTATAAATGTTCTGTAGGAAGAAGACGACAGGAAAGTGCATTAGTAGAATTAAAAGCAAGAGCATGAACACACAGGAAGATTTCTTAACTAAAATAATAAACTATGTAAATATAACTAGTGTGAAGAGGTGTCAAGTAAAACAAACAGCAATTTACTCCTCAAAGTGTTGTGCAAACACTAATTTACCTGTTTACATCTGGCATCATTAGCATATTTCTGGAATCCTGTCTTACAGAAAGGCAAAGTTCCAGTCTTATGTCAGTATATCCTCTTCAATTAAAAATAACTGCTCAAGGGTGTTTTTTGTTATTTTTTTACATGAATGTCTTCCATTGAGTTAATACAATTGGATTTTGCTTTTGAATGATTACAACAGGTAACAGCAGCCAATATGAATGTAAACTAGATTCTGTTATTTGTCAAACGTGCCCAGAAAATACTTTTCTTTAATCAGTCATTATTGCTTCACTAAGAACCACTGCTTTCTTCATTACACAGACTCATGAATGAAGCACTTGCTGCACATGGCCCAAATCTTTGGATATTGGTAGCCATTAACACAATTTAAAGAGCAGAATACGTCGTATGTCATCCAATAATGTCAGTGCATAATTCTGAAGATTTTCTGTCGTTGCTGCCAATTCATGTATTCTTTCAGTTGTGGAAGACCAGTCAATAGAGACAATGACTTCTTCTAAAGTAGTGCACCATTCCTTCAGTATACAGAACTGTTTTCGGGTCTAGAGAACAGATTATGCCAGATAAAATCATTGCTGGTGCTGCTCACCTTTCTCTGAAATCTGAGAATATTTAAATATTGAGTGCATATACAGTCTTTATCTTTTGCTTTTACTTCACTTTAATTTTTCTACATATCTGGTTTTGTAAAATTAGAATATTTTATTTATTTCTCCAACAAAATGTTAAATCCAATTAGATTAGATTTCATATTCTGAAACCTCAAGTGTTACAAAATAATGTGAAAAGCAAAGTACTTCCTAAGATTCATAGGAACAGAAGAAAATGAACACAACTATCTTTCTTTCCTATTCTGGAAAGAATCTACAATAAATGAAAAGAAACACGAACCTCTGTATCAAATGTTTGCTGAAACCAAATCTGTAACATTTAAAAGCATTTGAGCCATCTGCTTGTTTACACTTTAGCTTTATCACAAACTTGAAATCTTAAAAATATGGCTGCCATAAAAGATCCATCTAGTCTAGTATCCTGTATGAGAGTCCTACAGAGCTTTTTGCTCTGATGAGGGCCAGAGGTACACAGGACAAGCACAATAAAATAGGGCCCTCATCTTTATTTTGGCCTCTCTGAGTTCCAATTACTGTTCAAAGGAAATTCTTAATGTTTAGTAGAAAAAAGTATTTGAAGAGCATCAGATTAACAACTTACCTGGATTTACTGTAGTGGTATGTGATATGGAACTCTAATTCTTACATCTGCTTGCAAAACTACCTTAAATAAAATAGATTTCCAGGGAAGAAATACAAACTTTTTATTGGAAGACAAATTCCACTGGAAGCATTTTTTAATATATGAAGACCTTTCTTTTCCATGGAAAATTACTACATTCTCTCCCAAATTTCAGATCAGATTCTCTGAATTCTATATTCATTGAAAGGCTTCTAATTGCAAGCAGCAAGAATTGAAAATAAATGGACCTGAGTTGTATTTAAAGCTAAAATAACGGCATCGATTTTGCAAATTCTTCATGAAAAGTAAGAAATGTGCCTTCTAGCTCAGTGGTAGTTTGTAATAAGTGCTTGTGCCTCAAGTTTTATGTACTGAATGACTTTATAATAACAATTAAAAAAATCCTTGGGTTTTAAGTGCATCACAATTTTTTAGCTTTTGCAATGTTGTCAGTGCCTATCATTAATTTCAATAATTCCTATTTTAGTCAGCTGAAACAAAACTAGATCACTGTTATGCAGTTCAGAAAATCCTACCCTTTAGGGATAGGGATATCACAACTGATCATGGATACTGTCCAAGAAGTTAGGATCTGGAAAATTGGTCTACTTGCTGAAGAAAAGGACTTATTATTTCTTTCTCTTAAATATAACTGTTTGGATTTTCAGGTTATATTCCAATTTTTTAGATTCCTATTTAAAGAATATGCCTTACACAATGAATCTATTATGCCATAAAATCAGAAAACAGAAAACATTTATACCCATTAAGGCCAAAATACATGGAAATCAGACTAACCTCTAATGTGCATCCTTTTGTTAAACCAACAAAATCAGGACTGCTCAATATATTATATGGTGTCCTTGAAATTTCAATGTCTTTGAGGCAACCTGTGTATTTCTCTAAGTTCACTTCAGGCCTAAAAAAAACCATTTAGAAATACAATGTGTTTTCAAAAACAGAGACAGTCACATAGAACACAGTCAGCCAGACAAACACACACATACACTTTCAAATGTACAGATGCTTGATTTTCATTTTAACTACCCATATACATTCAAATGTTGCCTTCTACCATCTATCAGCACACATTGCACTCTGCCTTGCATCACTCAAAGGTGTAACAGGTGAATCATCTCATCTCCAATCAACAACCCATTTTTTCTTTCTTTTGTGTAGGTTTTTTGGTTGGTTGGTTGTTTCTTTGTTTTTGGTGTGTTTTTTTTTTGGTTTTGTTTTTTTTTTTTTACTTTGGTAAAGGCATGCTGCCATCTTTGGTGTTAAAATGCAGTGATATTTAAAACAAGGATGTTGTTGCTCCTCAGGCAAAACAGAAAGATGCAAGCTAGGAAATCATAACAGTAAGGAGAAACCTTAACTGGAAGACATGTTTCATTCCTCTTTTTGCATGCTAGATCCTAATGCAAGAGGACCTTTAGCAGCATACAAACATTTTTTCTATGCAGTTTATATTCTCAGTATCTTTCTTATGAAAACTGCTGCGTATTCTCTTATGACACGGCAATACATTTGACTTTCTCAGGGAGTTAAAGAACACAAAACACTTGGGTTTGTTACAGAAGGTAACCATCCATTTAAACAAGGAAAATATTGCAAGAGAATTCAAGTTCCATGTTTGACTCATCAGCTGGCTGACAGAAAAAATTAGAAAGCCCTTGAATGTAACACCAAAGCTATCATGGTTTAATGCAAAAGTATGATATCCCAGGCCCAGGAGAGACCATAACTGCTGGCAACATCCGAACCAGGCGTGCCAGAAGAAAAGCCTTATAAAGTAATTTCAGATAAAAACATTGCCATTCATACCACGGAGAGTAAATCCAAAAATGGAATAAAAAGCACTAGTTAATTCATTCACAGTATTACCCATGAGTGTTTACTAGAATATCTGAATAAGATGAACAGCTCTAAGAAAGAAAAATGAATTTGGCAAATAAATAAGGAGTTAAAACTGGGGTGAGGTGAGAGGGAAAGAGGGAAGCAACAAACACTTCAGTTCCCTGGAAAGAAAGAAAAAAACCTAAAGAATATTAATTACAAAATAAAACCATTTTGCACAGATACTAATCAGCTGTACGTTTTGGCACTGAAAGCCATTCTTTGCACAATAGCCATCCTAGCAAGCGTGATATATTCTCTGGCAAATTAGCATCCTCTATGTAAGTTAAAGCAAGCATCTGGTTTACTAAAATGATCCATATGCTGCTTTATTTACAGCCATGTAGTTGTGGTGACCTTTCATTTTTATTTTTTTTTCCCTAGCTCTTTTCCAGTTCCTTTATGGACTTTCCAGCAGCAGAAGAGTTTTGCTGCGTCATCATCAGTGGTGCCCATAGTCTCCTGTCTTTGCCATCCAGAAACCATTCTTGTTACTACCCTCTTGCTGCCCTGTCCAGTGACAGAGTGCCTTTATCCTGTTCTGTTACAAGCACTTGCTGTTCCCTTTTAATTACCAACTTGTATGACAGAATCACAGAATGGGTAAGGTTGAAAGGGACCACAGTGGGTCACATCTGGTTTGATCTCTTTGCAAACAGTGAACACTTGCTCCATGTTTTCTTAAGTCTTCCTTTTTGCATTGTTCCCTTTCAAACATATGAAACAAGGTCCAAGTTCATTCAGATATTGGTAGGGGGTTTTTGTTTGCTTTTATGTTTGCTTTGTTTTGCTTTTGTTCTTTGGCCAAGCTATGATCAGTTTCAAAGGAAAACAAAGAAAAATTTCTGGAGCTTGGGAGGAAATAATCTTTCTCAAGATCAGAACCAGGGGGGTGGGATGAAATTGCATTTTCCCAATTCAAGCCAGGAATTAAGCTGCAAAACAGAGTGAAGTTCAGTTCTTATCTGAGCATATCAAAGTAATGGGTACAAATAGTTGCAAACTGAAAATACAGTCAGAAATAGGTGACCTCCCCTCTCTCTCCCTCATCCTCCTGTTCTTAAACTGTGAAGTGGCAAATGAAACAAAAATCTGCACTTTGCTTTCATACCCTCCTCAGTAATTACTTAACAGCCTCCAAGTGTTTCTCGCTTCACATGGGACTTTGCTGCTCTTACAGCCTGGAAGTCCAGCCCAAGTCAGCAATACAGCTGGCTGTAGCTCTGCTTCTAAGGCATTCCACTGTCACAAACAAACACAGATGAAGGAAGCAGCTGCATGAAGAAAATAAAAGTTGCTTGTGTAGTTGTGTGCAGAGCATGGACCGTGACAGTGTTAAGCACTTGGGAGCAGCTTTGCTAGTTGTGGCAGGAGCAACTTGCTGAACTAAGAGCCTTAGTGTAACAGCTGGTATAAATACTGCCCACACGCTGCTGCTGTGTTGCTGCCTGTGCTTTCAAGCTGCACTTTACTAGACACATGCAAGTCATGCAAGTAATCTGATTATTTTTACCTTGCTTTCATACTGGGGTGAGAAAGAAAGACAAAAGAAGAAAACAAAACATTGCATTAATTGTAGCAAATGATAATTCTTGTATTGTTACTTCATTGCTTATTAGCAAGGTTCAAACACTTCACAGTGAAGCAGATATTCATCATTTACGAACAACATATAATAGAGGGTGAGATTCTATATAAACTATCAGGCTGTAACAATTAACAGGTTTACTCTGCAAAGAGCTACCTTAAAATGTAATATATCAAAGGGCTTTTACAATTTGTTACTATACTTAGTTGTGAGTAAAAGTAAACCATGTAAAAGAATTTGGCAGAAACGACATGACCTGATAATTACAAAGTCACGGATACCTCAGCATCTATTGTTTGCAGTACCTCAGCTTTGCCCTAATCCCCTTTTCACTACTTTTGATTCTAATTTACCATAACATTCATCTTGCTTCAGTCAGTGATGAATCATAGCTGTAGGCAAAATGGTTACCACAGGTCCAAGTAGCTGTGGTACACTGATTGTCCGAGCAAGCACAAAGGAAGTGGAAGATAATTGCTCTAGACATTTTGTTATGCACTGGTGTGATTTCACAATTACATAATATAGTGCTATATTTCATGAGTAAAACAGATCTTAGATCTTTTTATTGCTGGGTGATTTGACATCAGAGGTCAGTTATTATCCTAATAAATTAACACATACATCCATTCTTTTAGTTACAGAACAGTCTGTGGACTAATCACAACAGTTCCTTGTGCACAAGACCACTTCAAGGCTGTCATTATGCCATGTAGTTAAAGCTGACATAGATTAATGGACTTGTTTCTGTATTGCTCATCTGTCCACTGTAGCACAGAATTCTCTTGTTCTTGTAACTGCAAAACTGCTGAATATTCATCTAAACTTCAAGTAAATTTTTTGGTCTATTTGAAGCCATGTATAAAGTCACTAAATTCAAGTATCTGTTACCCCACTTCTTTAGTTTACTGAAGCTGAGGTTAAAGTTTATGAATAACACTATGCAATATTTAAAAAATAAATACCAGGAATTTTATTTGTGTAAGAAATTCAGAATAAGACTTCTAAAGGGAAAAATCTGCCATATTTAATTCTGCTTACACTGAATACATCAAGAATATTGTATCTTATATTTTAAGTCTTGAATACAGGAGCATTCTTAAGTCTACAAATAATTTTAAATTATACATAAACAAAATATCTTAATACATATTTAAAGTACACTGACATTGATTGTGCAAAGACATGGATACTCATTTAACAGTAATCCCATGAGAAGCAGTTCAGTTTTTCTACTCATGCACAAGGCAAACACTTGTCCTTAATTTTGTGGAGGTATAGAGCCATTTCTATAAGTCCGCAGTCACTAATTCTATCCATCAAATAAAAAAAATACTTAAAAAGTCAGCTATGTCATGATTTTTTTTGCACAGCATCACAAAGATGTACTACACTGCTACTGTTATTTCCATTGTATTTGTGTAAGGAGAGCTGTGTGAAATACACTGAAATACATAACGTGCAAATAAAGCATCATCTGCTGTGGCAATATGTATTGGGAATTCACCATTCACTTACTGCAAGCGAACTTGAGAAATAAATACAGAGAATAAGATTACATTGTACTTACATTCCTTGCCAAAAGTAAAGAAATTGGTTTGAGCCATGTTACCTTAGATTTCTCAGGGTTGGCAATCCCCCAAAATATATTTTCTCATGCCCTTTTAAGTTGAGTCCAAAGTGGCTGCCTGTAGAAGTTGTTGCCATGGTCTCTTCTTCATTGGTGTCTATGTCTACAATCGATATGTTGGCTAAAAGAAATTTCAGATTAGTTTCAAAATATTACATAGGAACAATGATGTCAATGTAAGAAACCAACAGAGAAATATTTAGAGGGTTAGCAGGTGAAGGGAGAGGCAAGGAAGGCTGTATTCTGCAATTAAGATCCTGGATTTCCACATTGTCCATTATGGGCAGGGGAAGAGACCTGCACTTTCCTCTGTTTCCATAACAACATGAAAAACTATAGCAATTCCGTATGTTTTATTTTTACATATTCTCTAAATCTGTTTCAATTTGGTGTCTTCTTTGTGTCCCTGGGATTTGGAGCTAACACTTCAGGATAAATTCAAGATAGAAGAGATCATTTTATGTCTAATTTGTGATCTCAGTCCAAAGATTGGCACTTGAACAGGATTTTTTAGTGTGAAAGTTTGTTAACCATTGTCATTATGTGCCTTAGAGATTGGTGATCAGTCACTCTAAACCATTTTCCCACCCAAAGCATTCAGTTGCTGTCATGCCTAATCTCAGTCTGGAGTCAGTGATGTGCTACGTATAACCATCCTATTTAAGTGCTTGTTCCATGTATATTTTTTAAGGGTGGATTACTACAGAATATAAAGTTCAGTTAAAAAGATGAGACTTCGTGAAAAGTGCTGAGCAGTCCCCAAGGAAGACAGGGATGTTCTACCACAGGGATAAAAAGAAAAGATTCCTTCCTTCCTTGAGAACTTAATATGAGATAGACACTTCTGTTGTACCTTACCAAAACCAGATTAACATTCCTTTCAATTCTATACCTGTATTCTTTTTATAAACACATGATATTTGAATGCTATCAGTAAATTACAATTCTGTGACATTGTATTTTATCTTAATATCTCCTGAACTAAGATATGGCTTAAACACAAGAAGTAGCTGAGTCATTAGAACTTTATCATTCCCACAACCATCATTAGATGGTTAGCTGTACTGCACAGGTAACTGGGAAAGTCATGGTGTTGACACCACAGGAACTTACCTTGCTTTTGAATTCTTGACAGGGTGAAAGATTTCCACTTGCCGTCATTATGATTTTGGTTGCTGATAACTGAAGCTGTACCTGAACCCAGATCGTAGCTGACTTTTATACGCCCACCACTCAGTTCTACGCTCATGAAATCCTTCTGTTAATGAAAAAGATTAGATACACAATTATAATTCTTGTTAATTGAGGTTAGAGGCATATGACATTAAATAAACACTTTCTAGTCCTGGTGATAACAGACAACTTTTTTCAACCTTAAAAAAAAAAAGCAAGTAAGACATTTACTGCCCAGGACTCTAATGTACAAGGGTCTGCTGCCAACAAGTTCTTTTTTCCCCCTTTTGTTCTCTTTTGGATTGCTAATTTAGTTGTAATTTTGCTAACAACTTAGCTGGAGTTTTGATGAGATGTCTGTACTTTTATTTTCTTAGATTGAGACAGAAATAGACATTATAACCACCTGAAACTAATACTTTGAAGTTAGTGTATTTTATACACTAGACTTGAACTTGCCAGGCAGAAAACAAGAATAGTAAAGATGGTAAAATGGGCATGTTTTACCAGGATCTTCAGGGAGCAATCTGTACTGATGAAGCAACAGAGAGCTATAAACTCTCCTATTTTCATCAACCACTGACACCACCATCCAAGCAGCAACTGGCGATGGCTGTCTGGAACAATGATATATCCTCCACTATCTACAGAAAAAGAGCTGGCAGGATCCAAAGATCAAAACAAATAGCCAGGGAACTGGACATTAGATAAGTAACGGTGGAACTATGACCCAGGAACTATGAGAAATTTTAATTAAAATTTTGCTCATGTCCATTTCCACCTTTTCTCAGGGTAAAATTTAACAAACTCAGTATTCTAGACACTTAGGCATGTCTATCTATGCATAACTAGAAAGAGCACTGCCAAAGGTTTTATAAAGTTGGACAGTATCTTAGGGGACAAATTTTGTCAGGGTCCAGTTGCCTTACAGCTCCTGGTGTTATTCAGCCATTCAAGTAAGTAATTTTTTGTAGAAAACTACATAAATTAATAATAATGATGCAAAACCATCTAAAATAATTACATTAATTATACTTTCACTGTTCAATTATAAAAGTTAATTAGAAAAACTCCATAAATACTTCATTATCATAATAAAATGCCAGCTTTTGCTATAGTCAGTCAGGAGAAGCACGCGCCTCCTTGATAATTCCAGCTACTCTGATAATTCTTTCCGAAAGATAGGAATTTGAAATAAGACTGATTTACACCAACACAGTTTTTGTAAAATAGTGAGTGCTCAGTAATTCTTCAAGACATTAGTGAGAACTGCTGCACATAATTTCTGGTCCATGTGAAAGGGCTAAGGAAAGGGCTCTGTTCTCAGTCAGTCATGCAAGTCAATCTGGATCGGAGATGCTGAAGAAGAGTTATTCAGAGGTGGGGAGATGTCTTTATAAATAATTTCTTCCTGTTATCCACATACAGTTGATACTGTGTGTGAACAAAAACCTTGAACAACTTTATAACTGTTTCTATTCTCTATTTTAGCTTTAAAAGGCCCCATTTGTAGACCTTGTAATAATATGATCACCATTGCATCCTACTGATTGCACCATTCAGTTCCCCTTTCATACCACTTACGTTAAACACAAACTTTTTCTTTGTATCAGTAGGAGTTCTATATAAGAACTGTCTCTTTCTATATTCTTCCTGCCCTCAGACTGTGATATTCAAAACTATGAATATCCAACCACAACTGAAAATATTTGCATATGCAAACATTTAGGATAAATGAAAATTAATTAATTATCTCGGAAAAGCTGGAATCCCCCTCAGTCTAACATAATGCTCCCTAACCAGTAAACATTAAGCAGTCAACGTTCACAGTATAACATTGTCTTCACTTGGACAGCAGTGAAGCATTATACCAGGCAACATCATACCAGGACAGTGGTACATTAAATTACTGTTTGTTTTCATAATCTGATTAATTCAGCCACTGCAAAGATGGCATGAAAACTGTAAGGAGTGCAGAGCTTAGCTGGTTGTTCTTACCAAGTCATCAGTAGCAAGATACATCAGCAGGGCATTTGATGAGAAGGTCCTGAATTTGAACATGACTGTGGAAATATTGGGGTTCCAGCGGATCGGGCGGCTCACCATGGCATAGCTATCACCATCAAATTGGACCGTTCCTTCACCATCTGCCACCTGGGGACTGAAAAGGGGCAATTCCAACCATTTTTCTTTGCCTTATGAAATTAAAAGAAAAAGTGTGGGGGTAAGGGGGCGGGGGGGCTTGTTGCGGCTAGGAGAGTGTGGGGACACCTTTTGGGAGTCTTCCTGAACTTGGTTTGATTTCATATCAAACCCTGCTCTGATAAGTAAAGCTGTAAGGTCAGCTCAGCGGCTGTCCAACAAAAACACATCTGTGAGGAAGATGGAAGAGAAATATGTCACATACATCTATCTCACAGTCTGTAATGACTCATTTTGCACTCCTCAATGTAAAATAGCATTACATACTCTTTCATCTTCTATTAAATCTTGGTTTCATTATTGTTACTGATTTTACAACTTCTGTTGCATACAGACTGGACCTTGATGGCTGCTGTGGAAGTTCCTGATGCTTACCCCCTAAATGTAATGTCACCACAGACAGGTTCCCAAAGAAACATGAAAAACACTGCTTTACCTACCTGACGGCACACCCTTTGCAGTCACCTTCAATATCCCTGAAATTCCAGAGTCCTATGGGTTTGCTGTCTAGAAAGGTCTCACCCATGCAGCCAGTGAAGGTGGTGACTCTTACAGCATCTGACTTCTGCAAAAGAAAACACCAATCTTCGTAGAATTCAATTTCAAATAGCTTACTGTGTCTGAAAACATAACTGGTATGATCACAAATACCATAAGATGCTTCTTAATATTTTAAATATCAAGAGTAGTGTTTAATCTTAGAAGCCCTCTTACAGAAAAACTGATCAGTGAAAACGTGAACTAAACTTTGTATCAATCCAAATGGAAAAGACTGTATCGATCTGAGACTATGGGAAAGGCCTAGGCAGAACACTACCCGGAGAATAAGGATTTGCTCTGGCTTCCACCATCAGTATTCCTGGCTATTCAGAGAGATGCCTGCTCTTGCCTGTTCAAGGTCTATCTGGGTTTTCATTTATGACTTCATAGAAAGAACTACGAGAAATCTTGCCCACAATACAACAAGCAAAGTGTTTCTATTTTACTTAACACTCAAAACCCTGGAAAGCAAGCAGACTGCCCAAGCAAGATTAACTGTGAACTCAACTGTTACACCTGTAAAGTTCATGCTGAATTTTGGATACAGAAAAAGGTGCAGATGGCAAAGTAATTAAAACCCATGTCCCATCAAAACTCATTAAGCTAGCGTCATGCACATAGGGTAATGCTCATTAGATCATAACATGGTACCACGATGAAGGTAGTAATAATTGACAGTACACAAATCAAAATTCTCTTTCTAAAAATACCTAGTTTCATTTAAATTTCACTTCATCAATATGAGCTGATTAAAAATCTATACACAGCTCTTTGAGATAGACAAGCACCTGCTGTTTTCCATACAGCAATTACAAATATTAAGATCTTGCAAGAGAACATGGAGAAGTGCAATTTGAAATTATTCAAGGAAAAGTATGACTTAAAAGACTTAATGTGCTACTGATATTTCCCAGGGTAATTGGAAAGGCTTTAATTAGCAACAAGTGTGAACTTAATGTCACTTCTAAGAAATTCATGACATCTAAGTATCATAGCCTTCTACTCGAGTCAGATGAAAGACATTTTTAACAACTGAAAGTGAACCTTCTTTTTGAATACACTGCAAAGATGGATGCAAAAAGGGATGTGGACAAAACCACAGGACAAATTTAAAGCACTCCAAATCCCAACAAGATGAAAAAGCAGATTAAAAGATTTAAGGTATATCAGTGATCGTGATTAAATATCTAAAGAGCTTCATAGTTTTAACAAATTATTATAACTAAACATGGTATTTATTTTGTGAGCCTGACAACCATACCACATGATGACAGAAATTCCCAAAAAAACTGAAGTTAAAATTTATCTTTTAGTTCACAGATTGTGTTTGAACAAAACAAATCTGATAGTGTTTAAAACCCTAAATTGTAAATATACCAGTCATACCAAAATTACATTAGACTTCCTTCCTACCTCTGCCCTTGTGTTTTTTTACCTGAAGGAAAAAAGAATTCAGGACAGTTTTCTTGACTAGGATGAAAAAATAGAGTTCTTCAGAAAATATTTGGAGAACTAACTTACTGAGGTTGAAAACAGCTGTTCTGACATCTGAGTTTTGTGTTTGAATTCTTTGTGTACTGTGTTATTTTAACCCTTGAGGACATAAACAAACTTTAGAGTAAAAAAAGTTCTTTGCGTTCACTATTTTGGAAAGTTTAAATCTAGCTTTTTTTAATGCTAAAATATAGACCAGGAAAAAAAATTGTTAATTTAAATAGTTTTGTAATGAATGTCACTGGAAAATAAGTGCTAATTAGCTTTTATTGGAGAACTTTTTTTAAGATTTCTCTCCACTCTATTTAGCATAAATCTTCTATTCACTCCCTTTACTTTTAGCAAGGTAGAATAAATCACCAAAAAAAATGAACAGACAAAACCAAGAGAAAATAGACCAGGGGTCTGATGCAGGTAGCAGTTAAAAAGAGTGGTAGTACAAGGGACAAAACTGGAACAAAAAAATGAAGAAAATAAAGAAGAAACACCAGTAGTAGACTGCAAAGGAGGAAGCAATACCATGGATACATGACAAAATAAAAACCCTGAATGCAAAGGAAAATATACTGTTATATATATACATTGTTAGGAGACCAGAAATGCATGGAAACAGAAATTAATTCCTGTCACTATGATACTGAAAGCCTGTCAGAGCAGCAGTATATGCAAGGTAAAGCATCCAGCTATCCAGCAGGAATGAGCTGCTTGAGCTAAATGCTGCATCAATATAGCCAGCCACGGCACTTCTGATTACAAGTTAACAGCATGGGCAGTGAAATCTCAGGTCTGTGCACCTAGGTGTATGCAAATTACAATAATTTTTCAAGAGTGCTATGAAAGCACCTCCTATAACGATACCAGCATATTAAAATTTACTATTTCTATTTTAAGCAATAAAAAAATTTGTCCACATAAGCAGCCAGTTAATACACTAGCACCAAACAAGAGATTACCTTAATTTTTTCAGTTAAACCACCAACAAACAGCACAGCATTAACATCTACATCCAGAATGGTATATCCAGGTGGAGACACAGCACTGAATGTGGCTGGCACGATGCTGGCTTTAGGACCATCCAGAGCTCGCACTGATATTGTGCCATTTTTCCCAGTCCTAGGGATTTAAAAGAAATAATTTAAGCAAAGTCAGTAGTTACACCGAACATAGAAAAATCCATTTTATATGGCACCTTTTAACAGAAGCATGTATTACTCACCTGATTATACTCCATTTTGATGCAAATGAACAGGCTATTATGCCTGCATAAATTAAAGACATGATTGCAGAACCAGATTTTTTTTTCACCTGAACGTCCTTTTTGAACAAAATTCATTATACACATGAAGTGGAGCTTGACTAAAACAAGGAAGCTGCATTTTTAAAATTATTGTAATGAAATTAGTGTTGAGTAATTGTTTCTTGACATAACAAATGTTGCAGGCAAGTTTCCAAATTAAATTTCTGAATTTCATAAAGTTTATTAGATTATATTTGAACTGAAATGAATGATCTTGTGATAAAGTACTTCAGTTTCCTTCACTGTGATGCACCAAGTTTACATTTTCTGCAGTGGAGCTCTGTGGTTGCTTATCAAACAGGCACAAACCTCATTTTATGTTTAAGAACGTTACCTCCTTGTTCTCTATGAATCACACCAAATATTGGTGGTAACAACAACAGACTTTGCATTTGTTACCAGCATCTGCATCAGTTCGTTTCCTACTCCTTAGGTTATATTAATGCAGGAACTGGCACAGAAAGAGTTTGTTGACATGTATTTACCACAGAAGGAAAAGAATGTGGGAAAATGATTCCTCCTAGTCTTTCAGATGTATAGAAAGGTATTTGAAAATAAAATACCTTAATTAATTTTGAATTCTTTGCAATAATTTGCTTAGTATTACTTTAGTTTACAGCAGTATGGACAGTAGCTTTTCATAGAAAGGTTACTATTTAACAGAAGTAAACTATTAGGCACTTACAATCACACCATAAATGAGTTTCATCCCAAACAGACAGATCATAATCAATACACATAATTTATGGGGCCATAATATGATTGTAGAAATAAGCATGGAGTACGACCTAAATCCTGTCATGATACAAGAAGTATTTAGACAATTCTTTGACTTTGAAAATTTACTGAACTGGGGCTCTAGAAGGTGAAAAAATCCTGTAAGACTATGAATTTTATATGTAAAAAATACTCTTCAGAAATTCCTTTGTCTCAGAATCTATTACCCAAAAAACAGAACGAGTTGACAGTTTTCTTATGAAATAACATGGGACTGGAAAACAAGCAACTTAAATTAAAAAAAATAATAATTAATTTGAGATATTTCAGTTTTGACAAAATTCTCCTAAACTAGGAAGCAAGGTTGCAGTTAACTTTAGAGGGTTCCCAATCAATGGTGAATACCTTTGTAGGTCTATGCAGTCTTGCCTGCTTTGTAGTCAGGGAACTCAAGGCTTCCAATGTGAAAAATACGTATCTGCAAAAAAGCACTGGAGCTCTTTGATTACCCCACCCATACCTTGATCTGGAAGCTCTGGAAACCACATGGATGGAAGTCTCAGTTTCCCAGGGAATCTCCTAAGTGACATCTGAGGCATGCAAGCATGATGTGGAGATAATTTTAAAGAAGTCTGCTAGAGCCATCCACATTGTTCTAAAGGTTTTTTAAAAATCCTTTTTTAATGGCAATAAAAATGGCAACCTTGTATTTCAAAATCAACTGAATGCGAAGTAGATAGCTTTCTATGTAGCAGAAAATCCAAATTTTACTTTTTTTTCCTTCTTTTTCAGAATCATACAACTGTGAAGGTTGGAAAAGACCTTTAAGATCATCATATCCAACCAGCAACCCAGAACCACCACCACGTTCATCATTAGATCATGTCAAGTGCCATATCCATATGTTTTTTGAACACTTGCAGAGGTGATGACTCCACGACTTCTCTGAGCAGCCTGTTCCAATGATGTACAATCCTTTCCATGAGAAAAATTTTCCTAATATCTAACCTAAACCTCCCCTGGCACAACTTGAGGCCATTTCCTCCTGTCCTGACACTTGTTATCTCGGAGAAGAGGCCAACCTCCACCTGGCTTCTTTCAAGTAGTTGTAGAGAGTGATAAGATCTCCTCCCAGCTTCCTTTCCTCCAGGCTAAATAACCCCATCTCCCTCAGCCACTCCTCATAGGATTTATGTTCTAGACCATTTACCAGCTCCACTGCTCTTCTCTGGACCTGCTCCAGCACTTCACTGTCTTTCTTGTAGTGAGGGGCCCAAAGCTGAACACAGGATTCAAGGTGTGGCCTCATCAGTGCTGAGTACAGGGGGATATTACTTTGCTTATCCTCTTGGCCACACTATTGCTGATACAGGTCAGGGTGACATTGACCTTCTTGGCCACCTGGGCACACTGCTGGATCATGTTCAATCACTGCTGATCAGCACTGCCATGTCCTTCTCCAAGGGGCAGCTTTCTAGCCAGCTCTGCCTCCAGCCCATAGCACTGCATGGGGTTGTTGTGACCCAAGTGCAGGACCTGACACTTGGCCTCATACAACTGGCCTCAGCCCATCAATCCAGCCTGTCCAAATGACCCTGTAAAGCCTTCCTGCCCTCCAGCAGATCAACACTCCTGCCCAAATTGGTGTAATCTGTGAACTGACTGAAGTTGCCCTCAGTTTCCTTGTCCAGGTCATTGATGAAGATGTTACACAGAACTGACTCCAAGAGTGAGCCTGGTGGAACACCACTTGTGACTGGCCATCAGCTGGATATAACTCCATTCACCACCAGTCTCTGAGCTCAGCCATCCACATAGTTTTTTATGCAGCAAACAGTGCACCTGCTCAAGCCATAAGCAGCCAGGTTCTCCAGGAGAAGGTTCTGGGAAACAGTGTCAAAGGCTTTACTAAAGTCTAGGTAGACAACATCCATAGCCTTTCCCCTATCTGCTAGGCAGGTCACCTTTTCAAAGAAGATCAGGTTAGTCAAGCAGGACCTGATGTTCACAAACCCACTCTGGCTGGGCCTGATTCCCTGGTTGTCCTGTCATGCAGTGGGATTGCTCTCAAGATGATCTGCTCTATGACCTTCCCTGGCACCAAGGTCAGATGGAGAGGCATGTGGTTCCCTGAGTCCTCTTTCTGACTCTTCTTACAGATGATTGTCACATCTACCAACTTTCAGTCACCTGGGATGTCCCCAGTTGAACTGGATTGCTGGCAAATGATTGAGAGTGGCCTGGTGAGATCTGCCAGCTCCCTCAGTAGTCATGTGGGTCTAAGTTGCAACTGCTTTATTGCAGAAGGTTTATTGATTTGAAGCCCTTTCAAAGAAAAGTTCTCAATGTAATAATTGTCAAAGGACTAAAAGTTACTAAAAAGTATTTTAAAACTGTGGAAATCTAATGCTCTCCGAAAGAAAGTTACTGGCACTTCCAGTCTATATTGTGCTGAAATCAGGAATCCAGTTTAGAAACATTCAAGTGCAATAATACAAAAGCCACTGAGCAGACTGTCAATTTTTAGGCTATCTAATAATTCGCATATAGTATGGATGTCTCATCTTCAAACAGACTGAAATGCTAACAATGGAGTCTTTTCCATAAATAATTCTCTCCTATTTATGGAGGACAAAGAAGCTTGAAGAGAGATCTTGGCTAACTTGACAGCAAAAAGACATTTCTATCCTGTGCATGACAAGTCATTGGGTTAGAAAATATTGTTCTAGTGATAGTCAGTCCTGTAAAACTGGAGGATTACAGAAGATATACCAGCACTATGTAGCTGGTATGCAAAAAGACACTGATAGGGCACTAAACTGGTAAGAGCTGTCAGCTTCAAGAGCAGGGAGGCCCTGCAAGGAGACTTCAGCAAACCAGAGAGATGGGCAATCACCAACCGCATGAAGTTTAACAAGGGCAAGTGCCAGATTCTGCAGCTGGGACAGGGCAATCTGGTGAACAAGAGGCTGGAGAGCAGCACTGCAGAAATGGACCTCAGGGTCCTGGTTGACAGCAAGTTGAATATGGCAGCCAGGAGGGCCAACTATGTCCCGGAGGGCATCAAACAAAGCATCACCAGCCAGTCAAGGGAGGGGATTGTCCTGCTCTGCTCTACACTGGGGTGACCTCACCTTGGATATTGTTTGCCACAATATAAGATATTAAGTCACTATAGCATGTCCAAAGGAGGGCCACAAGGATTGTGAAGGGCCTTGAGGGGAAGCCGTATGAGGAGCACCTGAGGTCACTTGGTCTGTTCAGCCTGGAGAAGAGGACACTGAGGGGAGACATCATCGCTGTCTACAACTTCCTTGTGAGGGGAAGCAAAGGAGCAAGAATTGACCTCTTCACTCTCGTGACCGGTGGCAGGACTTGAGGAAATGGCATGAAGCTGAGTTGGGGGAGCTTTAGATCGGATATCAGAGAAACGTTGTTCACTGAGAGGGTGGTTGGGCACTAGAACAGACTTCCCAGGGAAGTGGTCACAGCACCAAGCCCATCTGAGTTCAAGAAGTGTTTGGACAATACTCTCAGGCACATGGTGTGATTCTTGGGGTGTCCTATGCAGGGCCAGGAGCTGGACTTGATGATCTTTGTGGATCCCTTTCAACTCAGTATATTCTATGATTCTATGAAAAATTTGTGTAATGTCATGCATGCAGTGTTCATTCTTTAGGAGATGCATGATGTAAAATGACTTTTGCAAGTCTTCAACACTAGATTATAAAATACCGTGTAGAAACCTCTGCTCCTTGATTCCTTGAAAGCACAGAAACTCTTCATTGAAAAGCATGGCTTAGATTTGCCACAGTAGTTTAAGACTGAATTCTTCCTGAGCTAGACTGGATGTGTCTACAGTGAATTTGTGATTCAAGCATCCTTTGTCCTCAAAGGAAGGGCACTGCTTAAACTCTGTCATTAACAATCGAAACAATGGTAATACTTAAATCACAGTTGATTAAAATCACAACTAATCAGATTCTGCTCCTAGTTGAGGCCTGTTGAAGTCAAGTGACACTGTTTCACTTATCTAGTGAATCTCAAAAAGATTAATCCATTTGACTCTCACAAAATTGACATTATCTGCGTGTTGTAAATCTGCTTTAAATCACTTTGTCACAAACTGTTATGCCAGATTTTCCTTTGTTAATTGAAACTTTGACTGATTGCCGTTCTTTGTGGCAGGAGAGGCTCCGGACAGTTACCATCGCTGGAAGATCAATAACGTGAGCTAAGGAAAAGACATCCCGAAGAAGACATTGCCCCGGACATGGAACCACAATGATAAATCAGACACCGCAGTTTAATTGTAGTGTTTTTGAATACCGGTATTCGTATTTGTATTTGTATTCGCATTTGTATTATATTCGTTCTCGTGGATACGGCTGTAATAAGTACGATTGTAGATATAATAATTTCGAATGTTCTGATTGGTTACCGTTTTCCCGGGCTTGGGTTGGATTGGTTAATGTACTTGGTGAAATGTGATTGGGCTTCGGTTGGTGCATTGCACCCAGTCCCTTATTAGGAAATGTTCTACATTGTTCTACCCCTATATGTACATGTTACACCCCCTGTTCCTTATATGGCATGTGCTCCTCCCTTGATCCTTCCCCCTTTTNAGTGTTTGTATTTTTAGCTTTAGGTGATAATTGAAATGTGGAACTGCTTGTACTAACAGAAGATGTAGCTGACGATCCTGACTGATGAGATCCAAGAGATGCTCGAATAGTCACCTTAGTTCCAGGAGGCAAGCCTTCTAATTGTTTGGGTTTCCTAAACGTTTGGTGGTGCTGAGTCTTGTGATCCATTTTTTCTTTGCATGTTAAAAACTGCAGTCTGCATTTAGTGCAGCGGTATATTCCCTTTTTCTGATACCTCATGTAATGATGCATATATGGTGCTCCAATTTTAATTACTTTGAGGCAAAACGGGCATAGCAAATGTTTTGTGTTTTCATGAACTGTTCTAAAATGTGACTCTACAGGGAATTCCTTTAGAAATTCCTACAGAAATAAACAAAGTTTACTTCTATTCCATTAAAAAGAATTCAAAATATTTCCATTCTAAACTCTGCATATACAATAAAATGCAAAGGATCAGTATGCTTTACATAAAAGGTGATGAAAATTAAAAGTGTCCCTCAAAAACAGATGCAGTAATTATCAACTTACTCTTAATTAACTGGAAATTTTGGTGCAGGCATCAACTGAACACCTCTGATTATTACTCAACAGATTTTTCATATTTAGATTTCATTCAGAATGCTGAGTGACCTTAAGAATTTCCCAACCTCTGTGCCACCACATCTCTTCTTTTTGAGACTCTTTGAGATCTTTAATTAAGAACTGCTATCAACTTACAGTGGGTTTAACACCATATCATTATTATTGTCAATGTTTGTCACCACTGAAAACAATGGCAAAATTCAGCAAGGCCAGAATTTCATCTTATGTCCACATTCTAAACAGATGCCCTGTTCCAGCTGTTCAGGAACTGAGACTGAGCAGAAAATCAGAGAAAATGTGTGAGGGAATGAAATGAATAAAACTCCCCAACATCTTATTAAGGTAGTTAGAGGTAAGTTATCAAATGGACTATAATGTTCAAAATTGAAGGCTATGTGATTTGTGAAGTCTGCCTTAAGAATGCAAAATCAGTCCCAAGCTCTTCATCTGAATCCCACAAATCCAACTAATGCCTCTTCAATGTAATTTTCCCAAACACTGCTCTGTATGTTTGATTTGTGCAGTTGTAATTGTTCTAAATTGCTGATCCAGCACTTTGTTCAAAACTAATGGCATGCACCCTCTATATATCCAGAACAACCAGCTAATAGGTAATGGGCTTTTGTAGGATGTGTGAATTTTATACCATGTCCTGGCTCCACATTCTGCTGAAGCAGCTTTCCTGTAAATGAAAGCCTTGCTTTACTGTATCGTGAAGCTGCTTTAGTATGCATAATATGAACTGGTGAAGATATCAACAATTCATATTGTACCCCAGTTTGTATTTTCCTAGCAATAAGGTTTCATTAAGCCAGCTTCTGGAGATGGTGCCATAATTTTATTTAATTCTCTGCTCTGAATGGCTGATTTCTTTGATTCCACTAAATTATTTAAACTGGATATCATTTCCTCCACTGAGAGCTATGCATGTAACCAGAATTAGAGTGCTTTGTTTTCTTTCTCCTTCATTCTCTCATTTTCTGACTGTATTATCCATTCTATGTTTAGTACTATGTGAAATTAACTGCAATGACGCAGGAGAAATTATTCAGCTTTCTATCAAATTACAATACAGATGATGTTATCTAAATTAGTAGGATCTGTTCAAGATAAAGGCTATAAAGTTATGCAATCCTTACGCTGTAATAACTACACCATATGTCATGCATTTGCTATTTGATTGGGAAATATAAGCTTCAACTAAAAAATCTGGAATTGGAATATTTACATATTTCTTAAGTTCAAAAGCATTAAACAAAAATAAACAAAAAAATTAAACAAAATATATGTTAACCTTCTAGAATATTTCCTCCTTCGATTTTCATAAACTGAATATTTTTTAAATATCTCGTTTGATGACACATTTTGCCTATGGAAACGGCATTTTGAGTAAGAATCAAGATACTGCTTTGTGACAGACCTGTACAGTACTGTATCAAGAACAGAAATTCAGAAAACCTGTTCCACTTTAAAATTAAAGGAGAAAAGAATAGTAGTTATGCATTTGAGTGCCAAACCTGTAACTGACTTTAAAAGGAAGCTAGTTGAAGAAGAGAATCGATGGAAGGGAATGTAAGCAGTCATAGAATGTTGATGCTAGAGGGGACCTATGTGATTAAAATAAATGCTTGACACAGAACAATTCACTTTTCAATACTAATTGTATTGCATATACTTCTGGTACTAATGGATGTAGGTTCAAAACTTTCACTCAACCAGACTAGCATTTCTCATATTAGCCATCTTTTACAAAATCTTGGAAATGAAATATATACTTACCTAGAGGCTTCAATCCGGTACCAAAACCCATCATCAATGGTCAGATCTGGATACTCTACCCGTCCAATTCCAGATCCCACATCCCACAGGAAGCTCACCTTGCCTTTGCGCATCTCTATGGCCAAGAAGTCAGTCTACATGTAAAATATGAAAATAGAAGTAATCTCATACTTTAATTAAGGAAGTTTTCCAGAACTCCTCACATTTTAGAAGGTCTAATGATGCAACAGAAACCCACATATACAAAGTAGACTATGAACATTAATTCTCACAGTAATCTAAAATAACACTCTCTTTTTCCTGCTTTCATTGGTTCAAACAAGGAATCTTAAACCAAACATGGCAAATAATTTCCCTCAGTGATGAGACTGAGACACCAGACTTACAGAAATATTAATATTTTAGCCCTCAAGAGAAGCATTTAACTCAGAGCATTGTTGAAATACCCCTTGGATGGCAGAAAAACGTTGAGATATATGATGACATCTAGTCTTTTCATTTCGTATTAGGTAAATAAAATACCTAGTTCAAAATGTTGGAAATAGAATACTTTTTCCATTTACTGAATTATTATTCGTTATTCTAGAAGTCTATCTGCTATAAGCCTCCTGGGAAACTGAATCAGCCACCATTATTATGCTTGAAATTGTAGTCTTGACTTAAAATTACAACAAATAGGCACTTTGACAGATGCAATATGATTAGCTACTTCATTCCCAAGGGAAAACCCACAACCAACTCCAAAATTACACTGGTTACACTGTGAATTTTAAAGATCCAACGTAGTTCATGTACAACCCTGCCATTTCATATCTAGTTAAAATAAAGATATATGCAAAAAAATTGATGTTCATATTTCAGGAGTTTCTATATTAATACCAAAGTAAATGTCTACATTGTCTTAGACCCTCTACTATTTCTTTGAAGCCTCTGTGAGGAAAAAAAAAGCCTTTCTTATCTTCTGCATTTGTCAGTAGCCTGATCTGATCGAGCAACTCTGACATGAAAAGCAGGAGACACACTCACAAACTTGGCACTTCCAAGGTAAAAAAGCAGATTGTCAGCAACTACTGTCTTCACATTGACAATGATGGTGTTGTATGTTCCCTTCTTTATATCTGGTCTGTACGTGCGAATACAATTGCCTCCAGAGGACACGGACACTTTGATCTTCAAAAAAAGCATAGCAGAAAGAATTCAGTTCACTGCTTATTATTTCATAATTAACTATCAATTCTTCCAACTAATTATAAAAATATAATAGTTTGTTTTCCTCACATTTTTTTACTACATATATCAGGAAGTTGCTTGGGTATGCAAAGGAGGTAGAAATGGAATATTCTTTTTGAAATTGTTTATTAAAAGGAAATAAAAGCTTTTTCTGGCATTCAGATTTGAAAGGAGAAACTGTACAGATTAAAAATAACTAGAAGATATACTGGTATAATGTAAGGAGCAGTGGAATTCTAGCAGTACAGATAGTCTATAAGTGGTATAGGCAGTGAGGAAAATAAGCAGCACTCGTGAAGAAATCCCAGCATATTGCTATCGGGTAGTCAGAATGATCTATTTTTCTCTTGTAATATCTCTGATTATGCCAATTTAAGACACTTTTCCACAATTATTTTTAAACCAACAGTTGTGTCTACCGCTGCTTTTACATAGCCCATAATGAAGCTGGCATTCATAACTAAGTTTATATTTTATTTCAGCTGAGTGGCATATGTGTTTGGATACACATACTAGTTTCCTCAGGCTCTGAGCACAGATAAAAACAGTTTACTGTTTGCTTTCATAATGCCAGCACAGACATAATGACAGTACAATGGTATTCCAATCCCAGCTAGACATGTTTATGCATTAGAGGAAATGTACATAACAGTATCACCTTATGCTTAGGGCAAACTTTGCTAAAAAGGACCAAATTCACAATTTCCCTATCTCAGAAATGCTGAGTAGTTAAGTACTTTAAAGCCTTCAGATACAAGCTGAATGTAACAAAACATATAATTACTGTAGTCTTCCTATTCTGTGCAACTTTCATCAGTGTATGGAACACACTTCTTTTCCAGCATCCCATTGTTCTGTAGATTATTTTTTTCAACTATTTTTCTATGATTTTTGAGGAAGATTTCTTAAGTACCATCTTCAAGATTTTTTTTGCGTTACTATTTAGGTCACAACCTGAATAACCTCAGGATTAACCAGCTGATCCTCGACTTGATAGTATTACTGAGTCAGGGAGATGGACCCCAAACTCACTAAATGGACTAGATACATAATCTTAACTCAAGTTTGAGTCCTCAGCACTGCTCCTGGACAAAGAAAAATCAAAAATATGGGAAAAGCAAATATATTCAGCAATTTCAGTGAATTTGAGATGGTGTCATTCTTGACTAATATAAATTCTATAAATGAAATCTGGGGCTTAATATCAGTGTTGAAACAAACAAAAAATTGTTTTCACAAAAAAACCCAATCATATTGAGACTTTTCTGCTGTACTATCATCTAGAATACTTAAATAATAACCTTTGCAGATACATTCCTACAGATTTTAGTAATTTAACAAGTGCATGTTTTAAATGAAGAAACAAGACACAGAGTGAAAGTCATCAGAATATTCTCTTTTTATCTGAGAAATTATATTCCATTATTTTTCTCTCTTTACTCTGTTTAGAATTAGGAAGGGTTCACGCTGTGGAAAAGAAATAAAAATGTAGAAAATAAAATCCCATAAGTACTCAAAAGGTAATTTTTTTGAGAAAGAGGACTTACCGAATTGGCTTGCTTCCGAGCTTGGTTTATCAGCTCTTTTATCTGAGAAATGTTTTTCCCTAAGTTATCCTGAAGTTCTTTGATTGGCTTGATTTTATCTAACAGGCGATCTGCTTCCTTTTCTAGGGTTTTAATACTGGAATCTGCATCAGCAACTTCATAAGAAAGAACAAGGCAGAGTTTTAGAGAATAATGTCAAAGACTATACATTGCAAAAATAAAATCCAAGAAAATTCTGCATACACAATGCTCAGGTGATTGTATATGCTATTATGAGGTACACACAGACCAGGAAGCTACCTGAACAGAATAAGATCATTTCAGAATATTTAGAATCAAATTAAAACAGCAAGAGTATCAAAACCAGGTGTTAAAGCAGCATTTTGAAGATGTAACTATGCTTCAGGTCAGGATAATACTAATGCTACACTTCCTGCAGCAAAACACATTTATGACTGAAATATTTGCTTTCTTTTTTTTTAAGCTCCAATTTTGAAGAAAAATGCTAGATTAATGAAAACTAGTTAGTTTCTGTTAGTAATTTCTGAAACAGGGTTAGAATTAACTTGAAATTAATTCTTCAACTAATTATAATGGGCACAAGTAGAAAAAGGCTTTATTCTGGTCACAAGTTTAAGATTCTGTATGTGTACTCAAAGCAGATTTAAAAACTGCAGCAGTAAACTGCAGATGTTCTTTTTTTGAGATGCACTTCATAATCTTACTAAGTATATTTTTGACCCTCTTTTTCTTTAAGCTTCAAATTACTTTTTAGCCTCTCAATCTAAAACTACTGAATAATGCCCTCTCTTTGACAATTCATAGGAAGATCTAAGGATTGCAACACTTGGCTAGCATGAGGGTGTGGGCTTTTGTGGGTGACACTGAAAGGGACAAATACAGATTTACCAGAAGAATTATGTGAAAGTAACAGTAATAGCAATAAAAATAATGCTTAAATAAAGCAAGAAAATCTGCATATCTAGTTTTTGGATAGTCACTCAAACACTCATACCAAACATTCAAGATGCTTTTTAAGGTTTCACGTAAGTTAAATTATCTGCCAAGTCACTTTCTTTCAAAGTTTTCAAAAAGTAACTGTTCAGCTATTTCCATGAATGTGAAACGTAAAGCAGAAGCAGAAGCAGAATCATGCAGAAAAGCCTATTCCCAGCAGTAATCATCATTTACTGGAAAACGCACACTAAAAGCTGCAAGTAAGAAAAATGTACATACAGATTTCTGCAGGCAAGATATGGAGAAAAAGAAAAGAGAAAAAACAGAAGATAATGTAAGAGAATGTTTTGAAGATCTAAAAAGAAATGTAAATTAAAATAAAGGACATGATGAGTTTATAAAAAACTCTTTACTGTTTATATTTTGCACATCTACAAAATGAGAATTCAGGGTCAGAATTTTGACAAAGAGAGGCCATGTCTACTTTAGAATGTAGCCACGAGTGCCAACATACTTTATAAATCTGGAACGGTTTACTCTACATTATTTTGATCTCATTCAATAATCTGAGTACCCATTAACAATTGGAGAATGGTAGAAGTGTACTTCTGGAGAAGATTTTCTATTTAAGCTTTATCTGACATGAAAGAGTTTGCAGGTTAAGACCACTCTTCGCTGCAAACAAAATAATGGTGACTGAGAACAATCAAGAGATTGAATTTTAAATTATCACTCCTAATCTCAGTTGGAATGCTAATGTATACATAGGCTCAGAATACTTGGGCTAGGACAGATGGCTTAGTCTAGATACAGCAGTGCCAAGAAATTACTGCTTTAAGGCTGCTTCTCAGTTGCTTCTCACTACCCTACAATAGGTCAGTATTATCACATTATTTATCAGATATATATATCTCAGAAGGTCTGATGCACACATAGATAGATAGACAGACAGAATTGATCTCAGACCTTTCGGATCTGCTTGTTCCATAACCTGTCATAATCTAACCACACTATTTTAATCAGCAAATCTTTTCATATTGTCTAAACTTGTATGGATCAGTCTGTCAACAGGAGTTGTACTGGGGCTCACACATGCATCTCAGCTGATGAAGGATGGTGAATTTGGAATAGGTAGGCAGGCAGTGACAAACAGCCATTGGGATTAACTTTCACTAGTACAGCATCAATTGGAGGAGGATATTTGTCTATAGAATGAGAATGACAACCTCCTAGACTATGTTTATAGTGTGCCCAGCTTCATCAAGATGACAACAATCTTGGGAGCCCAGGGTAGCTAAGAAATCAGTCCTTCAGTAATTTTCTAAAGACACTCTGGTTTTGTGGTCAGCCCTATATAGTCCTATAGAATATAGTCTAGCAATCTAGCATAAAATGTGTTGTAATTTAGAATTCATTTTTTATTCATCATAACCAAAGTGAAAATGCTAAAGCAATTGTCACATTTGATAACAGAAACCATGGTGAGGAAAGAAAAAAAAAAAAAAGCCTATTCCCAGAATCTCCTTTCTTTCTTTCTTTCTTCTTAAGTGTCTTCGGTGTTCTACCAAAAATAGTAACATACATGAAAGAAGTCATGCATTTCTCCAAGGACTGATTATCTGATTGACTGAAGACAGGTTTAGTGTGGGGTATTTTGCTTGAATCAGGCGGTGAATTGCCAGTCAGAATCTTTGATTATTCACCTCCTAAATACTTTAAAAAGTGGTCTGCAGAACAAATCTATCCATTACGTTTTCATCCTGCTGACATTAGCTTTTCTTCCAACTACTAGCACTGGTACTTAAGATTTAAAATTCTTTTCACAGAATCACAGACTTTTTAAAGTTAGTCCTTTTTCATGTAAGAAGTCCAGAAAATAGAAGTCATAGAGATTTCTTTTATCCCAGCATACGGTAATAAGGCTACGTGAGTGAAAATCTGGAGGGTGTCTGTTTCATTTTGAGGTATGAAATGAAAACCACAAACTGAAAAAAACACCATCAAACAATCCAAAAAAGATCTTACTGTTCTTGATAGGATCCTTCACAACAGCATTTGTTTTGGCCACATCATCTATCAGTTTACTGTAGTTGTTTCTCAAGCCAAAGAGATTTTGATTGAGGTCTCTAATTTGGGCCAGGACATCATTTGCAGTATCGTTGGCTTGTCTTGCTTTGTCTTTGGCTGCCTGTACCTTTACAGCTGTGTCTGTAGGAAGACAAGGATAATGAAATGGTGAGTACACAAGTTTCTTTTGCACATCTTAAGAATAAAGTTGTGTCAAATTCTACCAACTTAAATTGTGTTACGTAGTTCTTTGAGACCTATTTCACATGTAGTAAGACATTATCAGTTCTAAGTTTTGATTGCAGTATCTAGCCCTTTATGTCTTTTTTGAGACAACAAATGCATGTGAAGAAAAGGCTCCAGCCCCATTTGTATGCAAAGGACAAATAGTTTTTAGCAGGTAAATTTGTGTGCAACTTCGTTGTGTTGATTCATTGGTTAACCTCTGACCAGATGTCATATATAATATTTTATACTTAGAAATAGGACTTTAAATCTTTTGATGTATAGAGTACAAAAATCTAACTCCATGTGAAATTGTGACAAACTGTGATTTTTGGCAATCAAAGGACCAATGATCCACTGACCAAGTTAATCACATACATCCACAGACATCCTTGGTGACCTTGAGCAAAGCAATTACTCCAATACTGCCCCACCTCTCTGCCTGAAAAATGGAAACTAATGTTCTGTCTTTAGAGTAAAAACACTCAAGTTGAATGGTTTTGATTCTGCCATTGACAAATGATAAAACAGACAGCTAGGTATTCAAGTAGGTACTTATTCAGGTCCCGTGTAAATTGGATTGCTTTAAAACTTATCATGCAGCTCAGGTGCTGTTGCCATGCTGGGAATACTACATGATGAACCAGCAGCACAGGTTTTGCTTGGCTAGGGGGCTGCTAAATTTTCTAAATTCCCATAAACGTGAGGAAGTGAGCAGGCAGAAAACATTGTGGTGGACACTTCAGCTTGAAAGGGAACTGATGTGAGTTCACACTCTATCACCACACCACGCTGAAGTTGTGGGAGCCTGTAGGACCCTGTTTTGACACAAGCTTCCTGTGAAACTGTTCTTGGAGTTGCTTTCCCCCTGTGCACTCCAAGGTATCCTCTTGTCCCTCAGTCATGTAAAAATTTCAGCGTGCACCTCAGAAGTCTGGACAACTGAAATAACCATGTAGAGATAGTGCCACTTGTCATATTGACTGGGGCTTCCTGTAGTAGTCTGTGAAGTTCACACTGCACTGCAGTAGTGGGGAAAGCACAGGAGTTTGTGATTTCCTTCCATTTCTAAGAGATAGCTGATAAGAGTTACTTTATAGCAACATTTGCTTGAAGCAGTTTACACATTCCTGATTCTGTGACTGTGTGAAGACATAGGAAACATAGACATTTTCTCCATTTCAACAGGTCAACAGCATAGGTTTCCAAATTTTCTCCTAGGCAGGTCATTCTCTTTCTGTGGAACATCTGATGTGATCAAGCTTGGGGCCTGGGGAGCATGTAATGCTTCCTAATGCTTTAGAGAATTGGTGGGTTTGCACTGCATACTGGAGAGTTATATGCACCTTATTACTTTTTTTGAGTAAAGATATATTTGTGCTCCAACAACTGAACCCTTATTTCTGAAGCTTTGGCTCTGAAGTGCCTACAAAATACAATAGCATCTCAGAAAGATAACTGAACTTCTCAGAAACCATTACCTTTATTAGTCCTGCCACATGATAAAAAAAAGAGAGCTCTGATTGCCTTTTTTAAATTTCCTTCATCATATCTAAGTAGTTCCTTTTGGGGTCATTATTAGAGGTCACGCACCTTTCTGGCTGACTGAAAGTTGGAGTTACTGTGTTACTTCCCCCTATTGGTCACATAAATTATTTTCAGCCACACATTAAATTACATGCCATCCCTGCACATTTGAGTCCTTGTCCCACGTGGTCTACCTGTCTATCTCATTCGGAATCTATATGCTTCTATTTGACTATTAGTATAGCATGAACACAAGAATTATTAGTTTAAGCTGTTCTATGCTTCCTTGAATCCTTGAACAAAATATATTGCAAAATATATCTTCTCCCTTCCTTATTGATGATTTTCCTGTTGGACAACTAATTTAATGGTTTTTTTTTATCCATGCCATTTATTTGCTCTGAATTTCATTCTTAATACATATCAGCTTGTTTTGATGAGTGTCCTTGTGCCAACAGCAAGCCTCCTGTATCTCCAATCTGCCGAGTTAAATACATTGCTAAAGATTGCATATTTCATATTTCTTTTACTTGTTCCATATTTAGTAATCTGTGCCTTAGATGTCCATTTTGTTTGACTGAGACATCTGTCTGTGCAAAAGAAGACAAACGCTCATGTCAATATCTGTGACTAAAACTGAAAAAATGGTATACGGTAAGCACGAAACATTAAACAATTTATTTTGTGAATTACTGATTTCAAGGATTACTAAATCTAAACCAAAACTTTTCAGTTAGTTGGAATCTTAAAGCCATTAAAATGTACAAGATAAATAGTAAATCGTTTATCATGCCAAGATTTTACTTGCAGTCTGAACCTTCCAGACCATCAGAAACCAGACTGAATATAGATTTTCTTTAGACACTTTTCTTAAGGCATAACTTCAGTTTATAAAGCGCTCCTTGGAGGGAAAGGTCATAGCAGAATACATTGATTAAAACCTTTTTATTTTCTAAAATGTTCATTTTATCATTCACTCTCTGTTATAGTGAAACTGTGTTGTAGCCCCTTGTCTCTTGCTATCACAACACAATGTAGCTAATACCCTAGGACTTGCAGATTTTAAAGACTATTGCATTTTCTTTTAAAAAAATTGTCTGTGTGGAATGACAAATGTCCACATGTGAGAGACTGAAACGTTAAAGGTTAATGACTCAAAAAATTGGCCAGCGGCAAAGGCCACAGAGTGCTTTGCTGAGGCCAGATTTGCACCCTGGAAATGAAGGGGGGGAGGAGAGTTTTTGAGTTGTTGGTGGTGAAACCTCTGACTTGTATAAAAACAAGTGGAGTGGGAGTGCACACCCATCACCAGAAGATATTCATGACAAACTGACCTTTGTTTAGCAAGAAGCTGGTTTTTGAGCCAGATAATGCCAATAAGAGGTATATTAACCCATTGAACTTTATGTCGTGTGGGGCTTCCCTGAGCCCAGGCGGATCAAGACTGTGACCATCACTTCAACTAACAGATATCTAAATTACAAAGACCATGTCATGTTGCTGGATCCATGAGTGGTGTTATCTTTCCTCTCTGCCATCTCCTCTTCTCTTTATTTCTTTTCCTTAGGTATTTTCTTAAGTGATATTTTTACCCTTTTATATAGTTATATTTCTATAGTTAATAACAAAAATGACCACATACTTCCTTTCCATTGCAAACAAATTGTTCTAAAATAAACCTGACTTATATACATACACACAAACACCGGACACTCAGTCTGAGTTACCCCACCTTCAGGGACGGGGTTTTAACATGAGAGCACTTCAGAGTCCATCGAGGAAAACTTGTTCCATTTCTAAGCAGTTTACAGGCTAAAAAAGACATACAACAACAAACACCAACTGGAAATGTTGAGTGTGGTAGAAAGGTAAGAAAAAACACAGCAAATTTTACTCTGCTTTTTCTGTAAAATCTGTAAGTCTTATTCTTCTTGGGTTAAATTGCACTGGTGAAATTACAATGGTTCATTGAACAGTAGTTTCATAAAAAGACTTTTAATGTATACACAAAAGACTACTTGTCTCAGAGTGTATATCATATCCTGACATCATAATTGTTTTCTTTCAGAAACCTTTGTAAACTGCAGAGCATGGTACCTTTTACCATGTCAAAATTCAAACTGACACCACCTAATTGTTGTCAGTTCAGTTTTCTCTCTCACATTGCTCATCTTCATCTTATAATAACAGCCAATGGTTAAAGTAGACACAGTATGGACACAGGCAAAGACTGATGAGATCGATGCTAGGTGATGGAAAAAGAAAAAAAAGAGCAGAGGTGAGTAAAGTGTTACATCACTTTTTCAACTTACCATTAGGAATGGCTGACAGCTTTCCTAAGGTTTCATTCAAAGCTCTCAGGAGAATGGAATTCTTCTCATCAGCATCTTTCAGCCTGTTCTGCATGCTGTCCAGATTATCCCCATTTTCTATAAAAAGTCCATATGATACAGAAGTTTTAACTCTTTGTTTCCACTACCCTTTGTTTGCATATAATATAAAATGCATAATAACAAGCAAGTAATTTTTCATTAAGATTGTGTAAATAAGGAAGTCCAATAGAATTTATTGTAGAGTTCACTGATCATCTCCTGTTTCTTTAAGTTCCCTACTTCCATGGTATCTAAATACTTGAGTTCCTTGCACGGTTGTATATCTATCATGGGTTTATAAGGTGTGCAGATGAAAGAAAGAACTAGAATCACAGATGTTATGATTTAGGCAAATTCACACAATGATCCACTGATGGATTCAACAACTGTGATCTTAGTCATAGTTTTGGTTCCTACATTAAGCTACTGCCTTTCTTAAGGTGTTTGTCTGAGTTGAAGGAGTTGAATGCAGTGTGAAAGACAAGCAAGATTAGGTCAACTTGCTGTTGCAATTTGGCCACAGTGTAGTTCTCCTGGATTTCCTCAAAGATAGCCAGTATTGACATAACATCTGAGGAAAACACAAGAACACCCTGGCACTGATCATCAATATCAGAAGAACACACTAACAACAGGTGATTATGAAATAAACATACTAAATTTTTAGGGAAAATGTCTGTCTAGTAGATAACATTTATAGCTAAGAATTTGTTCAAATTGAAGAACTAGTGCAAATCGAAGGCACAAGTGTGTCATATTTGGTGCATTATGGTTGAAAGTGATGTTCTCCTTCACAAGTAAGTTCCTATTCTTCATCAGTTGATCTGAACAAAACTCATGGAGTCTCTTTTAAACAGTATCTAGCACATGAATAATTTTTCAAACTCTCAAAAATGAGAGTCCAGCTAAGCTTTATGGCTATTGAAACAGACATTGTTCCAAAATTCAGAAGTTTGGCACAAAAACTGGTAGTTAATGTTTAAACTACTATCATAGGGGGCATTTCTCATAATTTCTTCGTATCACTATGAACCTCTTTGGAACCGACAGCTACTTTAAAGGCATATCCCACTGGGAAACTAATTCAACATCACTAAGCTTGATAGCCAGAAGAGGAGAACAATGTGTAGAAAAGGAGTTCAGGATACAAACCATAACTGTGACCTTCTGATATGTGACAGGTTACTGAAAATAAACACCTAGGTTTTAGATACTCATGCAAACACATACTGGGATAGGAAAATGTACTGGAAATGGGGTATATTGGTAAATCATAGGCACATGCGTGCCAAAATAAAAAGCAACTCTTTTTAATAAGGGACAATAATTAGTTGTATCACTGATATTCCAACCCTGTCAACATCCCCAGGACTGTAACCCTTTTCTGAGAGAAAAAACAGAATAGTAGATTAAAACAAGGGATTGTTATTCATATTCCACAGATTATAAAAAAAGTGTGATTTCTTAAAACTAGATGTCCAAGAAGCAATTTATAAAGAGAAAAATCAAACAAAGTTTATATAGCCTACAAAAAATCATTAATTAAATTTTCCAAGGCCATAGTAAGGCTGAAATAGCACACAGAATTTAAATGAGAACTATACTTTTGTTGTTAGACCTTTTGAAATGTCATTCAGGAAGAAATCTGTTTGCATTATTTAAATTAGAGCAACACAAAGGATTGCAGGAGTGCCTGGAGGTAAACTTTCACTCCTGCAAAATGTCCTGCAGAGGAACAGGACATTTGTGTGAACTGTAAGAGGCACAGTTAACACTAGGATAAAGTTGGGAAGAATCACACAAATTTGTAAGATCACTCTTCTAAAAAACAAAAAACATCTTTATTTTTAAATGACAGGTTTTGTTCCCACTGCTAAACCAGACTACTGGTAATGTGATATTGTTAAATCAGGATGAACTTATGAGATTGTGGTCTCATATGCCTTGAGATTTTATCTGAGTTAATTTCTTATTAAGTAATAATACTGACAAAACTGTTTTAATTTCCTCCACTTAATTCTGAAATTATGGTCTGTCTGATAATTCCTTGGTGTCTCTGGTGGGATGCTAATGTTTATAAAGTGTGCCAATATTTCTCAGAAATTTGATTCATTTATGGTGGTGGCGCTCTAACTTTGGAGCATACATTTAAATTATCTCTTTTTCTCCTCTTTGCTCTGCCAGATCAAACACGCTAATTATCCCTCAGCTATATTTCTATAGAATCATGTTTCCAGGCTTCTGTTTTCAGCTTTGTAACTGTAGCAGCTAATTGAAATTTAATGAGGGATGTTTCCCTAGAACTCCTGAAATACCTGCTTAATAGTTTTTCTTTTAATTCCTCAAATACATTTTAACTGTGTGGTTTTGTTTTTCTCTTTTTTAATTACAGTAATAAAGCCATAAGTAAGTGTTTCCAGGGAGGCTCTTACACAAAGAGAAGTGAGATACTATGTCCCATGTCAGCCTTTCAAGGAAATTGTTCATTTTGCTCAGTGATATTAAGATAAAGTTTTATTTTGAAGTAACTTCTCATACTGTAATCCAGATGGCCTCTTCACTAAGCACTACAGTAATTTTCTGTATGAATCACAAACTGAACTGACTTCATGTCAGCTTTTCCCTATCCTTTAATCATCAGCATTTATTAAAAATGCTGGAACTACGATTTGAAGGCCTGAGATCCTCCAGTTAAACATTGAGGCTAGTCAAAATACAGGTGGCTACAATCTAAGTTTTTTCCAAACTACAGACCTTATCTGACTTGGAAGAGACCAGTAGGTCTGCACTGAAAAGATACCAGACACTGTCAACTCACATTAGAGCATAGGTTGAGGAGTATCCTGAAAAATCTATCTCAATACTGTTTCCACTTGATTAGCTCTGCACAGAGGCGACACAGGATGCCAATAAATGCACTGTTTATTTTTCAAATCAGCAAAACTAGTAATGTATTGCTGAAATTAAACCCTAAAGAGTAAGCAGGAACCTGAAGGACTTTGCATGTATGGGCCTTTAAGTTTTTTGGTTTGGTTAACATGAACAAAGATTTTCGATTCCTCTTTATATTAAACAGAGCATTACAGGATAAAGCATCATCCCTTTTTTTCTCTGAGTGAATAAACTGAAGTGAACCAAATTAAAAAAAAAATAAAAAAAAATACCCGCACACATATATTTCATCTTAAGATGAACTTAAGAATTTAGTTACTTATTGTTTGTATGCAGTGATCTAGTCTTACAAAGGACACATTTTTACAAATCTCTGCAGATCACATACATAGATGACCCTGGTTCATTACTGATGATGTGCCACCATCATAGTGGAACATATATATATAGTGGAACATAGTGGAAACAGATATCTTCTAATAGTATGGACAAATGCAGTTTTGCCAAGTGAAATTGTCCAAAAAGACATTATAAGGCTATGCTACTGAATGCATGTACCCCAAAATCAGAATAAAGTTGGAAATCTACTGAGAAGCAACACATGCAGCTGTTTTTATTGACTGGAAACTGCACAAATGAACTGACCATTGCACACATCTCTGTTAATTTTGCATTACTTCTTTCAAATAGCATTCTTGCTCCCCACAGTCTCATTCTGTAAAGAGGAAGATGGGTCACAAAGTAAATTTTTGTTTTCCCCTAAACATAGTAAGACTTGGCATTAGGAACAAACAGGGGAAAGAGATGCAACTACAGAAATGCAGCTAACGATGTTTAACTTTTTAAAAAGACAACTTTTGGCACTGACTGCAATAATTTGGTGAATGTAATATGCCAGGTCAGCAGAAATATAAAGCAAAGGAGAATACACAAACAAGGGAACTATCAGCTGTACACATTGTCTATCAGCTGTATACCTTGTCTATCAGCTAGAAAATGGTTTAGCTAAAAATATTCATGTGTTGTCAGACAAGACAAGTCCCCCTCAAGTTGTCAATTCTTCAGCAAGAGAAATGATATGAGCAGAATTTCAGTAGCCACCTGACAGCAGTCTCCAGCTGATGAGGACTTTATACATCTTATTTTCACTTTTCATTGATCAGTTTTGACAAAGTCTGTATATAGTCTCAAATCTGCATTGGGGCAGGTATATTTTTAAAACATTAAATTCAAAATTATAAGGAAGAAAAATTCCTCCTGGCAAACTGAAAAATCCCTCAAGGCACAGCAAGAATGCAGCTAGCAGGCAGCAGCACTTACTCACTTGTAGCCAAAATTTCAAAACTCCTGCTTAGCCAGAGTACTATGTACAGATTTTGCTTCTCCTGGCAGGGTTATTCTTTCCAACTCCTAGCCCCACTGAGAAAGAAATTACTAAATCTCCATTTTAATTGCTTCTGTCAGAAGATTTGCTTTGTAAGGACTGTTTCAGCAGTCTTTCGTGGTAATATAAAACATTTTCATGATTAACAGCCGTTTTATAACTCAAGTAATTGGCCACAAATCAGGGGAATGTCATAATGTAGGAAGAAAACATTCCCACCTTTATCACAGCCCAGCCTGGATTTTTAGAGTGTATTTTAGTTGAGTGGCTTATGGGTCTTCATCACTTTAACTAATGTACTACCTATAGTGCAGACAGAGGAATTTTTAACTAGTGATTACTTCTGTCTGCCAAATTATAGAGTGCCCATTAGCCATCCTGCACTTCCAGCTGAGACTCTGAACAGGGTGGATTTACAGGAATTCTAAGAAAATATCTTACTATTAGTTTGATACTAAACGCTCACTTTCTATCGTGGGAACATCAAGACATCCAGAAGAGATTATGTTCATAATACTAATAACATATATTTGGTTATTCACAATACTAATAATATCACCATTTTGTGCAAAAGCAGGGTGGAGAATAGAAATCTGTCATTGCATTTTACTCTTATACATCTGTATTCTGGGCACAGTGTATCTGATCTCCACTGGTCAATATATGGAGCATGGCCATGTTTTATTAGATACAAAAAGATGTACTGTTCAAGTTTAGAATGTTTGTCTTTATGAAGCCCTTTAAATCTAAGATATATCAGAAAGCATTAAGAAAGTTCCACCTCATTACCCTTCAGTTTGGGGCAAGAACATAGACAAAGATCTAATATGTGCATTTTAAGCACTGCTGCCTGCTTGCATTAGGTTTGCTTTATGAATCTTTAGTGTCTATAGACCTTTGTTTCTGAAGTATGAAACCCTAATCAACTTAAATTCTCACTAGTACAATAGGAGAATACCATACCTTTTTTTCAAAATTCTCTGAAGTAATGCCTTATTGAGGTTGTAATGTATCTTGTCTCAGGGTTAAATTGAATGGTCTTTTGGACACTTGGAATTCTCGTACATCCAATGTACAGATACCGTTTTATTTTATCCTTGAAAATAGGGCACTGCAGTATGTGGAACACATGGTTACTCCATTATACCAGCCTGGGGAGCACACAGAGCTATGAACTTCACTCTGTGGTGTCCACTTTGCTCAGAGGAATGTTTTGGCAGAAAAGACACAGCATGGTCATTTTCGTGTTTTCTACAAACCAGCCATGGCAAACTGCAGCAGTTCACATTCCAGAAGGCATGACTATTTTTCCTACTTCAGCTATGATGCTGAAAATGTACACTGGCCTCTCCTTATATTTTGTGATTTTCTATAACATATTTCTTAAAATATATTCATTCAGCCCTAAATCCATACTGAATCTGGCAGTAAAGAGTTGCAATAAAGAAGACCCTAAATATACATCCAAGATTTACTAGTAACTCAGACACATTTTTTTTCTCAGATCTGCTAGAAGAAATTAATGATGTTTTTCACTTTCAAACAGTGTATGACAGTGAAATGCAATTAATGACCTTATGAAACATTGTGTTTTATGACCTTATTAAACATCATGTTGAGTTGTTAACTAGTTCTGCGATTGGAAATCCTAGAGCTGCCAAAACTAAAAGCAAGAGTAGTAATAGCCAAAAGCTGTATAGATCTCATCCCTTATGATCTATGTTCTTCATAATGTATCTCCCAGAAGGCCAAAGAAAATATTATATCTAAAGCCCTGAAAGACAGGGGTCTGTTATAAAAACACGCCTTGTTTCTAATAAAAGTATTTAGCTAAGCTAGCAGGACAGGAAAGCTTCAGGCATCATCTGTGACAGGTTTAAAACTCAATCTTGAATATTCACTATGTGCAATTTTTTTAGTTCTGATGCATGAAACAAAAACTCTCCCCAAAAAACCAGCAAAAAAAAAAATCCAGCTTGATTTTCAGAACCTATGATGAGCAAAAAATATCATACCATAGCTGGTTTTTTCCTAATTTTTATTTCTTCCAAGTCCTAAATCTGCTTTCTCACAGAGGTTTTCAAGTGTTATGCTTTTTCCATCCTTGTGGTTAATTCCAGGTTAACCCCTATTTTAGCTTCAGCCAATTGAACCAGACTGAACTATAATGCATCTAGTAGGAAAGATTTCTTCAAAAACTACAGGGACTGTGCATAAGCTTCTTAAAATATATACACGCCAAAATTTCAAATTACTAAACAGAGGCACTAACTTGAAATAAACCACAAAATTATCAACTTGAACTTATTCTGTCTGGACTCGGTATTGAGAGAAAAGACTTTCAAAGAATTGTGCAGAGGACTCACTTAAGTGATCCTCCTCTCAGACTTTACTACACCAGTGGCACAAACATTGTATGTTCCCAAATTGCTTTCTTTGTTACATGTAAAAAAAAAAAAAAGTAATTAAAGCAGCAATATTTAAAATTTTTCACAAAGGCATATGTGTGAAACTTGGTGTTGGCCTACTTGCAAGTGGATAATTGTATCATACTTATTTCCCCTCAGGTTTAGTCAAAATGAATTATTTTTTCAATTTCTTCCTAAGAGTGCTGTGGAGAAAGAAATATTGAGTATTGTTAAATAGATGCTTCATTAGTGCTGCAATAGGTATTTTCTTAGAGGACCTATAAAACAATCTGTCTGGATAAAGACCTATGAAATAAACTACTTTTGCTTGCAATGATCAGAAGATCATTGAATCATAGGCTCTGAACAAATGTTTGTCCAAAGATTATTTTTCTCCTGACCAACTTCCTTACTGATGTTCATCTAAGTTGTTTTCAAAGATTTCCAAAAGTTGTATCTCCCCCTAGTCTTCCCAGTAATCAATTCCAGTACTTCTGCATTTTAATTACAATGAAGATTTTCCTAATACGTGATCTGTGTTGGTGCATTTGAAATACATTAGTCTCATCTTCTTTGGAAAAACCTTGACATAACTGAAGAATATTAAATCCCTTTGATTGTTTGCCTTTTAGTCTATAAATCTATATTATTTCAATCTTTCTCCTCATCTATCTTCTGCTAGGTCATCAGTTAGTCTTCATGATGTCTTCAGGACTCTGTAAACCACCTCAGCCCTCATGAAGTTCAGTGCCCAATGATTGCAGCCAATAACTCAACCAAAGCACCAGAAGCACTAAACAGAGAGGAAGGATTGTTTATGTGTTTTGGACAGCAAGCATTCCAAATTCACACATTCCTCTGTGACATCTGCCTTTTCCAGCCCCACCCAACACAGGACCCATGCTTCTCTTTCATCTTGGTCTAGAGAAGTGTTATGCAGACAATTGCTCACCATTTTGCATTTCTGCAGCTCCTTATGCATGCATATGTGTAAGACCTCATATGTGTCCATACTGACTACTTTCCTACCTTCTCACACTATGCCATTCATCAGTAAAACCCTCATTTAGTGATAAGAAAATATTAAGGACATTATACATACAGTCTGACCTGAATTACCAGCTTTTACATCTCACTGAACATCATGGTTCAAAACATTATTTTTTTTTACTCTGTGAAAAATATTGAAGAGAAATTAAAGATGTTTTATTTTTCACTAGGAAACCAAAGTATTTGGTTTGGAATCTACAAACCTTATGACTTAATCTGGATTTAGACATGTATTGATATTTTAGGAACAAAGAGATGTGGTATATGTGGCTAGCATTGCAAACCCTGCTTTGTATTAACAAGAATAAAAGTTTAATACTGGGCTCGTTTTAGTACTACTTTTCTTTTAGAGCAAATCAGAATCAGTATTTCCATTCCCCCACCTCTCTCTATTTACTCTTGCCCTTACTGTAGCTAGCAAGAGAAGACCAAAGTTTCATCCTCCTCAGCCTTCCTGCCCAAGAAAATGGACAGAGGGGACAAGCATTCCTGCAAAATGACTTGACATAGAAGAATCTTTACCACTAATATATTGTTCAGTTACAAATCAGATAATTGTCCTAGTTATAGTGGCTGAGACCAGTTTATCACTGTGTAGGTGTAACCAAACCTGTGTATTCTCCACCCTCTATGTCATTTCTCATGGACTGCTAACAATGGATCATGTGCAGCAGCTGCCCAGGGCATGCCTGGCCCCTCAGGCTACCAGCTGGGTGTTTAGGAACTCTGTGAGATAAGGAAGTTTTCCTGTTTTCACACCAATAACTCACAGTGATGACTCCCCTCAGGGGAGTCATTAGCACCTTGACACCCAGCCTGAGGGGTCATGTCTGCCATCAAGGCCATCAAGGATTATCCTGTGACTCACAGAGTAAATCACCCATTGTGAAACTCCTCGCCCTGGGGGAGGTACTGGGCACTCCCATCTGAGCCCAAGCATATATAACCTTGGGGGTTTGGGACTTCTGGGATCACTTGTCAGAAAAGGACCAGATCCAGAGAAGGACCAGAACCTCAGCAGGACTGTGACTGCTGCTCTCAACCAGACTATGACCACCATTCTCACCAAAAGGTTTTTCTTTCCTTTTACTTTGTATTCAGGGGGACCATATGGTGCTCAGAAGAGGGGCTGGTGAGCTCCATTCTGTTCATGCCCCAGGGTGCTGGGTTATACATCTGTTTTTGTGGGTCGAAACCAATTTTTGCCCTGTATCATTGTATTTATTGTAATCTTTTTATTAAATTGTAATTCTGACTTGTAATCTCTTTTTGAGTTTGGTTCATTTCTCCTGCCAATTTACCTTTAAACCAGCGCGACACTGAATTATACTTTTTCCTACTGATCTGGTTTCTTCATGCTGAAAGCATAGCAGTTTCACAATGTTTTTGGGTTTTTTCTATTCAATAGGTCTGAAAACCATATCCTGCACATACCTTTAACATCATTTTCTAACATCCTGGCTTCATTAAGGACCCTGAAGCTTTTCTGAAGAGAGCTTCTGGCGCCATCCTTCAACGATCCTTGAGGACCAGATGTCTGTAGACAAACAAGCAGGGTCAAACACACAGGAAAGTCTGCAGTCATACATATGAATATGATCTAAGTGAACAGTCATCTAAATGATGAATGTGTGCTCTGAATTACATCTCATTGTCATTACATTGGTCTACAGGAGCAAAAAAAATATGTTTTCAATTTTTTTTTTTTTTACAGAAAGTCAGATATCCTTTGGAATACCAGTAATGACTTTAATAAAAAGCGACAATGTTTACAGTATTAAAGAAAAAGGTTTGACTCTCAGAGCAAAACTTTGTTCAAAACAAACAAACAAAACATATTTCAACTTAAATATGCATTTATCCTTCCAGCTAAGGACAGAACACCATGCAACATAGTATTTCTCCCTAACTGCAGCTAGAGCAACTTTAAAAGCCAGATTGGATCTGATGATTCTAATACTGACAACAGAGATTAATTTGTTGTTAAATTAAAGAATTATAATTGCTAGGTCAGTAAAGAAATAAGAAATAGAGTTTTAAAAGAAGGGCAGACTGCAGGTAATCTGAAAGAGTTTTATTACTAAGTAACCATCCTTCATCATATCATGCTACTTAAAGATCTTTCTTATGAAACACATCCATCTCTACCTTCCGTGCGGAGACAGATCAATAGATGGAATGATTTTTCTAAATTAGATTAGTGTTTTCAGTTGGTAGGAAATGCTCTTGCTTCTGAACCACTTACTGTTCAGTTTGTAAGACTGAACTCAGGTCACACATCATACGGAATACACTTCTTTGAGAATACTCCTGACAGCCAGATAACATTCTATATTAGTCATGGGTCATACCTCATAACTAGTATGTAATTAAGAAGCAGCTACTTTTCATTTTCCAGGGCAGATACATATACTCAAAAATTAACTGTGTGTCAATTAAATGACAGAATTATTGTTGCTATTCATTATTTATATAATGAGTAAGTCCAGAGGTGATATATCACATACTACTGAATCTCTGCTGTTTTTCAATGACACTACAAAAAGCATACATTGCACTTGCCATTTCTTTTTCTTTCAAAAATCTTAAGAGAATGCTTTGGATACTTTCAAAATTCAAAACATAGGTTTTTGTTACGAAATATCTCATGGTATATGTTGTCATGTCACAGGGATTTAGCTATTAAAGATTCCTTGTATTCATATGGGATGTAAATATATGCCTTTATGTGATTTTAGGAACTAAGGCACACAAGTGCCCTTTTCCAAGCTCACCTGAAATGAACTGCATATACAAAATTCCTTTGTACACAAATTCTTGTGAATGCAAAATCCTTTCAATGTCAACAGAAACATATATATTCAAAAGACGAACAAAATTAGTTTCTTCTAGATTTTCTTTACCATATAATACCAAGTAGCACTGGTAATAGAAAAATAAATAAAACCTCATGAAAAAATCCAAAAAACTATCCAGCTAAGCAAGATACTGCTTCTGAGGGAAGAACATTTGGCCAGATTTTGTTGCAGACGAATACGTCAAATCAGATAATACTTTTGTATTTCTTTTTTTGTTAGCAACAGAATCCAGGGTATGATCACTCTGAGACAATGGACTTCAAAAATAACAATTGTTATTTTTATTATTGCAGACTAGGCATGGTTGACTGGTTATTGAAGCAGTTTATAGTCAATAAAATGAAGGTGGAAGACTACATTTACAATGCAAAACCAAGAGGTTCATCAAACCAAGGACAATAATTGGGTGTTTGCTGACAATTAGTCAGAAACAAATTTCAGCATGAAGTTAATACTAGAAAAGCCCTTTCAGAGATAAATAAACTTTTACTGATTAAAAGCTTTATGTTTTTTAAAAAAGTAATTCTGAAAGTGAGGATTAATCAAGATATCTAATAGAAAATGTACTTTTTTTTTTACTTGTGGCTCATGAGACATCAAGTTATGAAGCAGTCAATAATTAAAAACCCACATATTTTATGCCATTGTGTGAGTTGAGTGTGTGTTTCTGGCAAGCCTGAAGCATGGTGAACCGCTTCACGATTTAGTAGGATTTTAAGTCAAGAGTCTTTGATGTTACTTTTTAAATTGGGACACTTACTGTAAGAAAAAAAATTAAAATAATAATAATAATAAAATTGCTTTTCAAAATAAATTAGAAAGTTGCAAGGTCTCAGGAATCTAATTTGTTCTAATTCTGCCTCTTCCAGAGTGTCCATAACCTCTGGATAGTACCTTCCTCTCCTTGTGCCTTTCTTTACAGCCTCCACCCTCCCCATGCAAAGTCTGTGTGGCTTGAATTCCTGCAGCGCCTTGTGACAGAAGCGGGACCCCATTATATACCCAAACCAGTCTCAATCATAGTTTAGAGGCATAAATGCACTGGGACAGTTTTGAGGATCACACAGTTGAACTTACACAGCTACAGTGTTTTATAGAGCTAAGTGCTAACTCACATCAGTTAAAGATGGTTCTGCCTTATTCTTAAATTATCTTCTTTTCACATACACTTATATTGTGAAGTTTTCACCCGTGCAAGAGTTTTACCTGTGCAAGAGTTGTACCAGCCTTGAAGATAGCTGAGCATACTGAAGTATCAAAAATGCTATAAAGGATTTGCACTTCGGGACATCCTCACAAGGATTTCTAGGCAGCTTTGTGCCATTACAATGTAAGAAAATCTAGACAACCAGCATAACTGTTGGGGTAAAGAAAGTCAAAAGCAAAGAAGGAAGTAGGACCCTAAATATTTAATGTGTCCCCTGTGGTTCCAGTTACTACTAGCCTGTAAGTCCTCTCTAAAAAGCCTAAGAATAATCACACTTTATCAAGACATACTGTAAAACCATGATTCTGATCTGTGAGGTACAAGCAGAAATTATTAACGTGACTCCTTTCTAGTCACTCCCTTAGCTAATGGGATGCTGAAGCTGCTTGATTGCTAGAGACTTCTCATTTGTGATGAATTTCCCTTGCTTTTCAAGGGAAGAACAAATCCATCATAAAAAGCTCAGGAGGAATTTTTCTGTGATATTTTTAATACATTTTTTTCCTGTCAGGCTTCCTGTAATCACAATGGATTTTATGCATCTTTCACTGTTGCTTTTAGCAACATTAGCTTAATCTGAAAAAGAAGTAATTTTCCCATTACAAACCAAACTCCTCAAAAATCTCCTGAGATATCACTAAGGTTCTCATTAAACATTTGCTCCAGTGACCTACAGGGTAGAACCTAAAACTGAAACCTGTCCCCTACCGTCTCCACTTTATACGTCAGCTTGTTACCATTAGGAAACCTTCCTCCTCCTGCCCCAACATCATAACTGGTGAATGGGAAAGGCTATGATTAAGGATGCATGGGAGCTATAGCACTTTTCTCCATTATTTGCTAGCATCTGTAGCTCAGAGTCTTTCACAGGCATCCACAACAGGCCTCATAAAGAAGAGAGAGGAAAGACATGATCTCTGTCTTCTACACAAGGTCCCCAAGAAAATCTCAGAAAGGTGGTGACACAGTTTCTAGGGGCTTATGTGTCCAAGGGGGCTCAAATCCACAAATGCTGCCATCTAGGAGACCGAGCCATTGTGGTCCAGAAAGCCCCAAGTGAGAGAACACTCTGAGTGAGGGGAAGCTCAGCTGAAAGTTCTTTGGGACTTCCCAAAAGAGGGACCCTGATTTACTTGGTTACCTGTCAAACGCTTCACTTAGGATAAGCAAACATTTAACAGTCTTTAAATAAAAACAAGAAAATAGAAGAGTGAAATTATGACTATAGTTCACAATTGACATACTTTTTAAACCTGGCTTGAAATCCTCAAGTGATCATTTAACAAATAATTGCTAAATCTATCTTGCTTTGCAGACTTTGATGGTAAACCACTGATGACCTCTACTCTATATCAAGTCAATTACATTTAAAAAGTATCAGCTGCCTCAATTTTCTTCCTCATCAACTAAATCCCCATTTCACATATACAGCTCATAATAAAAATCAAGCTCCCTCTAATGAATACGTGCAATAGAGATGCTGAAAACATCACCTTAATATCTTAGTCCCTGTCCTTGCTACTCATTTGCCTCCACTTACATCAATATTATCCATCTTGACTTCCATCACTTTTAAATTATTTATCTACTTTCTCCCTGTGCTATAATCACCCAGTTCACCACCTGATATATACACTTTTGTTCTCATCCTGTAATCACTTGCTTTGTTTCTTTACTGCTCTTATGTATCTCTTTCTGTCCTATTCAATTCCTGAAACAGTTGCCTGCCTCACTCACTCCAAGAAAAGAGCAAAAGACAGCATGTATTAGAACCAAATGAGAAGAAAAATTAAAAAAAAAAAAAAAAAGGCCAGGTCCTTATTCACTTCTGTGGTGTAATTAGGCATTCTGGTGAAACAAATAACTATTTACAGAGAATTAGCACATACTAATGCGTGAAGTGAATTTTTTTAATCAAGAAAGAAATATAGTAATTAGTATTATTTGAAAAAATGCTGAAAATGTAAAGATCCTAAAAATATTAAAATTTTTGTGCAGTGGCTCGATCATTTTATCCCTCTCACAAATATAGACCTTTACAGCATGTGATTGCTTTTGCTATTCCCATAATCAATTAGACTGAGGTAGCTCTCTGCAAGCTACCTTTATTCACGTACAAATGCTGTGGCCACAAGTTGCTTCTGTTCATCTATGTTTCTGTATCAAATATAGGTTCTGGCAACCTCATATTATACTGTCATTGCCTCATGTTTCTGTGTGCCCGTGAAGTGCACGTCAGTTGCTCTCTGACCGACTTCCACAAATTAGCCATTAACTCCTTTGATATTTGACATAAAAGATAAATCTGGCTATGCTCAGAATGTTTTCTGCTCACAGTATACACACTGAGGAGTTGAGATCCTCATTATGACTCAGGCTGGAGAGCTGCTTTTACCTTACAATCCTATTTTTAAAAGTGCTCTCTGTTTTCTCTGAAAATTTGCATGCAGTATCTCATAGTGAGAACAATATTTCTCTGCAACAACTGGTAGAGTTCACAAACAGAATAAAACCTTCCACTCCCCTCCTACAATTCACCATTTTGAGATTTCTGCCAGGTGCACGCAGTTCATCTGATGGGCAGAGCCTCTGAGCATGCAACTGGGTTGAAGAGTTAATTAAGGTATGGAGTTCTTTCATTTTAATGGATGTTTTGCACACATCTAAACTAGCTTTATTGAATATCAGATGGCCTACAATCCTGACTCAAAGCTGTTGGCTTGAGCCATAGACAGAAACCAAAAGGTTAAAGAGAGGGTGAGGAAGAATAGTAAATAAAAAAGGAAAGAAAAACTAGGAACGTAAGCTAGGGGAACAAATGGGGATGTAGTATGAAGGTGTACATAGCTCTCACAGGGGCATCAGCTTTCTGGTCACAACACAAGAATCTATGGTGGCAGAGGTCTTTCAATAAAGTCACAAGATGGCAAAACATGAATCTGAGATAAGGTGTAGCACAGTTCCACAGAAAATGTAACCCTTCTACTTGGTGATTTACTTATTTTTCTTACCGCTTGCATAGCATCATTTGCCAAAGCCTTCGCTTCCTTGGCAACTCTTTCAGCTTCGTCTGTGTAATCCTTGATGTTAGTATAAGCATTGAAAGCACGTGTGGCATTGAAAGAGAGGTTTTTGGCTTCAGTAAGGATTCTGTTGGGATGGGAAAAGTAAGCACACCATTAAACCACTATCAGAGCTCAACAAAACATAGTATCCTACTTTTTCAAACCCAACAGCCTATATTTCTAGGGCTGTTTCTAAGGCGTTTCTTTAGAGAGCAATGCTACCGTTGAGATTTCAGGAGTTCTAGCATCATGTGTTTAACGGAATGTACATTTTATCTGTGCAGAAAGACATATAGAACTACGTTTGCTAAAAGAAGAGGTTCTGTGAGATAAAAATAGATTAGACACTGAGAAAAGACAGCACTGTGCTTAACACTCTAATACAAGTAACACATTCATCATGTGGGTTTGCAGCTACACAGCCATGTGTTGAGCCAGGGAACTCAATGAAATTTGCACTGTATGAAGATGAAGGATCATTGCAGACATATTTTAAAGTAGAATCTCAGAACCACTAATTTCTTGGTCTGGCTGCCAAACTTAGAATTTAGAAGGAGATCTCACCATCTAAACCAAATCGTACAAGTTGAACAAAAATGAAAAACATAAGCAATAATGCTTCATATTGAATGGGATGTTCAACTGACATGAAACAGCACATTCTAAAAACTAAAATTAGATTAAAATGTAATTATAAACACAATATTTCCTGGTGCAGGGACAGATCTCAGCTAACCTTCTTCCAGGAGAATTTCTAGTCAGCAGGCTGGAGAAATAACTTTTCTTACACTGTGTGTGTGATATATTCAAACATTTTCTAGGAACATATTACTACACCTACAGAATTAACTTGAAGACAATGTATATCTTAATATACATTATTACTGATGGCTATGATGCTTTCACTGAATAAAGTGTAAATGGACTAAAATCCCGGCTTGAACTGGATAAGAATGGTCCTGAACTTGAATTTTTACCTCTCTGGGAAAGGCTCTAGACATCACGGTGTATGACAATATAAGGGAGACAGGGATTACTCCTGCTGGACCTGTATAAAATAGTCATTGAGCCAGTGTGTGTGTGTGGGGGGTGGGGGTGGGGGGGAAGAAAAAAAAAGAAAAAAAGAAATTCATCCTGGTGTTTAATCTGTTACCTGGAAAAACAGGACAGCTTGGCTCTGATCCTTCTATCAATTACTTACTGATTGCTACAAAATGTCACAGGAAAGACAAAGTGGACAGAAGGTATAATCCCTGGACACCCCATGTAGTCAACAGAGGGAGAGATATTCCCTGTAGGTTATTGCAGAAACTGCATGACTGATCTGCCTCTGCATCACTCCTGGAAAAGCATATCTCCTTCCTCAACTACAGATGGAGCTCACTAGCCTACTCTAAGTTTCTGTGATGCTCTGTTAGAGAAATTTGCAGCCCAGAACAGCTATCTAGCAAATAGCTCAAGTACTGCTTAGAAATATGGTTCAAATCCCTTCTGGTTAAGAGGGAACTGAACTGAATTTGCTAAATACCAATGGTGTTTACTCATGAGCAAGCCATTAGCCATAAGGGAGAAGCCTATACTAATACGTCCTTGTATACAGAAAAAATAACAACAGTTTTTTTCTAGGTTAAATTCCTGACCTATTCCATGTTCTAACACTCAAAAGAAAATTCTCACCATCAATCAATATGCTGTTTGAATCCTTAAGGAGTGATTGGAGAGAACGGGCTCTCCCTCAATTCTCCTGTAAGACTAAATGGTATTTTACAGCAAATTTAGTATTATCTGAAAGACACTCAAGTGCCAGTTGTGAAGATAGTTTTTAGTTCCTAAGACTGATAGAGACTGTATATGCCTATAAAGTATAACTGTTTATTGTCCGTGCATGAAGTAAACAGCTTTAACCTGATGCAGGATTACATGGTACCATGGTATTTCTTTGTCCTTTGAAGTTATGTATCTATCTGACCACATCAGAAATATTAACTTTAAATAATCTGCTTTAAGACATAGATTTTAATGTTCTTCATTCTGCATTTTTTATTGTGTATTTTGAGAAACTGAGGTTGATGTCTGGATCAGACAGAGGTATACATGATACTGTTATACCACAGTGAATATGACTTTGAACACTACCTTAAGCTCCTTAAGGCCAAGCTGTCAACATGTATTAAGATAGAAGCACATACATGAACCCATAAAAGTCTATTTAGAATAGTTTAAAAGCTCTATCTCAAAATATATCTTGCCAGCATTTGATTATGGAGGCATAATATTCTTTTTGTCTACATTACTTCATGCCAACTTTTCACGTATTTCAATATTTATGTGCAGTTGGATGTGAAACAAAAGCCACAGTTTTGTAGAAACAGTGTCCTTCAAATCCTTTTTACTCAGAAAATCATGGCTATCATTACTTTATGCACCCCTCCCCCCCCCCCAAACATATGTTAGACTGGATATCTAAAGTAGTGTGACTGTACTGTAAATGAAGCCAGTAATTCTGCAAGTATCAAACACTTTATCAGAGATAATTCTCTGCCTTTTCCTCAAAATTACAGATACTGGCAAGAAAAAAAAAATTAAGGGTCTGTTCACAAGTCTTTGGGATATTTAAGTCTTCATATAGATCTAAAAGATGTAAGCAGCAAAAAAGTTGCATATTGTTGATGTTTAAAGAAAAAGTCTCTTTTTAATTCATGAAGTGCTTTTATAAAATAATGAAACTCTGAAGCTATGCTGGGGACACATCCAAGAGGCAGAATATCCACAATCTATTTCTGAGTATTACTATTGCAAATTACACTTACTATTTATGGTTTGCTTTCTTAAATGCATAAGAAGTAATAAAACAAAAGACATCTCCTATTTCTCCCCCCAAATCCCAACAAACCCCAAGCAAAACAAACAACTCCTTATCCTATATTCTTTCCAGGAAACTATTTTGATGATGACTTATAAAGTATCATCCTTCTGAAAAGGCTGGGGTCATATAAACTAAGGGCATTGCAATTCTTACTTAAATTTAGGAATGTGATAGTGGTAAACAGAAACTGAAGTTTCTGTACTTAAGTTTAAGCATTTTGGTCCAGGACACCTACTTGTCTTGGGGGAGCATTTTGAAATCACTAGAGGAATTACTGTCCATCACTATGGGGGATTTCTGACAGTAAACAACTTAATACCATGATAAGAATCTCCTACCAAAACAGTAATCTGAAAAAGAAAAACACTGCTTGTTTTTAACAAATGTATATGAAAACATAGTGAGCTCTCTAAGAATTTCTGGTTTTTCCACATCAACATAGCAGTAAGCATAGACTAAGTTAAACTGTGTTATGAGTGTATCTGAGGGCACTGTTTGCAGTTCATGCAGCCTATAACAATCACAAGTATGTAACCATTTACAAGAGATACATACACAACTGGACAGTTGTATACTCATACAGAATACTGGTTATTTGTATACTCCCAGTGTCAGATGTCAAAGTCAAAGAAGAATGCCCTCCAATTTCTGTGTAGCAATTTTGCAAACTTGCTTCACGATTTTGTCATTACCAGTGAATGTTTGCCTTACCCATCCAGAACTGCAGATGATTCATTCAGCTGCGCCGCATGGTTCTCAGCTTGCAACACCTTTTCTGGAAGCATTCTGTCACGAATTTCTTGTGATAAGTCATCTATTTTATCTTTCAGCTGATCAGACATTGGCTGCATCTTATCTGCAACACCTTCTACATACTGCAAATGACAAAAGAAAGGCATTTAAATTGCTGAATGCAAGCACTCCATAGCCCTATATATATAATAGTGGTTTTTTTCCTTGTCAGCCATTATCGCAACTTACCCATGCATTAAAACTTAAAGGTACTAATAGAGTAACAGGAATGGCTTGGACTGGAAAGCAGAGAGGAGATAAACAATATCCCAAGAGCTACATGCCTCTCTTATAAAGCTTAAAAACTCTAATTTGGATTTGTTTCCTAAATGTAAATGCATATGCAGTTATACTAACTTGTTGTTGTGGTTCACAATAATAACTAATCAGTAATAGAAGTCTCATGTTTCAGGACCCTAGTAATAACTACAATGTATTTTTTCTTATTAAAGCATATTAATAAGAACTATACTTTTTGAAGACCTGCCATTCCTGTTTCAATAAGCAGTCTCAAATTGTTTCCTTTCCCATTTCTTCAAAAAGCATTTTTCCATTCATTATGACAAATTTCAATGCAAGCTGGAAATATATCCAAAAACAAAGATATTTCAAGATACCTTTTTTGTAGCTAAGGCACTGATCTCAAACACTGTTGATAAAACTTCTAAGGCAGAATTTTCAAAAATGCTATGTAAAATCAGAGTGCAATCCTCTCCTCTCCCTGATCTATCTAGATGTAACATTGTGGCCACAGGCAACAAATTATTTCTGAAGTTTCCCTCTGATATTCACACACAGTTTTTGTGCAGATAAATCTACATCTAAATTACAGAGTCGAAGCAAGATGGTGAATAGGTCTGGAATTCTAAAGATAAAGTCACTACTACAATCAGAATACCATATTCATAAAAAATAGGCAAAGTTAATGAAAAATTATGAGCTAGCTCTTTATGTATTTGATTGAATCACTTAATTTACCAAGTTAATAATTTTTATATACCAGACTAGGTTTTCTGCCACACAGCAATTGAAAAATGCATTCTTCCAACTCAAATATTCCAACATAGATAAATACAATGAAAAAGCAGGTGTTATTTTAATTATATATTTTTCTTTCACAATGATGCTTTGTACTAATTCTCAGATAAGGGTGATAAAACACTCACCTCTACAGCTGCGCTGATGCCATTTGCAAGTTTATTGGCTTCATTAAGGACATAATTCCCTTCCTGAAGAGCCTTTTCAACCTCTTGTCTGCCATCTTCTACAGCTTGCTTCTTATTCTACAGGATGTGTTCACACAAAGAAAAATACAAGTTGTTTACTAGAACAGGAATACCAGTTCAAATGCCTGTATTTTTCACCATTTCACAATGCTCCTTCTGGAATTCTCTGAGTTCTCAGAGCAAAGGTAGTGACAACAATAAAGAACATGTCATGTAAGGTATCTTTGTCCTCCTATCCCCAGCTTTGTATAGCCCTCCTCCACGGTAAACTTTTAGAGGTAATTGACTGAAGTAGTATTGCAAAATTAGTATGTTATAAATCCTCGTCTTTAACCAGATGTGTAAGTTCCTCATTTTGAAAATCACCTCTTCTGACTATGAGAGAAAAATTTATTAAAATATTCTGCTGCTTTCCTACTTACATCCATTGGTACTTCACGAACTATTGAATGCAAAAATAAAAGCTTTGGCGTTGCTCCAAACCTTAGGATTCTTGTTTTTCCAGCTAGTAAAACTACTGCATATTTTGTAGTAAGAATGGACTTCTGAATAAGGAATTGGCAATTTCCTGCGCAGGATTCATTGAGTATCACAAATTAGTTTGATAAGACACCATGCCAGCCACGTGGGCAGGACTGCTGGAAAGGATGCCTTTAGGCACTCTGTTATTGTGATGTGAAGAATATTTTAAAAACTGACACAGCAGGTAATTTCTCCAACCTTTACCTATCTACCTTTGGGAAGAAAATGCACAGAACAGATCACCGAATTTCCTTAATTCAATCAAGCCCAGAAATCTCTGCTGAGAACGGAGATCTCAGAACTCTAACCTCATACTGTACTCTAGGTGAAAGCTCACCAAGATACAGAGTTGAAACATTTATCTTCATTAGGTTGACTCTGCTCTTTATGTCTTGGTTAAATGCTTGTTAATGTACAGTCTAATATACTCTTAATTCTCTGCAATTTAAATTAAATCACAAGCAGACCCCTCTTCTATGAGTGAGATAACAGCTACTAACTACAGAGAATAGCGTTTGATTTATTACTGTGTAATATCCACATACGCTCTTCAGTCTTCTTCCCAGGGGTTGGAAAGGGAGATGAAAGTGTAAGTTTTCTAAAAGCAAATATATAGAAGCAAAGATTTTTAACTGAACTCCTCTTTAAATATTGAGCACACAATTTGAATTTTACATGACTATTTAAATTGGGATGAATTTAACTTCCCCCAGAATAATAAATCTAATGTACTTTTCACAAAGCAGATGATATTATTTTGGTAAAGCTGGGAGTAATTATACTTTTAAAAGCAAATGCATTCTCTCATATTCCCTTTAAATTACATCAGATACAGTTATATTTTAGTAATATTTTTGTTTTTCTTATATTTTTGTTTCAAGATTTAATCAGGCAAAGGTTCAAACTCTAATCAGACTCCAAGCAATCAAGGATAAAACTTGCCAGCACTCACCTCTAGCAGAGTCATATTTTTTTGGTTGACTGCAGATAAACGATCAGCCTCCCAGATTTTACTTGCAGCTTCTCTTAGCAGATCTCGAGCATCATCAACTTTGGTGTGGTAGTTTGCTAGCTTGTCCCGGACCTCATTTTTGAGATCTTCATTTTTCTCACTGGGCTCACCAAATAATTTCTTCACCTTGTCCAAAAGATCTTCTGCATTTCTGCAATACATCACCACCCATGAAGACACTGAATTCATATTGCCTACACCAAATAATCTGCATAGTCTTAACAGTGTGCAAATGAAATAGACTTCTAAATTAAATCTCAATGCAATTTTCAAGAAGACACATTTAATAAAGTGATATAGTAGTTTTTCTCAAACCCTTTCGTAAAAGAGATTTTTAAATTCCACTAAGGTTGTACTTACAAAGTAGAAAACATTCAAATTTTTTCCGTTGGGGGTTTTTTCCTTTCTTTTTTTTTTTTTTTTTGTAAACTGCCATTCTTGAAATCTCACTAGCAAAGTAAGGTTTAATGAAACATTTCAGCTTGTCAAAAAGATTTCCTTTCTTCACATTAATGTGATACATGACACAAGTTGGTTTCCTTCCTTGAACTGAGAAGGATATGTAGATAAGCCTGATTTCAAGCTGTCTTGGAGCAGACAACTGCTTAGACTAGACAGTCAAAAATCATAAATGCTTTCTGGTGAAATAAAGGAAAAAACAGGATCCTTGGAATTATGACTTCCCGTAACCAAAAAACATTGCTTATCTAAAATGAATTCTGGGACATTTTTAATGGACTTTGAAAAATTTTAAAGGATTAGAGTACTTGTGATACCAGGCCATAGGGTCAGTTTCATGTAATGCAATATCACTGTGTTAATGCAATGATAAGCCAAGGACAGAGAACAAAAAAAAGAGGTACTTCAGGCACTTCCAAAATGATGCTTGGGAGATAAGAAAAATCCTAAGTAAACAGGAATCTGTAGGACCGATAATAACTACAGAAGAAATTTATCACACTTCCACCTAGAACAGATTAAGTTTTCCTTCCTGTTTCATTATGCTAAAGTGTGGAAAATAAGAACTGTACTTTTTTGAAAAACACTGCAGTTTGGCCTGCCTATCACATTCATTTAGGAATCTTCTAAAAATAAACACATAAATAAATGCACACAAAAAAAAAATCTGAAAGGTGGAAAACATATGCTGACACTGGACATAATTTAGATGATGGATCTGAACTAGAGCCAAGGAAAGTCAAATTGTCATCCTAACTTCAGGATTTTCTGAGATAGATTTTTTTCCTCCCATCTGTTCTACCTTTGGTTTTGATGAAAAAAAAAATCACATTGTGAATTTGCAGCTCCTGAGGGCAAAATATTTAATAAAAACCTAAATTCCAGTATTGACACCCTATCACAGAAGTGTAGAAAGGACTTGAGGATTTTGCCCATACCTCCTCCATTATTCTTTGTATAAGAAGATCCTGTCTGTCACTTCTGGCAAATTTTGACACCCTTATGACTTTGCAGTACTGGAGGAACAGTACAGGACACATAGATTTCCTTTTTATTCTCTCACCCCATAGCGCAGTTCAAACTACCTATCCATCCCATAGTCTACCTCAAAACTCTTCCTTGGTGCTCTAAAGATAACACTTCCATATTGATCTGTTGTGCATTTTTCCTTCTGCTTTTCCTAATGAAGTATTTGGCAATTTGTTCCATATAATCCCTTGCTTTAGGTACCAGAAGTACCTGTGTGAGTGGATTGCACCGCATTCCTGAAATACTCTCTTGGACATTTAAGCTGTGCTGCTTTCACTGGATACCATCCTAGAAAAAGAATAAAACTATACAAAAGGCTTGAAGTATTAGAAGAAACAACCACAGATCTGGCCTAACACCTGGAATGCTATATGGTCTGGATCCTCAAAATGAGTGCAAGGGAACAAAAAAAGATTAGAAACTGATAACAAAATGATTGAAAACCACAGAAACTCTATATGTATATATGTATAAGTTTAGAATTGTCCTATCTGGAGAAGAAATAAGGACTGTAACATCATGAACAGCATGTATAAGGTGATCAACTGCCCACTGTCTCTCCAAATACAAAAATAAAAATATCAGGAAGCAATGTCAAAACACAGGAGGCATATCTTCAAACACTATGGCTGAGTTATGCAATTCATTCTTACAGGAATCTGGACGATATAAGTTCACAGAGGCTCAAAAGACATCAGACAAATTCACAGAAGAAAAAGTTCAGCATACTAAATAGAAAGATAGAATTCTGGCTCACTTGACAGAAACTCAGTGGCATCCGAGAAAATATGTAGGCATGTTATAAAATATTGAAAAATTTATTTCATAAGTATCAAAATCAGGGCAGTTCAAAACAGCAACTGGTATATTTTTAACATGCTCTTTTTAGAGAGAAATTATTGACTAATGTGCCATTTCAGTACACTAAGGCAATCAGATTACAGCCTGGAAAGTTGGAAGGAAACTAAGGGGAAAAACTGCATATATCAGAGAAGTTTTGCCATCTATGAAAGCAAGAAGACTTTACTTCATTTGTCTTCTTCGTTTGACTTTTGAGGACTCACTAAAAACATGGGAGAGGATCCCCTGAATCTTGTCATTCTGTTCTTGGACAGAATTCTGAAAACAAAATAAAATTACTGCCAAAAGACATCTCACCAAAGAGTAAAAATTATTAACTACTTCAAAGTGATCATGAGACTTGCAAGAGCCTTACTTTATTCAGAAGTAAAAATTTCTAAATGAATCTGTAGAAATTACATGAGCAATCCACACACATGCACGTGTACCTACAGACTTCTAAGAATTATTAATTTTTCTTCATCCTTTTTCCTCACAGAATGTATCATACCTACTACCTTACTATATTATTTAAACAGTTTTATAACATTTTTCTTTAAGAGGCAGTCAGAAAACAGTATCCAGGGTCCTTTCCTATAATCCACAGTGATTAATTTTCCTTCTGTTGAGTTCACTGCCAAAATTTCCTGGATCTCAATGACTGCCTGCAAAGAGGTAACCCTATCTGTAAGATAAAACATACAACTCTGAAATCAGCGAGCATATTCACATATCTCTTAGTACAGAATTTATTTCTTTTTTAAAAAGAATTTAAACACTTGCTTTGTACATTTCAGAAACAATGAAAGAGGGAGAGTTCTTTCCCTCAAAAAAGTCCTGCTGCATTTTCTACTGTAGTTATTGGGCTAGAACAGGAAATTATTTCATGGCAGTCTGACAGTCCATGATGGCTGTAGCATTTGAGGACTAAGAACTCTAAAGACCCTTCTCCAGATTGTGCTAAAATGGCAGGCAGCACTTGCAAAGGTCTGCCTGAATTTTTCTCATCTCTACTTTTTCCTGGTGTATTTCTGTGTGTGAGTAGAGAAGGCATAGTAGAGCCTCAGTGGCATCAGATGAAAAAGCAATAAAACATTGCTGAAAAATAAGTTTGCAATATACTCTTTCCCAAGAGAACAGAAAGCAGAGCCATCAGCATTATGGGAAGAAATACTATACTGGCAGGAGTTTGAGAAAACTATCTGGTTTATAAAATCTAAGATAGCCAGTGCAAATCTGATTTTATACTGCTTGGAATTCTTAGCTAATCTTGTATTCTCCTTATGTCTCCTTACAGTATGCATGCATCTGATAACTGACATTTTCAGACCTGAATAACTCCATCCCAGACAGTTTTCTGAGCCATCACAACTTCAATAGACCATGTAGCTGCTCTGCTGGATTCCCTGCTAGTTGTTTGCTTCAGTGACCTGCTATAAGCAAAGCCTAGAAAGAGAAGCTCTAGCTTCTATTCCAACTCTAGAAATATGCCTGGTCTGACTCACAGAGAAGTAACAGACTACCAGAACCTTAACTTCAAGTAAAGTATTTCTCCAGGATCAGGTAAGTTATTAGCATTTTGCAAAATGTTTATAAACAGCTGCCAATATAATTGTATATATATAATTATTATTATTAGAGGTAATTAAATAACCAAACTCTGGTCTTCTGAACTATGCCACAGAGATGGAATATTCTGATTTATACTATTCTATAAATGGCAAAATACATCCTTCTGAATGTCTACTCCATTGGAGAAACTTTGAAGACAGATAATATTTTTATTAGACCAACTAGTTTTCCAGAAAAAAACCCACAAACGTTCAAGCTTCTAGATGAGCTTTTTACTACAACAGCCATTCATTAGGTCTGAAATAGAAGCTAAAACCAAACTGAGTAGTATTGCTTAGAGTTCAATTAGAAATGTTGCTAGTACCTGCGGAGCAGAGAAGCAATTTCCTAGGGATTGCTTTCCACATATGTAAGCATTTCCAAAAATGCAAATGCTACATGAAAAAACATGAAATATTAGACTTTGCTTTCCTTCACATTTCTGTAAGCCTCAGCTTGAAAACTTGATTGGAAAAGATAACAATCACATTTACAAGAGTCAGATATTATCACTAGGAGGCTGAAGACTGAGGTCTCTCTACTTACTCTAATTCATCTTGAGCTATTCTTTCTTGCATGTTGAGTTCTCTGTTTCTCATCTCTACAATCATTCTTTCAGCCTCCCTTTGCAGTTCTGGAAGACTCTTCTCCAAAGTCTTGTCTTGAGTTCTGAGTGTCTCATTCAGTTTTATAGCATCTTCATTTGCAGCTGGAGGGGGACAACAAATATTTATGTAGGGTGCTAGTAATTAACAACAGAGCAGCTCTAAGTATCTGCCTGTCAACCCCATCAGTAAGAGGAATGCAATTTGCACTGCTTTTTCCTGCTGTGAATTATAAAGGATGGTTAATCCAATGATCAGTAACAGACAAGAAAGAGAAGTATGTTTCATCAAACCTATTATTATAGATCATTTTTAAACACAATAATTAAAGTGAAGAAGTCTTTATATCCAGTATAAGAAATACGTTGCTCCCCTTCTCCTCCTCCTGAAAGAAAGAATTTGCACTGAACCTTCGAAGCAGCAGAAGATAATCTGCTGTATTGCTCATAGACTTAAGGAGCAAGCAGTACAAGCAATGAGAATTAGGTCTAAATTACTTTTGAAGAACTTCAAAATATGTCACTTTTAGCATTCAGACTTAACAGTGCTGGGAAGAATAAACAATTGTGAAATGCTAGAAAATGAAGGAGGGAGGAGTGAAAGACACCTACCCACTAAGTGGTCTAAACCCACTTGTGTGCAGAAGCAGATATGCAGAAATGGAAAAGAAGAGTATGAAGGTTGGAATATATGAAGGTATACTATAAACATACTATGTGCTTGGAACAGCTGAATTATTCCTAACTGATAAAGTGGCATCATATTCAAGGACTGTCTAAAATCTTTCCGCCATAGCACACTACAACATATTTGAATATACACTGTCAGAAGCAACTAGGTCACTTATGACAATCACTTCCATTTTCAATTTTAAAAAGCACTGCTGCCTTTCCACAGATACGATTAACTGATTTCTCCAAAATGACACTGTTCATGGTCACACAGGTAATTCTGAATATTTTGAACTAAATCTTTAATTGAAAAAATTAAAACCAGTCTTTCAAACTTCAAATAAATGACTGCTTATCTACATGTTGCATAGGTTTAGAGAAAATGATGAAGAAAATTATTATCTAATGATGTTTTGATTAGCTGATGAGAACTGAGATTTGTGTCTTTAACCAAGAGTAGTTATGCGTGGGGTAGTGAGGTCTGGGAAAAGACTACTGCTCAAATGGATCACGGATCACTTCTACATACTAGATTATGTATTATTACTAAGTTACCTCAGGCCAAGAATAGGTATATATTAGTTTTTTAATTCTGGAATAAACAAATAGGGATTTAACCTCCCTAAATATTTACCTTAAAAGAGAGAACAGATATATTATCTAAGTTTATCCTTCCTCCCTGTTCTTCTCTTCTCCTATCAACCTTTTCTTTTGCATCTTGGTATACTGCAAATGATCAAAGTCCAGTGGTGGTAAAAGATTTGGGTGCACTGATATAGACAAAAGCAAGAAAGTGCAAAGCAGGCAAGTTCCATAGTTAAGAGGAAAAAGTAGTTACAGGCACTCAGAAGTTCAAAGTCAGCATGGATCAATGGTCAGAGCATAGTCATTTGAAGAAATCATTACAAATTTCTCACTTTTAATAAGGAGTTTTTTATGTGTGGTCAGGAAACATGGACGTAATTTTGAACACAGGAAGGGAAATTACACGAAGATGAGTAGGAGATTTGGGAGTATATTCTTTTGTGTGTTTCAGTCTAGGAAAAAAGAGGCCAAAGGGGAATGTGATTCCTCCTACAAAACATAGTTGGGGGTGGGAGGAGAAGTACTAGGGAGAGGAAAAAACAAATCTACTTGAACTAAAGCAAAATGGTTGCAAAAGAAGACATGATGATAAACTAAACATGAATATATTTTGCTAGAAATGTGAAGGATTCTCATTCTGAAGAGTACTGAAACTGCCTCCTCTTCAGATTGTGTGTATTTGTGGAAACTACTTTGAAGGTGAGAGTTAGAAAGTTTATAATAACAGGGGAGTGGACGCCTTAACCCAGAAGGTATCTTTCAGTCCTAGAATTGGCCACTAGGCAAACACATTGATTTTAAAGTCTTTCTCTACTTCTAAGGTACTGCATAAACTTATTTCACACTCTCAATATTTCCTAACGCTGTATTTCCCTACTCCTAAAACTGCTTGAGGAAATTTTTCTTTGGGTTACAAACACCGGGCACAAACTTTGAAGAGTAAAAGAACTGGTTTTGCTCTTGACATCCCAAATTCTTTTTGAAATATGAGGAGTCTGGTCTTTTGTTTAAAAGAATTCTTGAAAACTTGCTCACTTTTTCTTGTTGCTTTTCCCACATGTCAAAGTTACAAGTCCTAAAGATATCCTAAATTACTGTTCAGTTCAGCTCCAGGGCATATATGGGCATGTGTTACATGAAAGGCAATATAAAATGTATTTTATAGCACTTGGACAAAAGTGGAAGCTTTCGCTTTCAATGAAATGGGCCCTCAGAAGAACAGCTACTGAAATCAGATCTGCAGTGAAAATTCTGAGGAAAGAACTGGTAAGTATTTTTCAAGGGAAAAAACCTGCCCGTAATTGCCAATTATTTATTTTCATATCTTTCAGCCATTATTTTATTTAATAGCTTCATGCAATATATAGGTCTTGCTTCTCAAAGCCATCTACAATACTTTTTCTTGTAAGAGTTTACTACAGTGTAAGTGCAGTGGATCAGTCTGTGTAAGAGAGTTGGCTTGCCTTCATGCCACTGCTTAGGTAGTGTTAAGAGTCACTTGCAAATTCCAAGCAGCAGATGTTCATTAACAGCAAATAGTAATGCATTTCTGAGGTAATGTTGGGGAATTAAGATGAAGTGTTAATGTACCAAGAGCTAAAATTACATCAAACTTCTTTACCTGTACATATTTTTAACTGCTTTGAAAATAAACAAAAGCTAAGCCCTGTTGTTACTTCATCATAATAGCTTTTCAATTAACTGCAAAAATCCTGAAGGAACATACTCAGTATTCTCCTAGTCTTTGTTCATAATTACCAATACCCTAACTGCTGATATAAACTGCATATATAGATCTGGAAAAAGTCTGAAGATAAGTTTACTGTATTTTCTTCACATTTAATGCACATGACATTTCTCAGAGAATAAAATCTTCTTCATTGTCTCTGACCCTCTTCCCTACCATCCTCCAGTTTTCTTGAGAAACAAATGGCATATATTTCTTTTTCCAATACCTTCAGCAGCTTGGAGAATGCCTTTGACGAACTGTCCAAGAGATTTCGCTCTGTCATTAGTCCTCTCAGCATCCTGCCTGGTCTGCTCACCATCTGCTGTCACCTTGGTAGCCTGGTGATCCAAATTCAGGAAAAGTACAATTAATGAACAGGACAAGGGTGCACTATGTGATATTCCTACTGGCTGAATCTATATACAAAACTTTTCTCAGGCCAGAGGCAATCAATGAATTATTGATCAGATGCATGGGAAATAACATGCTCTGTTCAAGAACACAAGTTTTATTACCTTTTCCTTTGAATGGAAATTGAAAGGCTTTTATTTTAGGTTCTTAGAAACCCTATTTGTGTGCAAGGTGCATGAAGGGAGACAGGATGAAATTATCCACTGAATTTGCTTAAAGAAATGTTGCTTGGAACCTTTTAATAGATTCTTCGGGGAATACTTTGCACAGTTCCACAACTGTGTACTTTTCAATAGACAAAGTGCAGCAGGTATCGTGACCTTTTTTCTTCTTCCCTGGAGGTGTTCTTGAAGAGACAGTTCATGCCAACAAGCAAGAAGGACTTTAAATCAATACATTAATTAAAACAATAAAGAGAGAGAAAAAAAATAGTAGGTTTTTTCAGCTCTAATGCTTGAAGTTGCTTGTTTATTGGGGTGCTCAGTAAAATATTAGCTTTGTTTAATTAAATACTTTATAATTGTATTGAATCACAGCACCAGCAGGAAGACAGACATCTGCTGCAGAACTGAAAAAACATGCCAAGGAACAGAATCATCTTAAAACATTCTACTTGGTTCTCAAGGTCGCTCTTCATAAAATGGACCCACTTTTATTACAAAGAAGCTGACTATTTCATGAAACAAAGCTTGTGCAACTCTACTTTAAAGCAAAAAAAAACCCAAGTCCCCAAAAAAACCCCAAAATGCTAGCTTTTTTCTTTGGAGATTCCCAAGAAACATCTTGAAGTAGAGCGTTATGATCTCTTCTGTCTCTATAATGGTTAGAAGGTCAATATTTCAAAACAAGCTTAGGTTTCCCCTGACTAGAACTGCACAAACTGTTTCTCAGTTACAAACTTAACCCCCCTCGCCCCCCACCCGCCATAATCAAAGAGACATAGTAGCACTTAAACACATTTATTTTTGCCTGATTAGTGTCTAGATGGAAGCCCTCAAGATACATCAGGACACATGGGTTTCTGAAAAGAAATCCCTGGCATTATCATATTGCTTACAGTTTCGGGTTCCTTTGGAGTTGCTACACTGAAAGCAATTTATATGAAAATTGTTCAGGTAAACAGAATTATACAGGAAGAATTAATAATCCATGCAAGCTGGATCCCTATATCAGTAGGACATGTATTTTCACACTTATACAGGTTTAATCATACTATTGATTACTTCCTCTAAGATTCACAAACCCCTTTTATCTGCCTGGATACAGAACTAAAATATTCTCCCAGTGAGCTGTAAGAGGAAATTGGGATAGTAAAGAGGCAAAAATTCAAAATGGTCTTGATGGACCGCTGCTCTAACACTGCTTGGCATTTCTGATGAAATTTAATTACTCATATAACTGAAAATACCTTATTATTTATTGTCAAATCCTCCACAAGCAGCCTTTTATTCTTTGGCTTTCATTTGCTTGGAATAGTCACATCTAGTTTTATTATATTTTATAACATTTCTAAGTTCTTTGCTACAAATGGCATTTTATAAGTTACATATACCTTTCATAGTTTTGATTACTTTTTCTACATTCATGTTAATTCAAATTGACCACTTTAACGTCTCTATTTATGACTCAAGAGCATGTACTACATTTTTGCGCAAATGAATCTGTCATTGAACAATTTTCATTTCCTTTTGGTGACAGTTCTCTTTAGTACTTAAATATTGTTCAGGTCCACTGAAGGCTTTCTGCATTTTGACATAATTTGCTTTGCTGAAAAATAACCTTTCACTTCATTATCTGGTCTAGCTTTAAATTCATAAACCAAATTAAATAGCAAGCATTCTTCACACTGTACCTAGCAATTCCATGGTTAATTAAATATTTTGATTTGTTAATAAGGTCCTATTAATTTTCTATATATTTAATTTACTACAGTTCACCATTTCCATAAGGTCAGTTTGCAGCATCTTCTAACTGTTTAAATATGCACAACAAACTCTTCCTGAGGGAGCAATAAGGGTCAGGCAGACTGGACCCAGAGCAAGGGTTTGGAATGAATCTTCAAGAAGTCTGGACAAAAATAATACTTTTTGGCATAAAGGAGATCCCCAGCATGGAAATCCAGTAAAGAAAGTGTCTGAGATCAGTGAACATGCTTGGGTAATGTCCACAGCTTATACTTAGTGATGAAGGTTCTATGGAAGGCCTTGTCCCAATCTGGAGTAGCCATTTAGCAAATTAAACTATTAGCAAGTATTAGCAACTATATACACATTTTTGGTTTGGTTTTGTTTCTGTGTTTATTTAGTCTGAGGCTTTAATTAAGCCATAAGAAACTCCTCTGGATGGCATCTAGAGGGGTGCTCTATAGGAATTTCTCCAGCTACTGAGCTGCAGACCACATAAGGAGGAGTAAATACAGATCTCACTGTACAAATGGAAGTTCTTGGCTCTCCCTCCAAATGCTTTCAGCTATTGCAAACTAAGTTGCCTATGCTACTACTTCTATAAATTTTCGAGTTTGAGAAATCCAGTTGTATAGGAGAAATGTGAAAGTTTACAGAGACAAGAGAAGCATTTCAATCAAGATGAATGATTCTGATCCCTATCCTTTAAGGCTCTGAAGGTACCTAATTAGAAGAGAAGTGGGGGTTTTGATGAAACGCAATGAACTGAGGAGTCTCAGGTCTGCCTCTGGTGCTAGATGTGGGAATGAGCATGCAAACACGTGGATGCAATCAGTGCAAAAAAATATGTGAAGATCTATATGACAAAGCAATACTATAAAAAAAGGATAAGGAGTGCTGCGCTGAAGTAAGAAATCATCAGTTGAAAAGCTACCACAAGGAAGCAAAATCCGCAAAGGTTTTGTAGTGACTAAATAGCATTGCCTTCTATATTTTATCATAAAATCATTAGATTTTTTTTCACATGGAAATAATCTCCTCCCCAATATTCGTCAATCTTTTTCTTCATCCCTACTGGTTTCACTTTGAAAATTTAGTGAGCCTGCAAATCAGATATGGGGAAAACCTTTGGCATCTATGGTTGTACTATGTAGTCCAAGTGTTAGCCATTATGCAATTATCAGCTGCATGTTCATTTGGAAATGAGACTTAAACACACTACATCAGGACTCTTCTTTTTTGAACAATATTCCTATTTACAAACATAGAAAGGGAAAGGTAGGACCTGCCACAAGTTGTCAGTCCACAAATTTAAAAAAAAAAACAAACACACAAACAAACCACTCCAATCCAATTAACAACTCTATGTAAGGATAATTGGAAATCATAAGGCTTCTCAGTCATTGCAATGACGAAGAAATGCAGAAAGCGAGTGGTGATAATGTGGCCACCACAACTCCCTTGAGATCACACCTCTAATATATTTTGCCTTCCAAGAGGAAGGTCAGAATTTGCAACATTATTTTAGGTCATCTCTATGGAGGCATTTGGAAAAGGATACTAAAAAGAACAATTTTACAAGTGGAAAGACATTGTCTTAGCCTAAAACTGAGAAACCTTAATAGAAGGAATATAATCTTCCCTGTTTGTAGGGCTGACATGAGTTAAAAATCTAGCTAGACTTAAAACTACCACAGTTATTTCTGGTAGAAAAATAAAAGATCAAACAGAAGTGAAAAAGCAAGCTTTGTCACAATGAGAATATGTATAGACAGATACTTGCGTATGCATGTGTGTGTGGGTGTACAGACACACATACAGGTCTATATATGCAAACACACTACAGATGCTTTCTTACACAATACCCATTTCAAAACTGAATAATATCCACACAAAGAGAAGAGTTTCTCTGAGAATTTCAGATCTGTTAGCCAAGTACAGTTCAAAGACATGATGCTAAAACTGTGTGGAGTTTATGCAGTTCTCTGAGGTGTATATTCATTTGTGTTTCTTATTTGGCTCTTTCAACTCACAAAGACGACTTTTGGTAGTCCTTCACACCAATGTACTTTGGTCAGCTGTAGTTGTATTGAGGCTGGTTCATTTCCCTATTTTTTTCTCCACTAGGTGGCACAATTTATATTATTTTCTAAGATACGGTCTTTTACCGACCACAGTAAGGTCTATGTTGAAATTAAACTTTTTTTAATAAAAAGAGTAAATAGCACAACTATTGAAATCCAGGAGACTAACTATCATCATAAATGAAGTACACAATATGTACATTTAACTAAACTCATGTATCTCTTTAGTGTCATCTTTTCTAGATAGGCTCATTCTTGGATGATCTATATGGGAATGATAAAGCTTTCTTACATTATTATGAAGTCTTTTAGAAAATGAGTCTCCATGTATGGGCCCACAAAAAGAGGTTGTTAGAGGACTTTCTGCCATTTCAAACAGTGAGACTGAGAAGCATCTTATAATTCATCTATTCACTCATGTTTAATTCATATTCAGAAGATTTCTGTCATTATGCAGCTTTAACCAAACTCATAGGCCCCAATGTGATCACAGACTTACTCTTGTCAGTAGTTCATCCATTTCTGTCACCAGGGTATCCAGATTTTCTCGTGCTAGCTGAAGAAATCTCTCTGGTGCTCGCTGAGGTGAAAGTAAATGCTGTTGGGAAAGAGATGGAAGAGTGAAAGATCTGTATTTAATGGATTTTGGTGCTTCCAAATATTGTAGAGAAGAAGCATTAAACATTTCCTTTTCATTTTCATTACAGTATGCAATCCCTTTTGTCATTGACTTTTGCGTCACATTCATCCAACAGACTTTTCTCAGGAATCTTGGTAACTTTACATAGTTTAGTGGTGAACTTTTAAGTATGGTAGGGAATATACAGTATATAAAATACATAACCGCTTTATGGACCACCAGCACGAAAAACATTTTATTTGTATGCAACATTGCTTTTTTTGTGCATGCAAAATAATTCCTTAAAAATAAGTACAGAAATTACTGCTGCAATATTTATTTATTAAAGTAAGTAAAAATAAATAACTGTAATACTTACCAACAAAAGCAATTCTGAAGTAATTAAATCTTAAATTGTAATTCTTCCCTTAACCTACTCATGGCTCTATGTTTGAACTGATTCAAGTACAGTTGTACTGAAGCCCTGTTATTTACGTATGTGAATACTGTGAACATACCTTTAATTCCTGTGTCATGTTCTCGAAACCGTGTAACATTTTATATGGAGCAGGCAGTGGACCACTAAGGTTAACACTCAGTATCATCTGGTTTAGCTGATCCAGGTCATTGAGAAGGAGTCCTGTGCATTCATCATCACAAGCTGGGGAAAGACCAACAAAGTTTATTTCTTCCTGCTAAACATTTAAGACATGTTTGAGTTAAAAATTATATGGCACACATATAATTCTGTGAGAGGTAACACTAATTTCAGATAATTTACCCCAAAAGTGTAGTTTGAGAATAAATGGAAACAACAGCTAGGGAATAGGAAAGATGTTATTGCTTAGGACTTGGTAATTAGGACAGTTTAATATAAAACACAAAGAGCAAAATTGAAAGGCTTACCTCACAAAAAGAGGAAATAATTTATGTTGTCCATTACGGACTATCCAATATAAAATATTAACTTAGACAGGCAATTGGGTTGCAGTTTGAGAAAAGTGGACAGGCAATTTGGAAAATTTAAGTAGTGCTGTAAGAAACATAGTATGCTTATGGCTTTGAATATAAGAAAAAAAACTTAGAGTCTTACAATTTATGTACTTAGTAGCCATAATAACAGCATGGCCAAGCATGCTAAACCTGTAATGCAGACAGTTGAAAGCACAAAGGTAAAAATACTGATAGATTCCTTTAAAAAAAATGATTTTCCCTACCTCTTTTCATCAATCAGTTTGTAAGATTTTCCTTTCTTGCAAATATCCTTCAGCAGGAAAAATACTGGTGTATGCTGCATATATCAAAAGGAGTTTGCATTTTTCCTCCCCTTGCTTTTGACTAACTATCACAAAAAATTCTCATCTTGTATCATTTATGCAGCCGACAGGAAAATTCTTCATCCTTTAGAACAGGGTTGTGGGAATACCTGGTCCCCCGCATAAAAACTCTACACAGAACTGACAAAACTAAACATCTCACGAGATGAAGCAAACTGAAAAAATTACTTCACTGGTGATATTAAGAGACGTGGAGGGTTGTACCTGAAGTTTTACAACTATGTAATTTATTTTTCTTTTTTTTAGAAAAAATAGGCAGTTTAATGGCTATTAAAAAACCACTAAGCAACACATACACTTCTGTAGGAAAGAGTAGTTTTCAAAAGAGAAAGACTTTTTTCCCCCCCCCTGAAATCTATTCTTCATGTAGAATAAATTTTTTCTGTTCTTTAAAGTTTTAAGTTACCTAAATATGGTTCTTATTCTGTAGACTGACTGTTCAATACAGTAAAGAGTCAAGTCATATCCAGAGATTAAAAAAAAGAAAACAAGTTTAATACACCATGAAATTCATACAATGATTGAAAAGGAGTCAAGGTAGATGCTGGCTTAGTGCAATAAGAAGTGGGTACAGAAAGCTAGATACTACTGTTATTTTAAGACATCCTTTTGCATTTTTATTGCTTCCCTTTGCAGCCTTCTCCCTCCTATTTCACAGTATTTTGTTACATAAGCTGAACTGCACTGGAACTGCAGCCAGTAACTGTGAGCATGATACATTCTGATTTATGTTTCTACATGGAACTTAACCCCCCTAACATCCCAGTTCTTGTCATCTGTGTGCTTGCCTCCAGAAGTCTGCAAGAATTAAAGGAAAAGCAACTTTTACAGCCAATAATGTTTTATATAACAAACACCTGTTCTGTAGCTGTTCAAGAAGGTAGGGAGACCTGACAATCATTTTGCAAGATGAAAATAAGCAATCTTGTGCCTGAAAAGAGTTGCTCTTTATTGCTTGGTTTTTGCGCTGGATTTTTTCTGATACATTATTTCACTTACGAAACAAGCTAAATCTATTCACCTTCAAAATTGTCTTAGTGGTTGGTAATAAAATGCAAAAAATTTGCTATGTGTTAAAGGCAAACTTAATTCACACTGATAAGAAAAAAATTAACAGCTCATGAAGAGGTGAAGTATTCTTAATGAGTAAACAATTAATAAGTAAGCATTCAGTATAAATTAACACCTCTTGCACAATAATCAGGTTGAAAAGAGGAACTGTATCAAGTCAGACCACAGCTGAATAGATGAGACAGGACTAAGCTACTCCAAAATGCAGTCTGAAATGTACTGCAGCTATGGGAAATATTTCAAGAGCGTGATTATATTTTGCAAGACTAAATACTTCTGTGTCTATCTATAAAGCTGTCAGGATAAATTTGTGTCTAATATTAACAAATGCAACACTAAATTCAGATCATTACATTCAGTGCAAGCATGTAAGAGGCAAATCATGCAATCAATATTATAATATTCCACCAAGCAATTAATGCAAATTACTGCATTTTCCATTTTCACCACACTTTCCCATGCACATTAACTCCTCTAAGGATTTTGACTTACCTCTTGTGAGAAGTATTTCCAAAGTATGCATGGAAAAAAAATTCTTTTAAGTTTATGGACATCTAACCGTTTAGTCCACCTTACAAAGAGAAGATAATGTACAATAAAGGAAACACATGTCTGAGTCACAATGTGTTCCTCCATTTGAGTGATTATATGACATGATGTTGCTTTAATACATTCATTGCTGTTAAGATTAACAAGACTGTGTTATGACTAGGAAATTTTTGGTCTAAGGGCAACCAAGCAACCTCTGATAGGATGTGGCATCCTATGATAGTCAGTGACTCTTCAGTATTAGTTTCCCGTTGCTTTGCAAAAAAGTGTTGAACTATTCTTAGCTCATTATGTTGTCAGCTATTACCTCATTTTTCCCATTTCGGCACTAGTGTCATACCAAATAATAAGATAGCTTTCCTTTGCCCCCCAAAATAGAACCCCAGTAGAGTGTTGAAAGCTTTAGTTTCCTTGCCACTGCTGCTGGTTTCAGGTAGCTTACATAACCAATATGTGTCTAAAATCTGGAAAAATTCAGATCCAGATCAGGGTCTAAAACACCTATTCAGGTTTATTTCCGATTTTGGCTATTTAGAAATCTTTATTTCCTGGTTCCAATACATACCAGTACTATTTGAGTTTAAAGAGTGCTTGATTTGGGTAAAAAACTGTGATGTGGGTCTAAACTCAACATGAGCTCACATATCACAAAAAGCGAGAACAAGTGATAGCTTATCAGCTTCCAGGCCAAGCAGGGGTGCCCATTCCTTATTGAGCCCATGAAGATAGAGAAGCAGTTCTCCAACACAGAGGTAAAGTTTAATTCTTACAGCTGAGACACAAGGGCTTACAACTGTTAAACTCAGGACATTGCAGAAGCTGGTCCAAGGCTTCACTGATCTGGTGTTATACACAGGATCTTTCTTTTCAGCTCACTTTGTAAAGGCTTGCAATAAGAAGTGCCCAGCTTCTGCTGAATTAAGCAGTGTATAGGAGCTAAGAGAGGCTTTTCTTCATGGATTCTTCAAGATTTGCTTCTGACAGAGACAGCATCTCTGCCTAGTTCTGACTTTGGAGCTATGCACTGTTTTAAAGGGAAAACCTTGATTCTGCCAGTACTGGTGGCTGGAAGCTCCCTTGTTCTCCTTGGCAGCTGGGAAAAACTCCCTCTCACTACAAGCACTAGTTTCAAGTGCGAATATTTAAGTGTCCAAGATCTGGCATTAAAGGAATCTCATTATCTAATTTTCTCCTTCTACCAATATTGAATATTTAAATTCATAGAGATGAAAGTTTCTTGATTGCAGCATGGCTGAAGGTCTTTTTACTTTTTCCCCACAAGACTGAGTTAAAGAAAAACTCCGAACAGATATATTTGATCTGCCTGTGTCATGATTTCTTCCTGCTCAGTCAACTGCTTTGCACTTCGGCTTATGCTTGACCCCAAGGAACATTTGTGACAGAAGGATACATCCACATAAAGATTTTGTAGTTTGTGTTGCAACAGAGCTCAAAACACCGAGGACCATTATTTTTAACTCTCCATTGTAGCTATGGCAGATACCCTGAAAGCATTCAGAAGGTGAGTTCTGTCTTGCCATGTAATATATAGATCCATATAACAAGTAAGCCTTGAAGTTCTCACTAGGATTGTTTTGTTCCCTAAATACTGCACAGTAGCGAACACAGTCACTGTTCCAATAACATTGCAATCTAGGTTTCTTCATTTTATGTACTACAAACTCTACAACTGAAGTGGAGTGTCACAAGATACAACAAAAAATACACAAGAAGATTACTATATCTAAGTAGTGGCATGCTGCTACAGGCTTGATTCAAAATCTTAGAGAAGATTTAGGAGAACTTTTGTCATATTTTACAGTACACAGGGATGCTGGCAGCATTATTAAAATTAGCTTGCAGCCATCACAATTTTTTTTTTTATTATTGGCTAATGACTATTTCAAAAGAGAAGGGAAAGTGAGCCTACAAAGTGGATTACTTGAGCCCAAAAATAAGACAAGCAGAGCATTATGAATATCTGTACAGGACAAACTAGATGGTCACTTTAGCTTGGGAAATAATCCAGCTACTTGCTGTACTAATGCAAACAAAAAAAAAAAATTGGAATTTTCATGATATGTAGCAGACCAGACTCTTGTGTTACTTATTTTCAAAAATTCACTTCCACTTTTTGGGTATAATTTTTAATTCCCTGCTGGCATCCTAGAGAAAACAACATTGTTCTGTTCTAAGAATATAAAGGGAACTGAACACTCTCTGTGCCAAGAACCTGTAATTATCTTACCATTGTTATTCAGCAGTAAGCAAATTCTTTCCCTTTGTACAGTGGCTTTTAAGAAATATATTCTCTTGATATTTTACCTGTAGCTTTCTAAAATATCACTATTATGGCACAGCACTGAAGTGGCATGCACTAAACAACTGAAAAATGACACATGATAAAAACAGTAAGAACTCGGCAAAACAGCTATATCAGAAACAGATCACTTTAGTGAATATGTACATTTCTCTGCCTTTTTTTTCTGTTTTCTCACTTCAAACCTTCACTTACAAATCTTTAAGATATTTGTGATACAGGCTATGTTAAAATAAAAATGTTATATTTAGTGAACAATGCATTACAATATTTTGGCTAAAATACCTCTCTAATTTTATTTAAATATGCCGTATTTAGTTTTGAGGTCATACTGTGTGGTGACCTTTTGCAGAATTTGCAAAAAAAATTGTTATGGTTTTTCTTTGTTAAATATCTAAAATCAAATTTCGCTTTCCTAAATATGAACTATAACATATTAACATCGGACAGCTTAATCACATTGTGTCTTATATTACTTACAACTACAGCTTTTCAAACATGAGTGACTGTATTTACATGTATTTTCTTTAAGTTAGACCAATTTACCACCTAACCAGGGGTTCTCCAAACTTCTGACAGGTACAGTGCAATTGCAATAGTTGAAATGGAACCACCAAAGTGACCAAAAGAGCAAAAGTAGATACATGCATATAGCTTATTTTAAATATTGAAAGCAAACAGGATTCTGCTCTTGGCATTTATTTTCTGGACATTAAGAGTACTATTATTGTTACTATTACAGTTTTGTTAGAACTGAAGTCAACCAGAAGGGAATTTACTGAATATTTTGTAATTGGTCGATATATGAGAGTAAAAATATATTGTATACAGGACCAAATTCTCAGCTGCATTTAATTTAGATTGGAACAGCTCAGTGTTTTGAGAGTAAGGAAGGAAACCCCCAAGGTTCCCCCCAAAAGTGTTTCTAATGGTTCTTTGACAGCACATTAGAGGCTGCAGTAATGAATCACTATCAATAGCTGCACTCTGAAAGCTGTGACACACTAGGTAGTGTTAACCATGGGCAAATTCCCACCAAGTCGATGCTTGCTACACTCCCTTGGTCTGCCACAGCCCTGTATCCATGACAGGCTACTGATATTATAGATCAGGTTTATTTTCTGCCATGTCAGGTATACTGCAATGCATTAGCAGGTTTGGAGTAATATGGGGGTCAAGAAACCTTTAAAAAAAAGTGAGAATCATATAATAAGAGCAAATAGGCATAAAGTGTCTAACAAAATATTTAGTTGCAGTTTTTGCAACTTATGACATGGATGTTATTGAAATGGTATCAATAGTAGCAGCCTAGTTCTTGTGATAGGAGAGATTTAAACTACCTCTCATCTGTTCCTATAGGTGGTTCCTATCTTTATGACTAAAGAAAAGGAATCTTCTTATTTGATTCCTCATTTCTACCAGTCAAATGAAATGTCCATATGCAATGCGATGGACTGTTTTTATGGTGAAAATTACTACCTAGTTAAAGTAAAAATGTCACTACAGATAGCATAGATACATTTCAACTCCTGCATGTGAACATGTTGCAGCTAAATCAGAGATTACAGTAAATCCCATTTTTCAAAGCAAAAAGGTGGAAAATTTGATTTGCCTGTAAACAGCTTTTCCCATTCACAGCAAGGATTTTTAACCTTATTATCCACACAATGAAACAGTCTGATTAACAAACTGGAAAACCATTATAAATGATAACTTGCACTTTGGCTGTTTTGTACAATGAAACTGTCATCCTGGATATCCAAAAGACTTTTCAGAATACTGATAAAGTAAAAGAGCAATAAAAATTCCACACTAAGTCGTGCCTGAGATTGGAAACATTGGCTAATGCTGGAAATAATGAAAGAGCTATTCAGGATATTGAAAAAATGACGTAATTTTCATTTAGATGCCACTCTGGAAAACATGGTCCTTATTTTAAAATTTTGTAGCTGTAACACTTATGGACTTAACTCACACTTGCAATTCTCCTTGAATTCTCCCTGGCATGTAGGCCACAAAATGGAACCCAAACTGTAGTTATTTCAGTGAAGCGACTACTTACTGTACTTGCATTCATTTTTCTGTAATTTAAATAGAATTTAAGATACTAAGTTCAGAATTAAGTCCTAAACTACATCATACTGCAGGACATTAGAAGTTTATTTCTCTTCAGTGCACTAAGCTTTTAATCAATGAATCAATGCCATATTGTTAACAATATAGAAATAGAAGCATTTATGTCTATATTCCCAGTAATCTATAATCTCTGCCTGGGATTCAGAACTAATGCAAAAGCACCGAACTTAAGAGTCACACTTAGAAGCTTAGTTTGGCTAAGTGCTGATGACTGCCTGAGAGTTGATCACAACCATTAAGTTGAGTGAAAAAATGTTCTGCACTCTGTAATCCTTCACCCTATGTGACTAATGTCTTGCTCTTTAACCACTCAAAGAAGGCATGCATATCATGATGCCTTCAGACATTTTTAGCACTTCTTTGTTTATTTTTCCAATTTGCTTTTAAAATATTTGTAATCTGTTCTTGCTTTACTACTTGATTTTAATATTAGAGAGCTGTATGCCTCTGGGTAATTAGAGAGCTGTATGCCTCTGGGTATTGAGGTACAAACTGAACAAATTCTTTGGAGAAGCAAACACACACAAAAAAAAAGCTGGCATCTACTTGCCTTGATGTTACATGTCCCTCACCTAGATACCTCCTCCTCCATGAAAAAGCTCCAATTAAAAAGAAAACATTTAAACCAGTTCATTGTGCCTTGCCAACATATTTAAATATGCACAGATTAATGAATATTATATACTGTGGTTTACCTGTGTTCTACTTTAAAGTGAACAATCATGGCATTGAAGGGGAAAAAAAAATCACAATAACGTTAGTCCTTCAAAAGCTGGGAGACACAGAGGAGAGAAAAATGCCTCATTTCAGTCAGGGCTGACCAAGTGTTCTAGAAAGGCTTAGCAACCTGTTTCTTTGTATAAGCTATAAACATACAACATCATAGGATATGAGATCGTAGACTAAAAACAAAAACTACCCAATTTCATGAAAAAAAATCCAAGCAGTAATACAAGATAAGACACTTGGTATGTACCAAAATTGAGGGTAGGACAAAGATACCAGTACGGTAAAATATAAACTCATGTTTTAGGCTATTGATTTTCTATTTTAAACAAAAGAAGATCTTTGCTCCTGGACAGATTGTACTGTCATCCCTTACGTCTTTTAAATTCCAGTGGATGGCTGTTGAACCAACATGAAAAACTCTGTGTGTGACTCATGGCATAGAGCCTTGCAATTGCTGGTTAAACATTTAGGACAACACTAAAAAAAATCACTAAGAGCAAATATTGTCACAACAGCGGTGACAACCTTTAACAAAACTACAGTCTCAAAAATGCCAAAAAGAAACCCTTCAAAGTTTTGTTGTCATTTTTCAGTGAGCATACTAAAAAGTATTGAGAGTTTTCCTAACATCTCAAGGCCTATGAAAAAGCACGGACCAGATGTCAAAGCAGTAAGAAACCTGGCAATTATTTTCAGACACCCACACAACTCACACAAGCGTTTGAATTTTTGAAATATGACAAACACAAATGTTATCTAAAATTACATTAGTATACGTACAAATGCATTTCATGCCATCACGCACATGCCGATGTTCACAGCCAGCACACTTCCACCCTGTGAATCCAGGCCTGCAAGTGCACCGTCCAGTGACAGGGTCACAGGGGACAGGCAAGGAACCATATGGATCACACTCACACCCCTGGCAGGAGCCTCCTGGAATTTGTGGGTTTCCTGTGTAGCCAGAAGAACATCTAGACATGGAAAATACAGAACAAGATTTGGCCAACTAAGATGCAGTGTACCATAATGAATACTCAGCAATATTGTAAACAAAATTTATATGAAGATTCATGACCCATTGAAAAAAATCTCTGGTGCTTTATGACTTAGGGAGCCATACTGCTAACTGTCAAGCAAACCAATAACTTCTAACCAGGACATGGAACAGTCTGGATGGAGGGGTATGCAAAAGTGCTTCCACATCCTTAACGGTTTACAGCTTCTATTATAGCATAAAAAAAGAATCTCCATTATCAATGTTTGCCTGTAGACCTAGCCACTTGTATTTTGTATTAGAAATGAAATCTCCTAGTAGACACTTGCTAATTCTGATCATCTTAATCCCTCAGTGTTGGTATGGATGGGACAATAAGCAGCTGCTGTTTAGGTTATTGATTTGCAATTCAGCATTAATGTGTTTATATGTAACTGTCTTTCACAGTCTGTGCCCATAAGGACACAACAGTCACTTGAGAAAAGGGTATGAGAGACATCAAGATACTCTATTAGTATGGCATCTAATTTTAGATAAGTTTTCTATTTTTCCATTTAACTTCTGAGGCCCAGAGGAAAAAAATCCCTCACAAGTCAAAAAGTAAGACTAGGACAGCGTTGGTCATATAAATAACACTGATTATCAATTTACAGCCACCGTACATAAAAACTGCCCATGTTGGCTGAGTTTTAATAACATATAAAGAGAAAAAAACTCTAGCTATGTATCTAAACATTGCTAAATGCACATTTGCAGTATCAAGAAACATTTGCCTCCTTCATGCCTTTTCTGCATTTCACCGTCCCTCTTTCCTCTTTTTCCATCCATCCTACCTTTCACAGTACTGGCCTTCATATCCAGGTGGGCATGCTGTACACCGGTAATCACTAGGTCCTTCAGCAACACAAGTAGGGCTAAAACTAAAACAAAAGCAAATAAAGAATTTCACCTTAGTCAGCTGTGCAGAAGGGCCCAAGGTAAGCTCCACTCAATGTAAATAGCAGCATTTTCTTATCTGCTGATAAAAACCTGTAGAAGATTCCTCCTTTCTATTAAGAATCTTGAGAATGCCCTACTATGATACTTGCAAGATTTGGGCAAATGCTCTAAGGGGTGTACCAGAGGGGATGGAGTCAGCAGTTGAACGGTGCTGTCACTCACTGTAATCAAGAAAAGAAAGCACTGGGAAGGATGTGAAATCAAAGATTAAGAAACTGAGCTAACAAACACCCAGCCTTTCCAGTCTGATTTAATTTTACTTTGAATGAAAGGAGATAAGCTGGGAAGCATTTATCAAAGTTAAGACATAAAGAGGGAAAAAGGAACCAAAATCATAGCTGCGTGGAATCTTCCAAAAAGGCAGCATCAGATGATCGCAAGGAGATATTGAAGAGAAAATACTAGTCTACAGAGAAAAAAACCCCTAAAATCTATCTCCTTCATGATCAGGGAGAGGTCTTATTCTAATAGTAGATGACACTAGATTACTAAGTCACTATACTAGTTAGTGTGCACCTGTGGGGACTGTGCAAAGTAGTATTTTGTTGGTATATTGGTATATTAAGTGCCTGCACAGGCAGTTAAATAACAAGGGTAGGTAGGGGGAAAGAAACAGAACTAAATACTAAGATGGCGCAAAACTATAAAACTGTTTCAGCTCTCTGTGATATTTAAACTGGAAAAGCACAGAGGTGGCTAGTGGTGAGCCGAGAACTCCTTCTTGGTACAGTACAGTCAGCATCCTACCCTAACCTGCTTATAATGCATTAAATCAATACTGCTTGAATAAGTATATAAAATTACACCTTTGCAAAAAATGTAAACAAATTGATTTATTACTTACAAACCCATTATCCAACACATTTTCAACTCTATAAAAATAGATCCATACTAGGAAAAATTTGTTCCTTTTTTTTTTCTTTTGTTTCCCCAGTTCATCATGTTTGAAACTGACTGCTGATTGTACTGGAGTATAAACACAGTATTTAAAATTTTAGTGGAGCTTTATACAATTTCATAACTAAAAATAATTGCACTATGCTATTCACAAATACTAACTTGTCAGTCATGACGTAGTTAACTAATGAAATAGTTCATTAGCTATCTGTATTTCATGTAGATTACGATTACTTGACTACCATAGAATAGGTGCAGGTAGGCTTTATCCCTTAATAGTATCTTGGAGAGCTTTAACTGACCTGCAGAAGACACAAATTCAAGGTGTGATACTCTTATTTTTCACCTAACACTGGAGCTTTATGGAACGTATCCATCCCACTCTTTCTATCTAAAAGTTAGGCATATAGTCTAAGCCAACTGTTCAGGCATCCTCTATCAGTACTGGAAAGTGGAGATGCACAGACACGCTTAGATACACATTTGAAACATCTCCTTCCCTGCCCTCTCTTCAATGGTGTTTTCTTTCAGTTTTAACTTGGGTGAGATGAACAGTTGTCTGTCCCTGCATTTACTATACAGCTACCAAAGTTGCTGATTACGAGACTAATGTGCCTGTCCTTGAACAGGCAGAGATCACCAGTATCGAGGCCATGCTGCTGCAAACGCAACTGCGCTGGGCAGGGCACATCTCCAGGATGGAGGATCACCGCCTCCCTAAGACTGTGCTCTCCGGTGAACTCGCCACCAGCTGCCGCAAGAGAGAAGCCCCGAAGAGGAGATACAAGGATTCCCTGAAACAACACCTCAGCCTTGGCCATATTGACCACCATCAATGGTCCGCTCTGGCCTCCAATCGGGAGAAATGGAGACACATCATTCATAACACTGCTGCTTCCTTTGAGAACGCATGCAGAATCAGTCTTGAGGAAAAAGGGCAACAGAGGAAGAACCATGCCTTGCCAGTAGTGCCGATAGAGACTTTCCACTGTGCTTTTTGCAATCAGACCTGCCTATCTCGCATTGGCCTTTATAGCCACCAGCGCGCTTGTAGCAAGCGTGGGTAGAGCCCTTGCAAATCTTCGTTCGCAAAGCCTAGCCATGATGATGATGACCACAGTTGCTGATGGCTGCAGCTAATAGAAATCTTTTCCATTTAGACATCTAGAGACATCTGAGTTAAGCTCTATAAAACACAAGCCATTCTATTTCTGGACACGCTCAGATCTGACTCCTAAGAAACTGGATGACTATCTCATGATTAAGTGTATTTACTAAATTTAAACTGTATGTTATTCTCTTAGCTCCTATGGAGGTTATGAAACAAAAGGGTTCATCTTTATGTGAGCATGACACAAAAGGCTGTGACAACATCTGCAGCCATGCAGGCTGTGTGGCTGCATGAGGTATGGGAACTTTGCTTGCTCTCCCTCAGGCAGCTCAGCAATTTCAGCGTGCACACAGGACACTTAGAGGGACCTTACAAAAAAAGGTGGAGACTAACATTTTACACGGGCAGGTAGTCATGAGACAATGGGGAACAGTTTTAAACTAAAAGGGAGGAGATGTAAATTAGCTGTTAGGAGGACATTCTTTACTCAGAGGGGTGGTGGATGCCACAATCCCTTGAAGCGTTCAAGGACAGGTTGGGCAGGGCTTTGAGCAACTTGGTCTATGGCAGGGGGATCAGAGCTAAATGATCGTTAAGGTCCTCTCCAACCCAAACCATCCTATGATTCTGTGACACAAGCCAGGATCCACACATTTCTCATCTGTAGAGCACTTTAGTGACATGAATTTCCTGTGTTTTATGTCAGCTTTTAGATGAGATACTGAAATGATCTCTGCAGCACAGTGTGGAGAGTATGTCTAAATTTGTGTAGCAGGGTGCCATAACCACTCAGGTGAAGAGCCCTGCTCATTTTCTGACCTGACACATGTATTTCTGTGAAACCAAAGGTTCCTAAGGTCCCGAAAAAAGTAAGATGGAATATTTTCAGCACTTCATACTGCCAGTTAGTAATACAAAAAGTTTTTTCCAGTCTATTTGCTGATTTACATAGCTGAGAAGCTTGGTTAATCTTGTTCTTTGCAACTTGCATGTCCTTTTTGATACTAATAGATAGAACAATAGATAGTCAAGTCATAACAGAAAACACTCATGAAATGGGTACAACTCAAAAACTTGCAGCTAAAACTGCTTTGTAACTTTCTGAGATAAAGGATAATTCTTTAAATACCTGAGATTTCAAAGTATTCTTAAAAACTCTTGCTGTGGATGAATGATTATGTTAGTAATGTTTGAGAAAGGATTTCCCTCCTTCAAAATAAACCCGAGACCAATCCAAAATGATAAAATGAAGAAGTAAGAAGAAAAAAAACCCCCAAACTCTCAGCTATACTACTGAAATTCACTAAAGCATCAGCCTTTCAAAAGAACAATCATGAAACACAAACCTTTTCAGAGCAGTATTACAGTATGATGCCAAATATCATTATGAGCTTCTCAACAAAACAACAAACAAATCTCAAGTGCTAAAGTATCATCTGCTGGGAACACATGCAGAGGCATCACGGATGGGCTCATTAGCATAAAGTAACCAATAAAATTTATGCTGCAATAACTACATTGCTTTTAAATTATTCTATCTTTCACAAATTGCCTAAAACTCATGTAACATTAAATAAGGAATCAATAAATTCCATAATGGAGTAAGAAAGGTACTGTAACACATTTATACTAACACAATATATGAACGTAAGACTTTTTGCAGCTCCCTGGTGGCTATATTGTACTTGAATTCTGCTCTAGCTTCATTTATGAGAATACCTTTATAACACACATTCATTATCTTGAATATTGCATTTTCTAGCACTTATTAATTTATTCATCACAAATTACTGAGGGAGCAATTTCCCACTTTTAAAGGAAGATCAATTAGCAAAACTAGGTAAGAAATTTTTAGTATAGCTTTCATGATGCAATTTTCCTGTAGCCACCCAAAAAAGGACACAGTGAGCCCAAAACAAGCTTTTCCTTGCTGGAAAGGTAATTCTGTGTCATGAGTTTGCTTACTTACTTGTTACTAGAAATGGACAGGGGACAAGCACAAGGCTGGCAGTCATCTGGAGAACCTTGGACAATGCCATAAAATCCTGGTGCACATCTCTCACAGTGGTGACCAGCAGTATTGTGCTGACAATTCTGCAGAGGAAGGAGACAGAACAAAAGCTGTATTTGATAATTACAAGAAAGCAGACAAAATTTTGTTCCCAGCCTCAGGGATTCAAACTTACTTCAATACATAATTTCCCTCTCCCTGATAAGATTCTCAGTGGGAATGCTGGCTTTAAGCATCTATCAAATGCCTGCTGAGTAATATGTGGGCTTAAAAGAAGAAAGAATAAAGGTCTGTAGCTAGACAGATGTATCCTACAGAACTTCTTATCCCATTCATCCTTCCTTCTCTCCTTTGTTCCAGCCATTGGAGAAAGAGAAATAATTAAAATTCAATCTTGCTGTACCAGGTCACATGTATTACTGCCTATAAGAACAGCACTGTGTTTATTGCACATTACATGGTACACTGTTTTTTCGGTTTGCAGGTGTCTAGTTTTTTCTTTTTACACAAATAGTAATTCAGGGGGAAAAAGTCAGTGCATAATCTGAAATCCAGAAAATCAGACTGGAAAATTTCAACTGTTTGCTTTTATGAACGCCTGTGAACTTTGCCACTTAAGCTATTGAAGTAAAACTGGACTAAAATATAGACCTCTGTTTTTTTAGATCAGTTATACAACTTACGAATTTTACATTAAGATTAGCCTGGTGCTTAAGTACAGAAGCACAATACCTGGCAAATTGATGTTTCAGAATCACACATAGTACTGTGTCCATGACACTGACATACAACACAGGTGCCTAAGGACTGAGCAGATGTCCATCCCACAGGTGGAGATGGATGCCTGTAAAATCCTGGAGAGCATGACTGCAATAAAAAAAAAGATGCAGAAGAAAACAGATCATTACAGAGTGGACTGGGTATGGGAAGCATTGCAAGCTCATCTTTCCAATCACCAGTTTTTACAAGTTGTGAAAAGAATCTGACAGGCTTCCAGCTGTGTTACAAACAATATACAGTACTTTACAGATAACAAGAGCCAGGCCTAATTGGACACAGGGCTGAAAAATCCCGGGAGCGCTCCACTGGCACCAGGCTTTTTTACTACAGCTTGAGAGATCTTTCATTCAGATGCAGAACACCTTTCTGTTCTCACTGTGCATCAAGCAAGCATCGTTCCTTTCATTTCTTCAGTAAAAGGTTTGTTTTCACAGTAATTTTTTTTTTCCTTTTAATGGACTGTGGAGAGCAAGCATGACGGTTCTGTTTCCTTCATCCTTGGTAAATTTTTCAGGTTCGACAAGCTGGTATCTGCCTAGAGACTACCTGATGGATAACAAGCAAAAGCCGAATGATAATAAACAAGAATGTGGCTGCAGGACTGCATTATTTATAGCTATATAATTTAAAGACCCTAAAAGGACAGAATTCAAAATGTTAAAGGTTTTCCATGTCTTGAGACTATCAGCCCCAAACCAAGTTTATCAATCACTGTCTCCTCTACTTGCAGCTTGGCAACAAAATTCTGAGAACAACCCCAAAATTACTAGCAAAGTTGACACATACAAATCAAACACTTGATCTTTATTTCAGGCTTATTACTCAATTCTGTGAAAGTCACTACATAGCTCTCAGAAAGCATACAGCTATGGCTGCATAAAATCACAAATAGGAACATTTTGACAGCTGAGACCATTAGGTTTAAGTGCCTACAGAGAAGTCACTTGTCCCATGTACAAATCCCACCACCTAGTGGTGCCAGGAGCCTGTGAAGGCTGTCTGATGAGGTAATTTCCTACTGATCCCCACAATTTCTACTTTTTGGAAAGAATGAGAATAGTAAACTTTTCACACAGCAATGAAATTGATGCAAAAAAAAAACAAAAAAACAAACCAAAAGAGAATCTGAAGTAACTTTTTGTGACCAAAACCATGATTCTTCAGGGAAGCACTAGCTTGACATGCTAGATTTATTCATACACCACCACTCTGACAGTTATATAATCATTGCCAAAACCTCCAGGAGTCCAAGTTATGGGAAAAGCATAAACACAATTATTTTCTTTAGAATCACAAAGAAAGCAATCTAACTTACTTCTGCTTTTCCCCTTTTATTTTGACTTTGACTACATTAAGTTCCCTGAAGCATGGAAACAGTCAATCTGCTTTTTCATGGTTTGTGAAGAATTCTAATTTAGATAAATAATCTCAAATGAAAGTAATTCTGTTTCTTACTACAATTTCCTGGTGTTTTTTTTTCTCCCTCTCTATCCCCCCAAGAGTCCTTGTCCAGACATGGTACAAAACACAGATTTACAAGTTCTGAGTGACTTTAGAATCAAGGTACAAATATATGGTACATCTTCAAACAAAACTAGTATCTGGGGGTTTTTTTCTGATGCCATCAACACACTTCCCACGTATTTTGATCAAAGTCTTTCAGAGATGAAATGAGACACAGACAAAAGATAAAGTAGACCACATTTTTAATTACTAGTTTGGAAGTTTTTCAGAAGTAGCCATTAGGAAACTCTTACCATTGCTTTTTTCAGCATACTATTGGATTAAAAAAAAAGGGAGGGATATAAATGTCACTTCTAGTAAAAACTGTCATGCACATAGTCTTCAAAATGCAATTATATGGATAAAGCATGGAACAGATACATATAGCCTGTTGACATTTGCTTAAAAAATGCCAGTGTATCAGATGCTTTTTTCCCTGCTAAAATTAAATAAACCTTCACAGAATACACCATAACCTTCACTGAGCACATTAAAAATAAAATCAGTTACGAGCATGTGAAGATCACACAATTAAGCATGAAGTATGAAGGTTGCGGATGAGACATTTATTGCAGCCCCCGGTGGGTGTGAATTAAAATAAAGTTCTAATTACATTATCATATATTTTTCTTCAAAAATTCCATTTGCTACAGTAGTTTAAAAAAAAATAAATCTGTAGTTCTAAATGTTTGAGCCCATTAATTGCTAATGTATGACACCAATCCAGGTGTATGCTCTTACTAAAACAGTACGCAAAGAAAAATAACTTAATTTGCTTCCTTCCACATATTTCCTAGGAACTCACTGTTCCTGTTGACTCATTTGCTGCATAACACAATCATGTAAAACATCTGAAGGGAGCAGAGTTCTTACAGATAACAAGGCATCTTCCCCTTCATTTACTTACTCCAATTTTTCTCCCACTGCTAGTTTGGGAAAATGTTTACAGGATGCCACTTAGTCAGGATATTTGAAGCATTTACAGAATATTGAAGGTGTTCCTGCTACCTCCACCTAGCAATTGCAGCCAATGCATTTCGAATTACTAGTGCTGCTTAAAAATGAAAACATGGTGTTTTACACACAGAAAGACTGGCAGTGTCATCATCAAGAGACACAGTCAAAACTATTAGCTTTCTTTCTGCAGTCAGTGCAGAACATCTAAAACACTTTCTCTAGTACCTACCATAAAATCCATTTTACAAAAATACAAGTCAGCTGATTCTCTATAAAACTTGGGTATTTTTGAAATATGTGATCTTCAGCATGAAAATATTTGCATAAGTAAAAAAATAAATATTGTGCATGTATAAGGAGCTTCTAGCTTACTGAGTTGAACAACATTTTCTCCCAGTGTTCAATGAGTCAGATATTTACTATTTCAATAATATTATACCCTCATCTGTTCAAAAAGGCTTGATCTGTCAGTCACACAATTCAGTCTCAGAGATGTTCCAATAAAGCTCACCTTCCTGTATGCTAAGTATTTGAGTCATTGCCATGGTTTCAGTGGCATATTGCCTATAGCAAAAAAACCAAAAAGTGCTTAAATTCTTTGTGAGAAAAATACCTGAGAGAGAAGGTAAGCAATGAATAGACCAGAGAAGGTACAAAGACCTTTACTGGGAGTTAGGTTAGTACTGTACCTCACAAGACAAACCAGAGTAACCCAATGGGCAGTCACAATGCTCAATCAAGTAAGCCTGAGGAGTCATCCCAGACACAGTACCACCTTCAGCAACTTCCAGGGCAATTTCAGAAATCCTGGAAAAAAAGGAGTAAACACCTCTAATGAGCTTAGTCAAGCACTAACTCAAGCCCAGTTAGCTCATAGCTAGCTGGTATGGGAGAAAACAGTCTTATTTGGCGGTTTATAGGATTCCCAATCTACAGGAGACAATACTGTTTTTTGCATCTCTTTAGGAAATTACAGTTAACACCACCTCTGGTCTCATTTTCCATCTCTAACCAATAGCTTAACTAACTAGCTCTCCTGCCTGATTCTATGTCTTCTTTTAGACTCTTGACAGCCAAACTACTAACAAAAGTTCATATCTGATTCTTCATTTAGAGGAACTCATTAAGAAACTGAAGTCACATAGTAAATGCAGTACCAATTCATGTCTCTCAGGAGTACAGCAGTAAAATTGTTCACTAAATGAGCCTTTAATGAGGCAACTATTTAAAAAAATAAAATCAAATCTATCCTCAGCAACTAAAGCAACCTAACATGGTCTAGAAGAGACTTCAAATATATTGGATAACTCTAACACCCTTTCTAGCAGGAATTTTAAGATCTGTAGCCAGATTTTATTTTTTTTTTTTTTACTTTAGGAGTATTTAGACATATTAAAAAAACAATTCAAAGCAAACATGAAGTATCTTCTAGTATCAGAAAGGGATATGTTTCTAACATTTTAACTTTCCAAACATTTGTTTGATTGCATTAATAATAATAATATCCTTGCTTCCCAACAACTCCTTGTCTTTCCAGCATGAATGCTGTCCTGACAAATAGGGCTGAATGTATCATGGACAAAGACAACAAATAAAACATCTGATGAGATACACTTAATCCTAATGCACCCCAATGCTGTACTTTCAGCTTACTTTTTATTTTGGGGGGTTATTAGTTTGTTTAAATGAATGCTATGATCTGGAACCCCTATTGACTCTCAGAAATGAAAAGGGCAGCACAATGTAAATTTTAAAGCTTCAGATATAATGCCAACCTAAGATAAAATGTCAAAGACCATCTGACTAACTAGCTGAATAAAATGTCAATAATGCAGCTAGAGTGTATTCATTAAGTGCCTAAGCACAGGGCTAATGGAGAGAAGCTCACAGAACTGCTCATCTCCTCCTTGTGCTTATAGTCTGTTCATCTTGTCTCAAACCTTGATTACTGAGTGACTCAGTGACACTCGTCTGCTCATGGGCACATAGGCACCAATGTCAGGATGAATGTAGGAAAAGCAAAATCCCACTGCTAAACTAGAGGAGAGCTTTGTGATTGAGCTTAGGTGACCAGACCCATACCTCTTGATACCTTGTGTCAATAAAAAAAATCCCCAAATAAATCTAGTATGTGAAACCCTGTGTTTCTCTTGTTATTACCTGAAGAAAGGGGTTCAGTGGAGCAGGGAAATTGAACAAAAAAACCCCAAGAAAACAAAGCCAGGTCAAAACAGAAGACTGAAAATAAAGAGGGCAAAACAATTCAGATCTGAGATGTCAATGTAAGCTTACGTTGAAATCTCTGTAGATTTTATGGAAAAAAAAAAAGAAATCTGCTTTCCCATTATCTTCAAGGCTGAGAAACTGTTTACTGTCAAAAAGCTGTATTTACATAACAATACACTCTAGGACCACAAACCTACCTGTTGTTTGTGTGAAAACACTACTTAAGGAAGGTCTGGCTTGGTTGATTTTTTTTGAAACTGTCTATTAAGCAGTAGTCAAACAACTGTTACCTGATCACTGTCAGAAATATTGAAATAATTTCCAGTCAAATTGAAAGCATACTTCTAATTCAAATGAATTTATTATCACAGCCTGGCTGCAAACCAAAATCTAATAAAAGCAATGTTTCCATTTAGAGTGCTGAATGTGAAAATGGGGGCAACAAAATGAACAATACAGGACAAAAATGTTTGAGTTTGGATTCTAAGCAGAAACCTCTAAATCACTAGTAATGCAGTAGCTTTGAAGCTGAAACAGCATTAGCATTGCTGCTAAACTATGTAGCTAATACAGTGCTAACACTAGAACTAAGTTATTTTTATGTTTTCAATTGCCACTGCTACTTTATTTTAAAATGTTTTTCCTGTTATCACTTACCTGCAGCTTTCAAACTTTGCAATTGAAATTAAAGCACTTTTATAAACTTAAAAAATATATTAAAATACTTCATATATATATATATTTTTTCCCCCTCCCATCCACAGTTTCTTTTGCTTTATACTTTCCTACGATGCACAGTCAGGTAAAAAGAGGTAATAAGGCCTTTATTTGAAAAGCACAACACATTGTATTTAAATGAATAAGTCACTTAATTCAAACATATGCTTAAAGTTGAGCATAAATATTGTCCTTTACAGGGTCTCAGCTTATTTTAAATAAAAGCCTTCAATTCTCATGCAAGGTAATATTCCACTAACCTTTAAAAACATTCTGAGGGATTTAATTTTAGTCTTATGCCAAACTTCCACTGAAATCATTCAGGGTGCTAACTTGAAAAAAATAATAATGTATTCCTGCTATATTCTACCTAAAGTCAGATGCCATGTGATAAATGCTAACTATGTAACTAGGCAGATCACAAAAATCTGTTGTAACATAACCACCTCCAAAATCAAATACACTATTATATGCAAGGTTACGATTTCATATGGAGAGTTACCATGCTGTAAAAATGCACTCTGGTTCTTTAGGTGACACCTTGCAAACATGCCCTGAAATGAAAAAGTCCTCCCCTGTTCTGATATATGCCTCATTAGTCTGTACAAAACAGTGGTGTATTACAATGCAGGTCTACTTCAGTCACAATAGTCACACGCAACCCTGAACAAAACCAGGACCTTTGCTTTCATAAATTTCCTTGATGCTCGAGCTGAGATAGTATTTGATTTTTGTTTCCACAGCTGAACTAGGATCTGTACAGGGTAAGGGAAGGGAGAAACAGACATAAAACATGAGTATGTTTCTCGAATTTTCCATGTTGCACTGGAGTTACTTTCATAACTCTTTTTATGGGAATCCCCTGTGCTTGTAATACAATATCTTAAATGGACTGTGCCAAAAATAAATGAAACCAATGTAAAACATAATATTTAATATTTAGCATTTAGCCAGTGCACGCTGCATGAATACTTTTCTGTAAATTATACACTCTAGAGAAGGTAGCAGCAACAATGACTATGTTTTCTGTCACACAATGCTGCAAAGTTGCATGGTATCTGCCCCTATTATTCACTCCCAAACTCCAAAGGCAAGGCTCTTACAGCTCTATTTGTAGCCTAAAAATCTGGAAGTAATTTTACCCTATCACTTTTATGACAGAATCATAAAAAGGACCTCTGGAGATGTTTAGAGTTTATCTCTGATTAGTCCCATATCCTCGCTAATAAATTTTGCTTGCAAAGGATATTGTGAACTCATTATTAAAAACTTTTTGCAATAGTCTATATAATCTATTCTAGAAGTTCTTTACCCCCAGGAATTTTTCTTTCATGTCTAACGTGAATCTTTCCTGCTGAAGTTTAAGTTCACTTTTGTTTTTGACTTTCCCACCACGGCAACAAGGAACTCATTCTTCTTGTCCTCGCTGTGACATTTTAAGCATCTTAAGGCAATTTCTAGTTTCTAAACATATCTGGTTCTTTACATCTTCTCTCACAGGTCATATTTTCTAAACTGTGATGATGTTCACTGATATCTCCTCAGAACACTTTAATAATTTTTTCTTGAATTCCATTAGCTAGAACTTGATACTTAGGCTTTATTAGTGTTGGGTGGAAGTAAAAGAGATTGGATTCTTTTCACTTTGCAGGCCATATCTGTTTATGCATGCAGATAGAGTATTAGCATTTCTCAACAAGAATACAATTACTGGATCATATTCACCTGGTGATTTGTTGTAAACAGCAGGCTCCAGTTCAAAGAACAGGCAACCAAGCAGTTGTTCCTTGTTTGTTAAATTGACTGCTACTTTCAGTGTATCTTACAGCTAACCTTTAGATTGCAGCAGATTTTTGTAATGTTTCAGTCATCTTGCTGTCTGATGTCCACTTCAAATTTACTGTTGTCTTTATTTCCTCATATAACTTATTAACTAATAGGTTGAATAGAAGATACTGAGTATATTTGATCCAAACACATTCAATTTCCCACTTGCAGGGAAAAAATCCTTTGTGTACTAACCTTTTTATTTAATTACAGCATCATATTTTCATAAAATAGACATTTATTCAAAAAATACTCTGAGTTTGTTTCAGAACATCTGTGCTTACCTGTGTTTTGTGCTCTAGGAACCTGACAATAGAGATTTCATTTTCCTATTGTGATTTAAATTTTCTATTGAATATAACTTTCCTCTCCTGTCTTCCACTATGTTGAACACTAACTCCTTCTGTTCTTTCTTCTCAGCAATGGCTTATAGCTGATGTTATGAATATAAATTCTGTTGGGAATAGCTGGGAAGTCTACGAGGTTATCTGTGACTACTACACTATTTCAGACCACTGCATGAAATAGTTACCTGCTCTGCCTCATGATATTGCCATGAGTCGCCTTAATAAGAATGTAATGAACATCATACAACACATTCATGAAGTCTTCCCGGGATACGGCTCTACTTGGTCTTGAGTCATCTCCATAGTGCCTCCAGGTGAAATCTGCCTGAGACATCGTCCTGTTGATACCTGAGTCATCATGATAATATTCCCAGGACACAGTGTTTCTGACTCTTTGGCCATCACCATAATGTTCCCATTCATGCTGAAAGACAGAAATGCAAAAACAGATTCAAAAACAGTATTCAAAAGAACTGGGTGCTAGTTTTGGGGTAAAAAAAAAGCAGATGGAAAGAGTATTTACCTCTGTCATCTCTATCTCATGCCTTGTAAGCTGCCCAATCAGAGGGGCAGCCATGTGCCGGACAATAATTCTTGTATGAGTGGGAGGTCCACCTCTTATGATGACTTGTGGATAGTAAGTAGTAAAGCCTGTCTCTTCTCGTGCTTCAAAGTAGATGGCATATTTCAGTTTCCCTCCATAAGCAGTCAGCTAACAAAGCACAAAAAGAAATACTAATTTTCAGTGACCTAAAAATAAATTCCTGGGAAGAATGAACATGTGGTAGAAAATAGCAACACATGCTTGTGGAGTTATCTGGGAAAAAGGAATGTTTTCGAAAACACCCATCAACAATTTGTTATTGTACTACACTGAAACAATATTATCTATTTCTTTATATGTACCTTGGAGTTCCCCAAAATTTATGTTTAAAGAAAGATACATCTAAACTCTCCCAAGCCAAATGAAGAAATATCAAAAGTACAAAATAAATCATTCAGAGGTGCATAACAACATCCAAAAGGGAGGTTATTTCAAATATTTTCTCCTGTGTAACTTACAAAGGTCAGACACTTTTGGTTTAAAATTGAGATAAACAAAAGAAGTGCAGGAGAGTTATATTAAGTTTACATAGCTTAATTTTTCAAATCACATTTTTATGTGAAAATCTATCCTATGAAAAAATATTACATATTAATATCTGTAAATATCTATGTTAAATATTGTTCATGTTACTTTATGAATTTCCATTATAACAGAACAAATAGTTTTTAAAAATGGAATAGCATTTATTTTCTTTTGAAGTACCTTCCACTGTGTGGTGATATGCTCATTGTAAAATAAGACTAAAGAAAAAAACAAACCACCCTGTCAGTATTCTGTGGAATTTTAGGTTTACCTTTCGTCCCTCAAACTGCTCTGGAAGTCTCCAGTAAACAGGTTCTGACCGAAGATCTTGCATCACCTGTTCTATGTTTGCTACTATTTCAGGAGGCTGGAATGCAATCCCTGAAAGAGTGCTGTGCTGAAGCTTTTCATCCACCAGTGGCAGAATCATTTGCTCTGGCTTCAAGGTCACCTATGCAGAGTCAAAAAAAACAAGAAGAAAATTAACTATTTTTTCCCATGAAGTGTTAGTCTTTAAATTCTATCTGCTTAAAGAATTATTTCTAGGTAATTTCATTTCACATCATGAGCAATTTGTCACAAAGCAGTCTTGCTACTCCTTCAGGTATAAACAGTGCTAATAATGACATTCCCCTTGAGCCTTTTGCACCTTGTCGTCACGTTAACAAAGACTGTAGTAGCACTGGTTAAAATAGTTTAATCAGCAAGTGATTCCATGAATTTTATCAGAGTGATTTTCACAGTGCTATTTCAGTCTCCAGCCTCTTCTGTTTCAAATGTGAGAAATGTACCTTATGAAGAAGCATAGTTCTCACCACCACTCATTATACACCACTGGGGCTGTGGAACACAGTGCCTGATCCCTTGACACTTCTATGCAATATTCAGGCTAAATGTTCTTCAGGCAATATGCAGAGAGTGAGGGCTCAGTGTGGGTTTCTGTAACTCTAAATTCAGATTTAATGAAAAATACAAGGATTCCACTTAGATGCTTGTAATTTTCTTAGACTTGTTGACAAAGTCTCAATAGCATTATATTGAAATCATTATTTTGATCAAAAACTGTAATAAGAGTCTTAGTAATTCTGTGCCAATGGAAACATCACAGGGAGTGTTTGAACAGATGCAAAAGGCTGCTATCAAAATTGCTCTCTCCCAAAGAGTAAGAAAAGCAGAGAAAACAAGTGCAGAGTCATATCTCTAGCAATCATTTCAACAACAGACTGGTCAGGAGATAGGCGTCAGGAATCAACCACACTCTGTACTGCACTTCCAGACTGATCAGACATGGATGCATTCCTAACATTGTCAGCCCTAAGTGAGATTTACTGAGTTTATATCATAACTGTCTTTGACTGTTTAATACTTTAGATATCAAGAAAGGGGTCAACACGTTGGAATTTCAGATCAGCCATGCCTGATTGTCATGTAAGACAGGATTTGCTTGTTTAAAGCACTGCAATGCCATTTGAAATACCTGAAAGTATCTGAAATAGCCACTAGCAGCTGGCAGAACACAGGACACCAAAAACCAGAAAAGATATGGACATACACTTATCTTTAGATATGAGCATAAATATGAAAGGAAGTTAATCAAGAGAAACAAAATAATCAGGAGGTTTAAATTGTTTATGGTTTCTGCTGCCACAAAGGTCAAAGCCCAATTATCCAGAACTGTTGCTGTCATGCAACTTGATTAAATTTTATAACTCATCAGCCTTCTACAGCTTTTCATCTCCAGTCTAGCAGCATATGATGGGCAAAACTAAAATAATGAGGAAAAACTGGGTCAGATCACAAGAAGTTTCTTCATCCACGGGCAAGGGAAAGAGGTGCTACTGGATTGAACAATGAAGAGATGAATAAGTTGTATTCGTATTACATTAAACAAGAGAGATTAACTTGATTTCAGCTGAAAGTTTCCTTATCCAACTGGTGCTTGTACTTGGCAAGTTTTGGGCTTTGACTGATTTGCATTAAGCAGAAATTCCTTCTGTGGCCAACATCCTTTCAAGCAGACATATGACCGACCACATAAGGAGACAGAATTAGTCTTTTCCAATAGAAATAATTTCTCCAGAGTGCAACTGAGGTGGCACAGCAGTGACAGTCAGCAGTGGTCTCAATGTGTGTTTTGTGCTTGTTGTACAGGTAAATAAAGACATCCAGTCGGCCTTTTTTGTCAGTCCAGCATAGGCCTCGAGGTCCTCTTCCACAGACAAATGGAGAGCTCTTTGTTTGCTCTGATGGATTAAACCTTTCCATTCTTGAATTTAAATAGCTTCAATAAGCTCTTTTTTAAAAATAAACAAAAAACAACAAAACCAACAATGAAAATAAACAGATTAATTGAACTATGGGAAATTTATGCTGGACAACAAGCACCTGTGACCCTTGAATATACCTGGATAAACTGAGTATCATGTGCCAGGGATTATGTTGCAATGCATTGGACTACATAAATTCCCCACACAACTCGCTTGCCTTTTCTTGGAGCTCAATAGCTTTACTTTACTTTAGCTTGACATCAGCTATCCTATCGCTCATTGTCTTATCTCCTTATTTCCTTTTAATGTCTTGACCCTGACTGTCTAATGGAACATACCGCTCTCAGCAGTTCTCAAAGTATAAAGAAGAAAGTGATTACTTAAATGTTTGGCCATTTTCTAGCTACCTCTTAGTGCCTGACTAAAAGATGCCAGCAGGAAACAACATTATCGCATTACATGGCTCAGCAGTTTCCTACTCACCCACACGCGGATCAGCCCCCTTGCCTCAGTGCACTGTGTAGTCAGGCCAAAGCAATAGCAACTGCTGCAGCCAAGTGGGTTTCTGGCAGAGAGACCAAATGTACCAGACTTGCACCTGTCACAGTGGACACCTTCCACATTAACCTGGAAGAGAGAGAATATTTAAAAAGGAGGGGGGGAAGGCAAGTTTTATTTTATTTCAAGGTAGCAATAGAAAAAGAAAATCATGCAGCGATGATAATAACAGGGTGCACATAGAAATAATAATAAGTGCTAGGAAATATTCAAGGAACTTTCCAGTTTCTTATCACGTGTGTATGCAAACATATGTAATTAATGTAATTAAGGCATTTGCATTTGTATCCACTGAGTAGCTCTGAGCAATGGATGCTGGTTTCACACTGACAGTTGTAAGCACAGAAAAATTAAATGGCACTTTGGGCATGACATGCTCAATAACTGATTGATAAGATAAGAAAAATAAGTTGTTCTGAAATTGCCTGTGTTAATCAAGCCTTCTGTTTAATAGGAATTAGCATTGACACGTTCAGATATTTAAGGTACAGCACTAAATGTTCTTGCTGAGAAACGTATTTTAATGGAAATTCTGCAGAGAAAAGCTTTCCCCTCTTCATGATTGTTTTCCACATCATTGAACAGTATTAACAAAGCTGAAATGTTCCACTGTTGTAATGTCAATGCTTTTATTTTCATTTTTCAATTAGTCCAAATAAAAAGCTATTCCAGATAGAGCAGATACACAATAATTTATGCAGAGCCTTTTAAAACCATTTTCATACTGAGGCAAAGGTATTTAAAAAAATAAAAAACACACCAGTAGGAAAGTACTGGTTGGCTTTTCCCCCCACACAATCCTTTTTTTTTTTTTTTTAAATCTTGAGAGTAATGTGAAGAAGACAATCCAAAAAACAAATTAAACTTTCCAAAGCTTATACAGGAAATGAACATTATCCCTCAGGATTTACCATTTTTAACCCTCATTTCCACATGTAACTCTATCAACAAATGTGCCTACACTGTATTTAGCTTAGATTTTGCTGCTTTTTATCAGGGCTGACAATGAGGCTCCTGAGCCTTTGAAAGCTCATTTCTGCAGCTGTAACAGCATGTTTAAATGGAAATGATTACCATTTTCTAAAAATCTAGTTTCTTCAATATATAACTCTTTCAAAAAATTATACAAAACGTTAACCGATGCTAGATTTAAATTTAACCTTAGACATAAATTCTGAGTAAAAAATGCTGACTTAATTCAGTATTATTTGTCCATTTTCTGCAATAATGGTGACTTTTGTTTTCTTTGAATTTTGTTTCATGTCAATTTCAGTTTCTCATCATTAATCATCAGCTAAATATATACTGCTTATTTGCACTCACAGAAACATAGAAGAAACTGTATTAGCCTCAAAAGGATTAACAATGAAACACTTCTGTTTAAAAATGCCATCAACCTCCCTGCTTAGTGCTTACAGGGCCTACAAGGAAGACAATGACCCAGAGAAGTTGTGGTGTTTTCTTCTCTGGAGATATTCAAAAGCCATCTGGACACAATCCTGAGTAACATACTCTAGGGAACTCTGCTTGAGCAGGGAGCTTGGACTAGACCTCCAGTGGTCCCTTCCAACATAAACCATTCTGTGACATACTGAACCTAAGCCAGAAATGGGGCACCAAGATGGTTAGAAGGGTTGGAGCTTCTCATGTATCAGCAGAGGCGGAAAGAACTGAGATACATCAATGTCTTCATTTCACGGGCTGACACAGGGCAAATAGTGCTGAGTTTTACTAAGACAGTTCATGTGATCAATTTCAGTTTTGCTATGGTCTCACCATCACATGACTCACCATGATGGATATTTTCTGTTCATATATACCAGAAAAATGGGAGGCCAAGCAGTTTCCACAGAGGTTGTGAAATCCCTCTCCATCCTTGGAAGTACTGCCTCAGCAGCATCTTTCCAAAAAAGGCACTGGACTAGATGACCTCCATAGCTCACTTCCAACTTAATTTGTTCTACTATTCCTCCACTGAGTCTTTAAATTCAGAATTAAGTAATTGATGCCCATTTAACAAAATAATTACCTGGCAATTCAACAATCAAAATTCATTTGTCCATTTTACTAGTTTTTTATATCAATACAGAACAGATCTAAAGAAGGAAAATGAATCAAAATCAGAGAAGCAATCTCTAGAGGTCACTCTTAAAAACCTTCTCGAAGTGAGGCTATCACCAATACGAGATCAGGTTACTCACGTCTCTTTTTAGCCAGTTCTTGAAAATCACCACGAATGGGGATTTCACAATGTCTCTGAATAATCTCTTCCAGTGCTTGCAGCCCTGTTTTTTTTCTGATGTCCAACTCAAAATTCCCAAGCTGTCATTTGCAGCTGCCATCCCTTGTTACATCTTTTGCTACCACAAGAAAGGACTTGACTCCATCAACTACTCTTTGAAGTGGCTACAGGCTGCAATTGCATTTCCTCTTATTAGCCCCCTTTTTTTTGGACTAAGAGAGTCCAGCTCTCAGTACATGCTCACAGATCATCTACTGTAAAACTCTTTAGAGTTCTTCTCTAGATCCTCTCAAATTTCTCAACAACACTTTTGAATCAAGTCCTAAACTGGACACCATTGCCAAGCGCGGTCTTACCAATGCTGAGTAAAAAGTAGAGCACTGCATAGAGCACTGAGCAGATCCTCTGCTAGTCATGCTGTTTGTGATGTCCTACCCTGCAGCTGCCTTGGCCAGTATGCTCAGAGCCTCCAGCTCAAGTAGGCAGTTCGCCTTATTTATAACGAGAGTATAGGGTTGGTTTACATTGTGCTTTTCAGCAGGATTGTCACTCAGGCTTTTTCCTCCCAAACTGTACTGATTCTTGAGGTCATTCCACTCCAGTTCATGACCTTTCCCTTTTCCCAATCAAGCTTTTCAAGTATCCTCCAGACTGTAATTCTACTGTTCAGCATGCCAACCTTCTACCTCTTCCAAATCAGCAATATTCTCAAATGTGCTGTTCATGAATTCTGTCATCTACACTGCTGCTGAAAGTATTGGCTCTGGGGTACTCTGCTTGCTGGCTACCAACTGTATGTCAAACCAGTGATTATTGCTCTTTAAGCCCAGCAATCCAGCCAATTTTCAAACCACCTTAAGTGTACCTTTCTTTCAAGAACAATTCCAAATAAGAATGCTGTGGATGATGATGGCAAAAGTCTTTGCTTTAGTGATCCTGAACTGGACGCAGTCTACTCAGAACAGACACTACCGCAGTGAATTCTACTAATGAAATGATGAATATTGACTCCCTCTAAGTCAATGTACTTTGAACTAGCATGGTTGGCATACTGTGATTACTGATGTGTTTGCCTTTATTTTGCCCAATATCTGAGCAAGAATTCTATTATGAGGATAAACTGGCAATGGTTCTGTTAGAACAGAAAGAAATTCAATGTGAGAAAAAAGCTTAAGAGGATGCTATCCTGGCAAGGGTCAGTATGTGAAAAAGCACTTCAGTGTTTCTTTATGTTGGACTCCTCCCACAGCAGTTATCAAATGCATATGGAAAACAAGATTTTTCTGCATTGACAAAGGTCGATGAATTTTGGAATACACTTCTCAGCAGCTATAAAATGACTTTACAACCTTCATTGTCCTACCTTGCAGCTGCACTGGCCGGTATTATCAATGCATGAGCACTTTCCCTCTGTATCACAGCTCTGTGGATCAGTCCCAGCCAGGAAGCACTGACAAGCAACACAATGTGGATAATTCCAGAAGCCCAACCTGCACTCAGTGCATTTATCCCCAGAGAATTCAGGGCGGCAGAAGCAACAGCCTGTATTTAAGTCACACTGAGAACTTAGGGCTCCAACAAGGCTGCAGTCACAGGGCTATCAAGGAGAGAAACAAGAAGACAATTGTAATTGTTCTTCTGAAAAAAACTCAACCCAAACAAAAAAATCACAAACAACCCACAAACAAAACCAAAAAACACCAAAAATCAATTCACCTCTTTCAAGTATTTGTAAGTAACACACAGCAGTGAATTTCCACTGTCTAAAAATAACATACCTAAATTATAAGAATAGTAATTTATTTTTATCCAACAAGTGTCAAGCATATACACTAAATACATTTACAATACGGGTGGTTTTTCTCACTAGGTTTTTTTCAACAGATGTGACTTATCACTGGAAAGTTAGGCAGTGAGAACAAATAAACCTGAAAGTGTCAAGGACATTGGAATACCTTGGGGACAAAATTAACTTGCAAACTACAAACACTCTCTAAAAAGTTTTTTGTATGTAAATCCTCTGCAGGCATGTTCAGACCACTTTCCTAAAACTGGAATTGCTCAGGGGCAATTGTTTCAGTGGTTCCAGAGGAATCCAGTTTAATGTTTATTACTCATCCATCAGACAGGTGTCTTTTTTGTACAAAAAAGGCTCCTAGATGAGAGTAGTTTACACAATAAGGGCTAGAGATTTAGTTATACGGTACACTGAGAACTAAACTTGCTCACTGAATGAGACTTGCGTAGGCAGGTAAAGATAGAAATAGGTGATTTGCCAGGGGGTCTAGATCTTGAATACAGAATTAAGTAGCAGGGAAAACTGCAAACTTTCAAAGAGCAGAAGAATCCCTCAGTGCTATTACTGTGCCTGCACTGCAAAGTTAGCACAGGACATTGGCTGCAATCACTGGTGTGACCAGAATCTCATATGGAGGAGTTCATCTTACAGAAGCAAACTCTGTGCCAGTAGTACAGGTTACCACAGTAACTGACATGGATAGACTTGCTAAAATTACAGACACAAAGCTGAAAAAGAGAGGAAGAAAATGTGGATTCAGTTTCTAAGCAAAACTGTTTATTACATGACTAAGAGCACCTTTCTTCTGATCTGAAGAAGGTCAATATCTACAGGAAACATTCAAATGCCATCTTTAATGAATGCCAGAGAAACTATTTAACCACTGGTTAAATGTTAGGCTGCTAGATTACTAACTAACTTAAAAAATAAAACCCTCTGACAGAAAAAACGTATACACAAGAAATATTTGAACATAAAGCTTAGAAAGCAAATTGTTCACCATAGTCTGAAATAGCTTGGTTTGGATTATCAAAACCCAAATTACAATCAGATACTATGTTTGTTTTTACAGTTTCATGCAATGCTCTCTATCCCTGAGTTACAAGAGCCTTGGAAAATGTCTACAAAAATTGCAAGCAGGAAATTTACATCTCACTTTGCAGAAATTAGCTGCAACATACTGAAGGAGATGTGGGCTGATAGATCATTATTAATTTAGACAGTGCCATGGAACTGTCATACTAATGTGCTCACATAAAAGACAATCAGAGAATATATTCCAGAGCTCAAACAGAGGTCTTCAACCTCATTAGGCTGGTTTCAGAAGCCAAGAGCCTATATCACAGCAGCACAGCAGAGGTTTCACAAGAGGAGTTTTTTGTACATAGCAAAAAGAAATCATTCTTGGCAATTGCTTTGCAGCCTGAGCTACATGACAAACAGCCTTTCAAGAAAAAGCATTAATGGTGTATGACTATGTTCAGACAAGATACAGTTTTTGGGATAAATTGTTGCAGTACTATAAATCCCGCATCATCAATGAGCACAGCAGAGAGGAGAAGCCACTTGAACTTTGTACGATGTCCACTGTCACCAGTTTTCACCTTTAGCCTAATACTGCTCCCCTCAACTCAAGGGCATTAATAGTTTTCATGGCCTCCTTGACATTCTACCACTGTTTTCCTTTTTCTTCTCCATTCTCTTCAGATTTTTTTTAACTCTGTGTAAATATTGTCATAAAAAGGATTTAAAGGCTAAAGAGAAGGTTTATTTTCTCTTTAAGAACAGAGGAAAAAAGAGCAATTTACAACTAAGGTGGATGTTTCTTCTCTGCTTGTTATCTTTTACCCACAAATTGACACCCTTCTTAAGCAAGCTTTGCGTACAAATTCCCAATGGTAACACCATTAAGACTAAAGTAAATTTGTTCCACAAAGTCACTGTCAATTACCTGTAAATATACAACTATATACACTGTTCAATATTGTGGTCATCTCCTCAATCACATAAACACAGCTATAAGAAAATAAAACCAGTTTCAAGCAGGATGCTCAGTGTGACAAAGTGAACAGGGTGTTTTGTGTTACAGGCTGCATACCCGAGGCAGAGGATCTGTAGTGCTCCGTAACTGATCACCAACATTTACATCACAGTCTGACACCAAAACTTGCAATGCGGAGACAAACCATGATTTACAAACTAAAAATGGTGTTCCAGTTATAAATTACTGTGGAAAAGGTAATGTACACAGAGTAAATAGAAATCCACTCACCTTGCAGCCACTGACAATGTTGTGGCCCCAGTGATTTGGTGCGCATTTGTCACACATCTCTCCAACAGTATTGGGAGGGCAAATACAGCGGCCACTGACAGGATCACAGTTATTACCAAAACGTGAACACTCACAGGCTTCATGGGAGACAGAAAAAAATAAAGCAGAGGAAAAGTTAGCTCTTTATGTGGCACCTGGAGAGCAGATGCTAGGATCGTTCAGGGTTAGAATCATTCCTTTACTGTACAGTGAACTCTGTTATCTGTGGACACAGTGGGGCTGGAAAGGTAGGCTAAGCCCAGAGAAACCAAAACCAGTAGCAATGAAACACAGATTAACTGAGATTGAAGTAATTGCAATGAGAACTGAATGGAAAAAAATAAAGGCATCAACTGCTGAAGTGCAGAGACTTCTGGGAAGGTGCACTCCTGTAACATAACGGCAGGAGTACTGCTGTACGTTTCCTTGACTCACTGTCTCCTGCAAGAAGCCACCTATGTACCTCTGAGCCCTCTATGGAGGGAACTTGAAGTGTATTTAACCTCTGAGTCAGCCTCCTGAAATTTCTGCTGCTATAAAGAGACTTTTTTCAAAGGGCAAAAGAGGTGTTTCAGTTTCTTTCTCCCTTTATATTCCTTCTCTTTCAGATTACATGTCCTCTGCCTTGGGAGGACATCAACAAATTGATGGTTCCTCTCCACAGGAAACCAGGATTCTTCGCAGATTATATTAAATCAAAACTACTTTGGGTTTGAAAGTGGTTCCAGAAGTGGTCTTTGCTCTTAAAAGGTTATTAAGTGAAAAACTCACTGGTGGAAAATACAAATTCATGATATGTAAGCGATAAGTAGTTATGGGGCACAAGACACCTAAGTGATGGAAGGAGCAGAACCGGTGCATGGTTATTTTCATACCCACCAACCCCATTATCCCTGAGGTCAGAGAAGAAGTATCATAAGCAAACTATGACCCTGAGCGATATTGTGTTCCTTGGGGTGAGGGCAGTGTAACCTCATTACTGAGGGCTTCATTTATGTTCATTGCCTTTACTGTAAGAAAAACTTCAATTCAGGGTTAAACTAGAAAACAAGAGATATATAAAGATAGAAATCATATCTATAGTTGAAATAAGAAGTGACCCTTATTCTTCCCCACCAAGGCTTTCAAAATAAGGTAATTGTTGCAAAGAATATGGCAAGTTTTGCCTCCATCATGCCAGAACAGGATATGTTGAATGTTACTTAAAATCTTTTGACACACTGTGGCTTGAAGATGCATCAGAATACAGCTCATTGGGAGACTGAGGCTTTTCGATGTGACAGCTCTTCTATGGACTTCCAGGTCTTACAGAAAATTGGCTTAAAAGACATGGAGGGGAAGAAGGAGATAGACCAATAATTTTTTCACTTTTACTTTCATCATCATTAAAAGAGGGGAAAAATTACAACACATTTTTTGCAAGAAATAGTGAAATAGAAATATTTTTTGTATCTTTGCTGCTAGAATGTTAACACTAACTGATAATGCTTTAGGGGTTTTTTATGATTTATGGGGTTTTATTGCACAAGAAAAAAAATCAAATTTTACTCCTTTTGGATAAATGTGAGATAAAAGAGGTCCAATATTTTATTTGATACTTAGCTATCATTATGGAATTCATTTTTCTGTACTTTTCTTTCTAGGATGATTTGATATAGTTTTATTAAATTTCTGATTTTCTTTATGATTCATAATTTAATTCCTTATTTTTTGTCATTTGAAGGAATATTTAAGAAGTCTACTAAAAATAAGTGGAGAAAAATAGCATGTTGAAAACAGAATTCCTCTCCATCTGTTCTATTTACTCAAGAACTTTTAAAAATCTGAATGTTCTGAATATCTTTAGCTGTTGCTGTTATTTTAAATATTTGATGACCACATTTCTATTTAAAATGTTGCACGGATTTACTCTGCCATTTCAAAGTTTGCCAAGAGAGCAATTATAATTTTAATGTGAAAGCTTATTAATAGCCCTCTCATTTTCCTTCCTCAACTGTATGAAGTTAAGAACATTTTTTAATGTTTCACAATAGTGATGTACTTTTAAACTGTGAAATGTTAGAATAAAAGGCTAATCATAAAGATAAACTATACTATTTTCCTCCTCTATATATGTGCTAAAGGCTTTAGGACTGGAGCTATCATTTGCATTTTATTTCAAGCTCTTTTCATCAGTGAGTCTGGGCACCAATCTCTCCCCTTTCCAAGGTGCCCATGTGTTTGCACTTTTCAAGGTTGTAAACATTTTTTGAACATGGGAGACTATACCACAGAGGAACGTTTTCAAACATAATCTATAATCAAGACTGTCTCAAGGTTTATCCACACTACAGGTAAAATTGAATTTTGCTGCACAAATGTGAGTCTTGAGGCCTTGATTCTCTTTCCACAAAAGAAGGGAGTAAAAAATGGCAGGGAGCTAGTCTTGCTGCTTCTGCTGCCTTTCGGGATAGGAAAGGAGGAACAGATTACCAATCTAGGTGATTTCTGCTTTTGGAAAGAATACAGTTTATGTCTGAAGAATAATAGCAGCATTCTGGCATCCTAGCAGTCAATCACACTAGACAACCATCTGTGTCTCCTGTGATCACACTTAAACCAGTCTGTGGGACTTAAAAAACACAGTTCTATTAGCAAAGATGAATATTCCCCTGTGAAGAAACCTATCGATAAAGTTCTTTTTGATATAGCAATCTGTACTACTTCAGGGACTGGAAACATCCATTTCAGTCTTTGACCAAAAGGACAAAATGACAAAAATAGATGTGAAAAAGTGGCTGGATATATTTATGTCCAATGCTAGAGTTTCAGCACCTAGAAAAGCAAGCTTTACGTGTGTTTACACAAGGGACATAATAGACAGACTTACATGAAGATATTGTTATACACAAAAAGTTCACAAGTAAGCAAGAAACTAAATATTACTGTACAGAAAAAGATTGCATTAATAAAAATGTTTGGGATAAAACTAAAAGCAAAAGGAGGTTTGTGGTTTTGTTTTCTCTTCAAGCTGATGTGATTTGGCAAGAACTTTAATCAGAATTCTATGATACCCTTAACATAAGTAAATTATAGGAACTTAATAGAATTTTTTTGGCAGACAGTACTTGGAGTAAAAGACATTCCTGTTCCTTCTAAACATAGGAGATTAGACATAAACCTATCATAAAATAGTAGAAATTGATCGGGTCTTTTGTTCTTGCCAATCACCATCCTTGCCAACTGACTGATTTACAAGGCTGTCTGTGAACATACCTAGCTGTCAGGAAAATTTGTTAGGCAATCCAAAACGAGCTAAACTAGAATCTTAGGAATAAACAAGCAAACAAATCTGCATTTGATTGCAAAAAATTCACATACGAGTACAGCCTCCCTCTTGAAAGTTGTAAAATCCATGTGCACAGCGGTCACACTTCTTTCCTGTCACTCCAGGCTGGCAATAACACTGTCCATCTCCATCACAGTCAAAGGATTTGGAACCAAAAGAGTTGCAATTGCAGGGAACACATCCTCTTGAAGACTGTAAGCCAAATGTTTCAGGCTGCCACAGAGAAAGGAAGAGCAGTTAGTACATTGAATGATTACCAGGAGAAAAGGGTAAAAACTGATAGTGTAGGGAGATCTTTGTTCTTCATCACTGAAATACTACTCTTAACAAATTGAATTGTAGTGGTAAAACCCTGGAGCAAAGGCACTAAATGCCCTACAGATCTGAGAAAGAATAAAGATTTTAGAATGTTACTCAGTGCTATAATGAATGTTCTGCAATGCAATGCATTTCTTACAAGGCTCTGTTTCCATAAGTACAATTCCCACATAGAATGGAATGTATGTCAGCACCATATACCCACCCTGTGTCTGGCTGTAAGAATTTGTCAGGCAGAGTTTGTTGCTAGGAGAGTGAATTCAAATTCTTAGCTATGAATGGACACTGATTCAGCTCGAAAGCCTCTGATTTTATCTCCTCTAAGCAGGGGCAATGTCTTTATGCAGTATTCTGTAACTCGAGGGCATTTCTTTTAAATGATATATAGGAATAACTTCAGAAGAACATAGATATAATGTATTTGTGTACAATATGAACAAATAATGTGAATTATCTATTTTTAAGATAAAAATTCTATCTTTGGATCAGGCCTTTTTTCTCTTCTATTTTCTTTATATTCTTTTTTGCAATGATTAATATAGTTTCTACAGAATCAGTGTAGATATCAACTACAGTAATAAATTTCCTCCTTAACTTCACTAGTGAAATGCAAAAAGTATACTTGTAAAGAGGAGAAGACACACACTCATTTTTTTACTATAATCTGGAGTTCTGCACAAAGCTTTCAACCAACAGACCTCATGGGTTTCACTGCACCAGCCAATTGAGGCTCCTACAAACAAACCATACTTGATATTTAAATTCTGAACTCAGTCTTGAGCTAGAGTGCTTTAAAATGGGAGTACTTTTCTATGTCTTTTTTTCAAGCATGATAATTTTCAAAGAATCCTGAAATCCAAAGAATATTAATAACTTCACTTGAAATTGATATTACAATATTTAATAATAAAAACTATCAGAGACTTTGCTAGAAAAAAGCTCAAAAGTTAAAAATGAGAGATTAAAAATATCACCGCTAATGAATATAAATGGGGAAAAAGGGGAAAAAATATTTACTTTACTATGTACTACTGTGTGATTCAGGCAAGAGGTGTTATATTTTTACCTATTATAAATCAGTAAATTTCTCAAATCAGTGGAGCTGGACCTGCTTTGACTAGAGAAGTGATTGCCCCTCTCTACATAGCACTGGTGAGTCTGCACTTTGAGTATTGCCTCCAGTTCTGGGCTCCTCATTACAAGAAAGAAATTGGAGTGCTGGAGCATGTCCAGAGAAGGGCAATGGAGCTGGTGAAGGTCCTAGAGAGTAAGTCATATGAGGAGTGGCTGAGAGAGCTGGGGTTGTTTAGCCTGGAGAAAAGGACACTTGGGGAAGACCTCATCGCTCTCTACAACTACCTGAAAGCAGGCTGTAGCAAGGTGAGGGCAGCCTCTTCTCCCAGGCCACCAGTGACAGAATAAGTGGACATAGCCTCAAGCAGTGCCAGAGGAGGCTCAGGTTAGACATCAGGAACAATTTCTTCACTGAAAAGGTGGTCAGACATTGGAACAGGCTGTCCAGGGAGGTTTTGGAGTCACCATTTCAGAGGTGTTCAGGAAATGACTGGACATGGCACTTAGTACTATATCTAGTTGACAAGGTTGCTATCAGAGGTTGGACTTGATAATCTGGGTGGTCTTTCCCAACCTTAATGATTCTATGATTTATATTTCACATGGATCTGTCCCACAGTGGAACCCCTAACCTTTTGTATCAACGAATTCCCAGAAGCTTCAGAAGCTTTCCAGGGAGAAGTCCTGCAATCTGATCTCTGAGGTTAATACTGAAGTTCCACACCCACAGAGAGAATCTGCTGAGAGGTATCAGAATACAGACAGAATGTGGTCTGAAGAACCTAAGCAAATGCTTGGTTATACATGTATTAAAGAATTACAGTGATTTTCATTTTCAAATTCTACATTGAAACATTTTGCCAGTTTCTGCATGAAAAAACACAGTGTATCAGAGAGAAAGAAATATTCAAACTCATATGATTAAACTCCAAGGTTCAATTAAATATATGATTATCTCTAGAGATTTCTCTTATATGGGAAGAAATACACAGAAATGTGAATATGGAAAATCTCAGGACAGACATTCAGATTAATGCAATGAAGTAACCAATGCTTAGCATGCATCTTAGTTCTCAATATAAAGTTTGATAGGATCTAATAAATTCTGTTTATAAGGGTGAAAGTCAGAAAAAGTCTGATACTAACAGGGTACACTCCGTTAAGTTAGAAAAGATTATTAGCATGCTGGGTTGCATTCTGTGAGGGGGTCTGCACAAAGACATTTTGACCAGTCATGCAAACCTCAAAATGAACCCCCAAGTTAAGTCCTCAGCAAACCTTGTTTACACACAGAAATTCTAAGAATCACATTTACTGAGCAAGAGATAAGATTGTGGATTACAATGAGGAAATACAATGAATTTCCTGAATGTGTTATTATATTGTGCCCCCATCAGTGTATGTTGAGCGTTTGTGAGGTTTGTGTAACCTAATGCATGCCTAATGGGTTAAAGCGCATTTCTCCCAGGGAATCTATATGAACAAATACAACATGGGTCCTGGAATCTAGTTGAGGAGGAAGAACACTGCAAGGTATTTTTCAGACAGGGTGTGATAAGTGTGGAGGTTCCGCATTGTGGGGAGAAAAAGCAACATTCCTAAAACACTGCTCTGTTAGAAGCAGTTGCATCATAATTACTTCATATTAGGAAATAAGTTGGTATATGATAAGCAATGAACGCTTCTGGCATTTTGGGGTTGCATTCAAATAACTGGCACTGCACTGAGTTAAAAATGGCTCAGATAACTGGCCATATTCACTAATGAAAACTTTTAACACCAGTTATGTTTGATATTTTAAAATTAGATCCTAAGTCTTTGCGTCTGGGGCTGATCCTTCTTGCAAACTCCTAAAGCTATTGATTCTTGAATTGTTAGAAAAGGAAACCTTATGCTGCCAAAACCCAAGAAAATTCCAGTGATTCCACTGACTTATGTATATCTCCCATGCATTTTGTACATACTACTGCTAATGGTGCTGCTTTGGAACTTATTATGGTATTTGATTTCTCGCCAATATCACCATTCGCACAATGAGAAGCCCTAGGATTGGGGAAGCATCCTAAAAGGCTGCCTTCCGAGCCTCTCCATTTCTCAAGAATTTCTTATATTGTAGCATGTGTATTTAAAATTTTAAAAACCAAACAACCAAACTGTGTGAGCTCCAAACACAAGCAAATATGAGATGTCAGCCCATGCAATGCACACAGTTTCTCATTTACCATCTCAGGCCGGTGAGCACCTCGTGGGCACCCACTGGCACCCCATCTCCGAGGGGGTACTCGAATCTGCTGACTGCTTCCTGCATTTTCCTGCAATTTAGGCACCTGTCTGATGATTTCACAGTGTCTGCCCATGAATCCTGATTTGCAGATACATCTTCCCAACATATCACATTGCAGTGACATGGATCCTAAAGCACTGCAGCCACAGGGTATACAAAACAGCTTTTCTGGGGCCCAGAAGTAGTTAGGCTTTAAGAATGAAAAGTAAACACTGTTAGAAAGTAAAGATATATAAACTACACAACATAACAGAGTATAGGAATAAAGACATGAGTAAACATAGTAGTAAACAAAGATTAATTCCAATTAACTGCCAGTATTAATAAGTTTGAGCTATGTGCTGGGTACATTATGCAGTCTGCAAATTCCACTGGTAACAGCAATTTTTCTTTGAACAGACTTTTAAATACTGTTGAAAACGGAGTGTGAGCAAACCACTTCAGAAATTACGTAAAGGGTGAAAATGATCCCTTTGATTCCTGCAGAATTATTTATGTGCTTTAAATTACACACAGGTGGAGGTATTCTGAGGACACAGCCTTAACCCACGAACCCTTACACTGAGCTAGAAAAACATGCAGCCATCTAAAACATATTCCTTAGCTGCCTGAAGACAAATCTGTGGCAGTTTATGAAACAATGTTTTTCTGCAGTGATTTATGAGACAGGAAAATAAAGTCAAGGCAAAAGACACTTTCACCAAAAAATAATACATTGTTTGGACAATAGAAGAAGAAACCCTACAAAAAAACCCCTAAAAGCAGAACATTCACAGCATAAACTAGCATCCTACCTTCTTTTTTTTTTCCAAATCAGATGCTATCAGACATTTTGCAACTTTCTTCACAGAGACGTTATCCCCCAAAGCTGCAATATTTTTAACTAATTTGTTTATATCTAACTTACAAAATATAAAATATATACAAACATACTGATATGTACAGTGAGGCTTAATTACATTAATTACATGTAAATTCATTAAATTACATTAATTACATGTAAATTCAATGTTCTGTGTTTTGTTCCAGAAAACTATTAGAAAACATTTTAAAGGCAACCATTTTACCTTTCTCTACATAAGAACAATCCATATATGTTCTTTAACTGAAAAATGAACAACAACAAAAAAACCCTATCCAAAACCAAATGACATTTAGTTAAGTCAAACAGGGAAGAAAGCTGAAAGGAGATACCAGTTCTTGTCACTCACTTTGCAGACATCACACCGGCGCCCGATTACGTTGGCTTTACACGTGCACTGGCCTGTCCGAGAGTCACAGATCTCTGAGAAGGAGCCATTGATGTGACAGTGACAGGCTGTAAAGGAAGAAGAAAGAGATGTTATTGTATTTCCTGAAGCTAAATCTAATAGTTAAAACTTTACAGTGCAGATTTTGCCACTCTGAGAAGCATCCAGCTTGAGCAAACCAGGAAGGTGTCATTCCGATACATTGACAACACAAATTAACCTACCCATATTAATACTGAATTTTGCTCCAAATTATTGCAGTCAGAAATTTTGCCTCAAGTCCATTAAGGACTTGTTTTAGATGCTCCTCTGAGATTATCAGGATGTTTAGAGAAAAAAACCTAAAAATGGTGCAGAGAGGGTGTGTACAGGATGTAAGCATGGCCAGCAGAAGTGTTACTGCTCCACACACTGGTTCTGCTGCCCAGGAGTCTACTCCCTTTAATGTAGTCATGAGAAAATATTGGCAGGCTGAGGATCCAGAACAAGGTTGACTCCACGGGCCTCTCTACAAGGGCAGTAATGCCCTCACCCCTCAGGAAGCAGCTGAAAAAGAGACCAAGGATTATCTGCTACCATGACTCTCCAGGATTTCTGTCTCATCAACAGCACCACAGTTTCCACAGGAAATGTAACCCAATTGAACAGCCTAACTCATCACAGTGCCCTCTTAAGGATTTAAAAAGACAACGAAAATGCTGTTTCTTGAGGAAAATAACAATGCCACTCCTAAATTCTTATGTTTTAGGAGAAGAGAGAAATTTCGGGGAAGACTTCAATCACCCTATGTGTTCTTCAACCACAACCCTTTTAGCATGTAGAGATTAGGAAAAAATCCCTTTAGCACTCACAACAGAGAAAAGTGATGTCATTGATGTCACAGGGACTATAACCATGCAGTCACCAATTTTATCAGCATGAGCTGGTTCCTGCACATCCCTTTTTTCCCCCTCTGAGGGGAAGGAATTCACATCTCTACAGTGATTATCAATTTACTCTGTAAATTTGGGTTCCAGTCCTGCCTTCCTGCAGTGCCCTAACTGCATGCATTGTTTTTCTCCTCAACATGACAGCTTCATTTTAAGAAACACTTGAGTCCCAACTGTGAACACATGGTGGTCACATACTTTCATGTCAGAAGGTACCATGTGAGAGAATGCAGTTATATTTTTTTCTATATATAGGCTATTACAACAGGACCTTCCTCATTACTTCATTGGACTTGCTAATTTATCCTTTCCAATTATAAATTGAAAGGATTGTTTTTGTTTTTTTCTCTCTCTTCACTTTTGAGGTTGCAAAGGTTGCTTCTTTTAAATGATAGCAACTATGACTTGCCATTCTGTTCATGGTATTGTTTCTCAAATGTTTGTAAAAATTCTGGAATAAGTAACAAAAACATGCTGCTTCTGCCGTTCATACCAATCATGTAACACCTTCAGAGGTTTTGCTCTCTTTTTGTCTTGTAATATATTTTTAAGAGAAAACATTTAAAACCACTTTCAATGTAATTAACATCACTTTTCCTTTCACTCTCCATTTTCAACACTAAACAAATCCATAACTAATCTCTTTCATCCTGTATACAGCCCTCTTTACCATGATGTTCATGTTTTAAAACTGCTGACACTCCAAACTGCACACAGTGATGAGTATCACTATATATATATATATATATGTTTTGAGTACTTTTCTAATTAAAATGGTCAGTAGGGAGAGATGATGCAAAGGCTCAGGCTCAACAAATTACAATCCTCAATGCAAATTAATAGTACTTCACCAACCTTTTTATACAGAACTCAAAAAAAAAAAAAAAAGCCAGCCTGATTTCAATTGTTTTGCTTATCAGGCATGTGAAACAAGAATCTGAAATAAAATTTACATTGTTTTTATAATCAGATGACTTTGTCCTACTTATATGACAAATTATGACAAATGGCACACCATGGTGTCTTAAACTGGTCACAGATGACTGAATGGAATGCAGTGGTAAGGAAGAATTTAGAGTATCACGATTTTGATTGTTTTTCTTGGCTCTGGCCGTACATCCACAGAGAAGAAACAAAAAGTCAGGGATATTCATCCAATAAACTTACTCAATCTGATAAATTGCATTTATTTTACCTAAAGCCTTTCCATTCATTGACCTCTACTGGGAAAATTAGCTCCTGTGCAAACCTCCAAATGGTTGTTATAATACAATACAGCCTGTCAGAGAACTTTGTCTTACTTTCTTCCAAAATGACTCTGGTCAAGACCCCTCATTCTCTCTAGATTTGTATAAATATTTATGAACATGTATTTATGATCAACCTACAAACTTATTCTCCTCCAACAGTAGTACCTATGCAGTGGAACATAGGCACACTTGAATATTTGCTTTAATTCATCTCATGGCGCTGAGCTCTATTACCATCAGCGCAACCTCCAGGTATTTGCTTCAGCATACTGTGCTGTTTCACTCCAATAAAAAACCTACTAGAATCAAATCATATATGCCAAGGTCATTTGCTCATTGTTCTTAGATTTATGATTTTGTATAAAGACACCAAAAAATTCAGGGATGCTATGAGGATATAAAGCTGTATTGTAATTTGAAATGGTTAATGCACACAACAGCGCTACACTGAGAAAGGGCAAGAAACTTTTTAAACAATAATTTGAAAGCAAATTCATGCTCTGCAATACTCTTGGATTTGGCTTTTTAATAAGGAACAAAATTGAAAACAACAAAGTAAAGGCACAGTCCCTCTGATATTGTAGCTGCAGGGCAAACTTCATGGAAGTCTGCAAAGGAAATAAAAAATCATATACAAAAAAGAAAATGCACATAAAAGACATAGAGTAGATGAATACAAGCTAACTGCAAGCACAAGGCTACGAATACGTTAGGGGGCTCTCCTTGTCAGTGATACTAACAACAAAAGCAAAGCTTTGAATTCAACATTAAATATGTATTTTTAATACTTTTTTTTTAATTGTATGTTTTCTGAACTCTCTTCATATTAAATCTATTTCTCACAGAGCTGCCACTTCTGTGAAAATGCAACAAGTCAAAGCAACAATCCTATTGATGCCTCAGGAATGGTGATAAGCTACTGAAAGCTATGATTTTTGAAATACACTTCTTTTTAAATCACTTTACACACTTAACATTTTAACTTACACAACATCATTCATCATGACCTGTTAACTCATGCAGAGATTATACGCAATTGTCCAAATTTTTGCCAGTATTGTGTAAAGAACAGAAAGTATTTTCACAGGTGTATGTCTTCATGGTTATCTATGACTTGGGATACATCAGTATTTATTAGCCTTAACTGAGAAACTTGGTGGTGTTCTGCATCTTGTGCCCCACACACTCAGGTGGTCCAACAGAACCTAGCATTTTCACTTTCAAACTGCAAGTCGCTAATAGAGTAACTCCTGGAAATCAATGCTACTGGCTCAGACTCCCATGCTTGCAACATGTCCTGCAGACATGATCCCCATGTTTCTAAGCAGACAGCAGCTAGACAATGCTCCATCTCTTTTAGTTGCATAATTTTATCCTGCTATAACACTTAGTGGAGTTACTCTGAGTTTATTCCAATGGATCAAAAAGGATTGAATCCTTCTGACAGTGAAATAAAATATTCTGCTCTTTGAGGACAGTTTGTAACCTCTTTTATTCCATTTCTCAGAATAGGATGGAAGTGTATGTGAAGAATGTTTTTAAGTTAAAAAGCACTTGTTCTGCATTCTGAATTGTGCCAGTAATGGCTCAGACAGAGCCACTGACTCTTACAGAAGCAAAAGCTCCCATTCCAATCAAATCTTCCATCTCTTCTCAATAATTTTTTATAATCACTAAGGGGAAGTATGAGCTGGGGCTGATACTTAAACAACATGCCACCACTCAGCTGAGAAGTGGTAGCTTGCTGCAGTGCCAGGTAACCTCCTCCAGAGCACTTTAGAAGATTTGTCTGGAGATTTTAGACTCTGCTTTACAGGTGGGAGAATCTTCCCCTGTAAGCAGCAGCAGCTCTCAACTCTTACTGAGGTCATGTAGGTGGGAAGGAGGTCACAAGTGCTGCCACAGCTGGACCCTACAGTAGCAGAAATATCACTCTCTCCTTTCAGCACCAATCTCACTAGTTAACAGGATTTCTCTGGATGGTTTACAGCATTTTTAGTGAATAGTTTTCACTTATTTGTACTTATTTTTGTAGATCTGACATCTAGTATAACCTTTTGCATACATGCAGTGCTCCGCTCCCCCTGTTTTTAGACATGTTTGCTTCAACTACAACTTTTTTAATAGGTTCTTTCTGTTTACTTTAAAGCCTCCAGATGCAGATGCACAATATCATTTTTAGAGGTGTTAGTATGCTGTTATCATTCTCCTGCTCACACATACAGAGGCACAACCTTCCTCTCAGGAACACAGTTATAGGATTGATCAATACTGTCAGAAACTGTAAGAGTTTGTGACTTACGTTGACAGTTCCTTGCATCAAGAGCATCACCAAAATATCCATCAGCACACCTCTCACAATATTGGCCTGTTGTACCTGGCTTACATATCAGACAAGCACCAGACAAGCTGTCACAGCTGCCAGGAACAGAGAAGTCGAGGTTGTCATTACATTGGCACGGCTGGCACGATCCCCCTGGTATTAGAGGTTGTCCAAAATAACCTTCTGCACACCTAAGGTAAAAGACATCATCAGTTAGGACTCTTAAATGATCGTCTCATTAGAAATACTTAATTCTGTTGCCTCCCTAATCACCAAAAATGATCTCAGGTGTGTCTTAAGCATCTTTTTTCTTTCTCCTTCCTTCTCCTTTTTAACAACACTGTAGATACAGTACCAGCTGAAATCCTGCCAGTTCTGCTAGTAATTAGACTTCAGTGGGAGAAAAATCTTGTCACTGGCACTGAAAGAAGAGACAAAACATAGAGAGAAATCTTATTTGCACTCTAGAGGAGGGGGGGTTGGACTAAATGACCTTTAAAGGTCCCTTCCAACCTAAACTATTCTATGACTCCATGTTAGATATGCTTTGCATTTCAGCACATCATGTCTAGATGTTCTGTACTCATTTACCAGTAAGCTTGATGATTTTCTCCCTTTACCTTAAAAACTTGTTTAATTTAGAAAAACAACTTTAGAATGTAATACAGACATAAATTTGTTTACCTAACAAGATCCTCCCCTGACTTAGCCTTCCCCTGATCTACTGCATGGTCAGATTTGTTTAATTAATGGATTGCTAATCTCTGTGTACAGGTAGCAAAAAGATTGCTCATTATCACAGGAACTATGTTGGTGCATATTATACCTTTCACATTTTAAGAGAGTTGTTTAAAAATATCACCTTCTTTTCCACCTTGCCCACCAGCAATTTTCTTTGAGTATCATGTAAAACAGGTTAGTGAATCTGACCTAACATGACTATGCATTTCAAGCAAATTTCTACTCATCTCACAGCCTATTTCCTATTTATATTCTAGTCTGCTTTCCCTTTCCAGTACATTTGCTCACACTTCATAGTAACTTGTAGACAGTGAAGGAAAAAAAGAAAAATTGCACAGTTCTAGCTAATGAAGTTATTCATGTGCATCTCAGATGAACTCCAATTAGTATAAAGAAAACAGAAAGTACATAAAACACATTGCATAAATCAATGGTTCCTACTATTTTAAAGTCAGTTTGAATGCAGTTCTAATGTACACAGATATCCTCTCTACTTCATAATAGTACTGGATGGCATGGTTGAACAAAGATTTTGTATATCATCCTAATACAGGAATGTAGAGCTCCACTCTGCTTTCACTCTCGTCTATTTATGTGCATCAAGCTTATTCTTTTCCTTGCTTCCAGGATACCTCCACTGGATCCTAAACAAAGCTGTCTAAACATTTGTTAAATATTATTCAATATCATTAGCAAAGATTATAAGAAATGAATAACAGACTAGAGAGGAAATGATAGTAGGAACTAATTGAACAGTTTTTTGTATTAAGACATGACACAAAATAGGATTTTTCCCACTCTCTGAAAATATCCACAATGCAGACTATAGAGGAATAATACATATAAATAGTCCAGTGGTTTGGGTGCATGTAAGCACTCAAGACCATGAGTAAAATTTTCACAATCTAGCCCACTGTGCTAGTATAGTTATCTTTTACAATTACCTCCTCATAGCAACAAGACATCAAAATCTTGTCACTAGAATAATTCAAGCATTTTATTTTCAGAATCTGTCACAAATGTAGCCATTTAGTGTATTCCCTGCAAAGAAATGGATATTTTCTTCTTTGATAGAGGAGATCTCAGCAACCACAAAAGACTGATTTTTAGCTTAACTTTGCCAAAATAAATTGTTGTTTCTGTTTTTTGGTTTTTTTTTTCAGGGATGATATCTCAGTTACAACGGCCAAGAACGTATCTTAATATGTAACAGTTAACAGCCATGTTTTATCAAAATCAAAGAATATTTGGATAATTTATGCAGTTATTTTACTTTATCTAAACCAGATTACAGCTGAAGTTAACCCACACTTTGCTAAGATCTCTCTCACTTACCACTGGTGTATTTGTTGTAAATCTGTATCTTTTGGTCCTAGTAATCTATCTGTCTTCATTTAATGTATGCTCATTTTCCTCTTTCACTTTCATTTAGGGGTTAGTTCTGTATCTGATAGCATTCACAGAAACTTACCAAGCAGTTCACAGAAAGAATACGCCAGGGATTTGTGCAAAATGCACTGTTAATAATTTATTTCTATTAATAGCAGAAGACTTTGATAAATCTATGTTCTCATCAGTTTAGACTTTGATAATTAAAAATAGAAAAACCCACTACCATCACATAGCCATATTCTACTTGCATACATACATAATCTCGAATCCAATTGAAGACGATCCTGACAGTAGGGGTAAACCAGTTAAGCTTAAAAGAAAACTATGTACATGTACCTATGTGTAAATTCTTCCCCTTTTTTCTTCACATCTTCTGAATTTGTAGGGGAAGATTAAAAAAAATCCACTTTCATTAATTCCATTTTTATTCCCTTAAGGACATTTCCTACTTCAGCTACTCTTCTCAGATTCAAAGCATTATATGTTTGGCAAGGTTTAGGATAAAAGACACCAATAATGTATATGGCATAGAAAATTACTTTTTATGCATTACACAAAACATATGTATAAATAAATGACTGCTAAGTAAAATATAACACCTCTGAGATTAAAAAATAAACAAAAATAGCAGTAAAAGCAGTGCAGAAAGCTTGTTTCCATATTTTTATCTTCTCTAATTTATACTCTCTAATGTAGGTTTGCCTATGACTGACACTGGTTTTATTTAGCATGAGTGGTGCCAAATACAGGGCTACTATTTAAATATATGTTTGCATGTATGTGTATGTGTACTGGTCTGGACAGTATGGAGTTAATATTCCTCATAGCAGTCTGTATGGTGCTGTGTATATACACATGTACACACAGAAACACAAGTAAGTCTATTTTATACATTTCTTTATATTTACTGGTTAAAAAAAAGCTCTTGAGACAGAGTTAATTAAGGCTGCAAATCCAAACACTTTAAAGTCTGGAATTACTATTTTTACAGAGTCTTTGAAATTTATGTGCATTCAACCTGCGTACAAAATCAGGCAAAAGCCCTTTGGAGAAAGAAGCTTGTGAGCACACAGTTAGATATCTTAACTCAGGTGCACAGCACAGGTGTTATTGTTGTGTGACGAACTATAAATCTTGCATTTTCTAATGTCAGAGTGCCTACCTTTGCAAGCTGTAAATAATCCTGCACAAGACACTTGTTGTATCAAATCTCCTGAAATATTTGACCCTTTCCCCATTAGCACTGTAACACAGACTTGCTCCTCTGGCATGAGTGGAAGAATTCTGCTAGCTAGAATGAAAAGCAGTTTGAAGCCACAGCACTCGTGAAAGACTGTGGCTGGTGGCATTCTGTGCTAGACTTGAAGAATGGGGAAGGTTGGAACACGAGCCAGCTCACCCTTCTCCCCACACATGAGGTACACTGACTTCTTGTTTCTCCTTCTAAGAGGAAAAGGTCACTGGAACTATGTCCATAAATGATGGAGTGTTACAGGAAAAGCTAGACTCTCACTCATTTTGCTTCTTTTCCCTAAAGCTGTGTGCTCTTATCTCTATCAAGACTGTATTTGGAAAATGCATTTCATCATCCTGTAAATGTCACAAAGCTGTCCTTTGACAGGACATTCTCATACATCCTTTCTATGAAGTTAAGAGAATGTCCATCCTACCTCATATGCCGTTGGAAAAGTGAGCAGTGATCAAAGGGAAAAAAACTTATGTCTACTCTGCTGGGGAAAATACTAAACAGAAAAGCTGGTCTCCCTCTACAGTTATAGATATATAATAACTCCCAACACAGTTTATACCTGCAATTATTTTGATGGTGTTATGAGCTGGACCCTTCAGAACACTGAGAAATTCTGGCAATGTTTTCCTGAAGAGTACAAGTGAGAGAAGTAGTGATTTTTTTTGACATTTTACAACTCAGACATGTACATGCATCTCCCTAAGGGACAGGATATTTTGGGGTGCCAAATAAGTACAGTACTGTGTCTGCTCACTTCATGATACTTAGTATGTCATGATAATTTAGGATTGTTCAGCTAATGAATCATGTGGCTGAGATCACTTGTCACTTTGTGGTTGCTAAAATGAAAAAGAATTTCATGTGAACTCTTTCAGCAATTATAATTCACTATTAATAGCAAAAGGCAACACACTTTCTCCTGATCATCATTATTGACAGCTGCAGACATTTCCAAGCAACTTGTTACAATTAAAAGCAAATAATTCTGTGAGCACTGGAATTAATGGCCTAATTTCCAGTGAATTTATATCTCATGGTTGCAAGGCTAAGGGCTGATTATTTGCTGCAGGATGTTGCTATTCAGCAGAGAGTAATCCCTCAGGCTACAGCAGCACTTTTTCCTTGCCCTGTGAAAGTTTTCTCATGGGTGGAACATTTATTAATCTCTCTTGTTCTCTCTCTAACTCATGTATTCTCTGCTGTTTAATCAGGTGTGAGTTCACACAATATTCTCCCTCTTAGCTATGACATGTCCTGATTTATTAACCTCTATTTGGCCACTTCTTTTCACAGAGCCTTCGGGAACAATTATTATCTTTGAAACCTCCTATCTTTCTGCCAAATTTGGTTGAAATTGACCTACAAGTTCAAATGACTTTGCAGGCAGCCAAATAGACATGCACAAAAAGATCACACTAGCCTCATTTCCCTAGGAAATCAGGCTAAAATCCAAGCCCATCATTTATTCACATTCTGTCCTACTTCATCTGCAGCCTGTGCTCCACTCAGAAACAGCACTTGTTGCTAATGGAAGCTGTCAATGACCCCGCATCGACAAACTGCCACTAAAGTGCTCTTGATGTGATTTATTCCTGCCGTCATTAACTTCACAGCCCACTAGCTGAAAGAAGGTGATGACTTCCAAGACAGACAGGAAAAGACAGGCAGAAATAGCATGCAGCAGGAGCAGACTTCGTGTTGATGGGTGGAAACAGGTGACAGCCTGCGCTCTCACTTCAGGACAGTTATAGCACAAAAGGGATTTAAAAGGAAGTAGCTGCAAAATGAAAAGATGGGACTATAGGGAGATTCACAGCACATGATCAGGTTGCTGCTCTGCTGGTTGGCTCTTCCTCTTGCTTCATTCCTACTTCTTCTCATCCCAGCCAGAATATTGTAATTCTTCATGCATAAGCCTTATCTTTTTTTAGGGCTTACATTGGAAAATGCTTCAAGCAGCTCATGGAATTGCCAAATGGCAAAAGTCCACCTGCCATGTTTTCATGCATCTTATCTTCACCAGCCCCCTTAGAAAAGTGTCATTGCCAGGGTCACAGGGAACTGAAATAATGGAGACAAAGCTAATATTGATTCACTATGGCTTTCAAACTACTAGCAGAGGTCCCCTGGCACACTAACTGGTCCTGAAAGCTGTTCCATCCATATGAAATCACAAGGGACCAAAGGCATGCAGACACAGCGGTAATATCCCTTTGATTATGTGGTCTCACCTTCTGTAGAAGGGGGTTCCTGGGAGCTTAGCACCAGCACTCACACTAACCATCTGTTTCATTTTAATTCTCTATATGATCCTTTCAGAATAATGCCTTTGTATATATAGTAATAAATGTAGGAAATACATTATAAAGCTCACTATATATTTGACAAAGAAGAATTATCTTTTTTGTCATTAAAACCTAGGTTGTTCTACATACTAAATAAAGACTGCAGCAGGAAACAATAAGCAACAAAAATGTAAAATATTCTTTTAAAATTAATTTAGATCTACAAATAACATATTAGAAGAGCTGTATTTTTACTGCATATTAGCTTCTCTAAAAGAGGAATCAGTAATTTACAGCATATTCAATTCACCATGCTTTAAACATTGAAATGACAAGAGACAAAAGAATTACAGAAATCTCAGAACAGTGACAGAAAATCTAGAAGAAACTTTTTAAACGGACTTGTACTTCTCAGAAAATGCTTCTTGGAAACTCTACATGTTACCATAAGATAAAACAAGCACAAGAAAAATACCAATTCATGTATGCAATATCAAATCAAAATGCACAGGAATTTCTTCAGTGAGTTTCAGAACACTAGAATGGGAATGAGAAGGGAAAGCAATAAAAAAGTAGAACAGTTTCATGTGATCAACTTTGGTTACAAATCTCATATGGTTAAAAGCACGGTGCCTGCTTACCTTTCACAGCGTGGTCCCACATACCCAGTGGGGCATTCATCGCATATTAATCCACGACTTTGGTCAAAATGGCATGTCGGGCTAAAGCTGTGTTGTTGATATTGAGAAAGAAGAGGGACAAGGAAGAAACATAAAGACAAGATGGTTAGCAGCATAACTCTCTTCCCACTTCAGAGATTGTTAATTTGCAAAACAGTGCCCAGGAAAAGTGATTCTGGTCTAGGACATGGGGCTTAAGTTCGACTCCAGCAAATTGAATTTGGAATGACTCTGCTATTTCTGCAACACTGAATATAGAGCAACGGATGGCAGCATCCCAATAGCCTGTTATTACGGGACTTGAGCCTGCCACTGAGTGGTCTGGATACCATTAAAAAGGCAGGAATGTACAGCTGTTTGTTTGTGCCCCCCAGGGCCTGGCAAAACAATCTATGCCATAATGCTGCCCCTACATAAATCTCTCTGAAGGACAAGTGATTAAAAGCTCAGTTAACTTTGTGTATAAGTCGTCTGTGAAAGGAACTCAGTGAACAAGAAAGGGGAGGGACAAAAAGGGAAATATCTGGTGCAGCTTCCCAGAGAGCACATTAGCGTTAATCAAGTGCCAATGATCTCAAGCTTACAAGCCACACAAACACGTTGAAGTTTAAGAATAGCTTGCAGACAAGAAGGCTTTACCTCTTTGCTATGCTCTAATTATTTTTGGCTGTTCTGTTTTTTCTTTCTGTTTTTATTAATAAGGATACTGTAGGCATTTGCAAGCTCCTCCTCTCAATGTCCATGTTTAACTCTGAACTGTGTTCCTTCACTGCTAGCATTTTGCTTTCCATAATCTTTCTCCCTTAATACACTTTTCTGAAGAAACCTCCTGATACTCTAAAAGATACTACACAGGAAAAGAGGCAATCTATTCTTTTATAATTCTGTAATGATTATTAGAGGCAGACATACTAGCATCTTTATAAGGTCTCATCTAAATAATGATAATCAATCCTAGTCAACCAAATAGAAAAAGGAAAAAAATTAAAATAAAAGACTAGGATCAGGTGCATAGTGGGATGACTATTCACAAGGGGAAAACAAAACACCTACCTGAAAAGAAGACACTAAATTAAGCTTTTGTAACCTAGGAAAAGAGAAGTTGAGAAGCAATAGAATTGCTCAAACAAAGACATCAGAAGGAAGGTATATTCAAGGTAACTGTTCATGCTACAATAATAAGAAATAGATATAATCTGATCTTGGATATATTAAAGCAGGCTGTATTACAATAGTTTCTGGAAAATAATAAGTACAGGGAAGGCAGAAAAGTTTAATTGGGATAATTTAATGTGATTAGCTACTGTTGATGAGACACTGCTTCTCAGAAATCATCCATGATCTCTTAATTAAAGTTACTAACTTTTTTTAAAGTTACTCTTTATTCTTTGTTATCCCACAGACATAAGAGATAAGAAAAATGTGGGATGGTCAAGTCCAATAAACATAGACAGGTACTGGGATTTTTCACTTTCCCATAAGGATTATGTTTGTGTTATTTTGCAATGTCATTTACTTAATAATGGATTTACGAATGCATGAGGAGTCAGTTGAAGAAATAATAATTTCTCATTCTATTTTTTAATAGCGATGAAAGCACACATTATTATTGAATATAATCAGCAGCACCTGACTTACTTCAAATAAGTTCCTGCTTGTCAGTCCCAACCTCATTCTTTCCAAGAGCTACATGGGAAACTGTGGAGATGCTATCACAGCTCATTATAGTATTGCACAAAATTGACTGCACCAAAGTGCCACCAAGAGCTCTGTATTCAGCTGCATACATTTTAAATGTTGTAGTAATAATGATGATAATGATAATAATGATGTACTTATTATTACTAATAATAAAGAATAGCAGAATTTCCATATTTTAAGGGTTATGCTCAGACTTAGCCCCTTTGATTCTTTCTCTGACTTAATAGTCAGTCCACATCTCAACACATCAAAAATTAATATATTGAGAAATTCCCATCTGCATACTATAAAGAAATATGTGATAGCAGCCTAAGAAAAGAAGAGTTTATCTTCCTGATTACTGAGAGCCTCATTACTTCCTAGTGCTAAATACTGAAGAACTGTAAGTATTGATTTGTTAAAACAAGCTTCAAAGAATCATACTCCCTCTTGATTCATCATCACTCTTTACTGTTTTTTACATAAGTTAACGACATTAGTACCAGTCAGGACACAGGACAACTATGAATACACAGTGTAGGTATATATGAGATAAGTCTATGTTGGGAGACAGGGCTTCCTAGGGGCTTATAATTATGTTATAGCAAACATCCGTTGAGAATATGTTTGTGATTGTATTTAATACTCCAAGAAAATATTAAAATTCTGAGACCAACCCAAATTCCTAGTTCCCATGCTATGAGTTTCTGTTCGACCTTCCCAGGCTGAGTGAGATATCTTCTATTGCCCATTTCCAGTAATAAAACATTCCTGTCAGAGTCTTTGTTACCCATATTAAATTTATCACCACATCAAGAGAAGAGCATTAATTATCCCAGACATCTACACTTGGTAGACAAAATTACATAGATAACTTCTGTGAAAAAAAAAAAATCAGTTTATTTGAAGCCCCTTAAGGACTAAGAATGTTAAAACAGTTTGTAAGAGTGATACCTTAATGAGAAGAGATAGGATGAAGAAGTCAAGTGTCCATTACATATACCATTTATAATATAGGCATTGATCTCATTTGCATCATATAAGCACATATATGTAGATAAATGCAAAAAGAGGAAAATACAGCCCAGAATGTAGAAAAAAAGCCTAGACAATTTAATTTTAGTTTCCTGATTTGGCCAAGAGCTCTTTTCTGACATATGGCAAGCCACTTATGACTCCTGTGCTTCAGAAGGCAGTGTTATGACTGGCTTCAATGACTGCATATGGAAACTCCTGCCATTAGGAAACAGGAGAGAGACTTAAGTCAACAACAGAACAGCATCATCACCACATCATTTCTAAAATGAACAGAACAGTTCTCTTCCACCTTATGTGGCATTACAAAGAAAAAGAACCAGGTGCTGTGAGAACAGTGATGGGAACCACGATAAACATCATAAAGAAATGAAACACTGTTATAAAAGATAAAACTTATTTCTTAATAGAAATATATCTCTCAGGCTCATTACACGGACAATATTTTCTATGCAGCAGGAATTTAGTATTAAGCTTAGAGACCTACAGATGGCCTGTTATGTCATGTTAGGAATTAAAATCTATACACAACTATTTACAATAGTTTCTACATACAATTTAGTCATTGTAACTTGCTCAGTTACTCAGAAAGAACATAAAGTTTCTTTATTTTTCATGTGAAGGACGTGTGAAAGAATCTGAGTAGTTTACAAATATTAATCCTAGCATAAAAAACGTGCTGCCAACTCAGTAAGAAAAAATCCCAAGTATTTTAACAGCATACAGGTAACACATTAAACCTCTAAAAATTCTGTTTTCCTTATAAACAAATTTAATAATTGGTCTATAATGTAATGTCATGGCAGCTTGAACCACACAATGAGTTCTACAAAGCTAAACTTCGTAGGATTCAGGACTCACACAGTTTCACAGTTCAAAGAACATTTATACTGTGTGTTTATTTTGTACCTATATTTTTAAAGAAAACTAAGTATTAAAAAGGGAGCTCTCAACATCAATAAAGGAAAGCACACAGAACTCTGATAAATAAATAATAGAGGTCTGCAGGCATTTTGCCAATCAAAACCTAAATTCAACCTATTTCACTTGGCTTGTTGCACATCTGTGCAAGATTGACATGTGATCATGTTTTTCCTGCTTTGTCAGCAGTGTTCTTAAACAACAGAAAGATAATTAATTAATGATGCAAGGAAATATTAAGTAACGAGGACATCAGAAGATCCACCCCTGAGCAGCAGATATAATAAACCCATACATATCTAATAGTAACAACTCAAGAGTGGTGCTAACAGGAGAGCAGGCTCCCATTCTAAAATCCCCTGGAATTTCTGTGCATAAGTGCTTAGACTATTCCTTCCCTGATCAGTGAAATCTTAATAGGACACAATGCCACAGACAAGATTCAGAACAGTTTTAATGAACTACATCATGTAAAATGATTTTGGTACTGTTATTTCCCAGGTATTGACTGGGACAAAACCAATGAGAAACTGTTCAAACCACTTGGTCTATTAAATTAAGCTATTGAGTAGCATAGACAAGCTTTTGGAATGAAGGAAACTTTGGTTCTTATATCAGAGTTTTGAATAACTTTTCACTGGTATTTTATTTAATAAAACAAATTTATAGTGATTATTCTGAGATATGCTGATATAATATTTTCACTTGCAAAATCTAAGGATGAATTTAGAATTCCAAACAAATTACTGAGAAGAAAAAGCCACTGTTTTATCTGATCAATATAAATTGATTTTAAATTCAGTTACTGAAAAAATCCACCCATGAAATCTGTAAATTCAGCTTTAAAGCTAGAAACAACTATCCTTAAGGAGAACAGAAAAGCAAATGCTAGTTATTTATCTGAAAAGCAGTCATGCAAATTCTGTGTTGTTCTTTCTAGCTTAATCTCATCCAGCTTTTGTCTTGATCTTTGCCTGTCTATAAAGCAATCTGTAAAAATTCTAGCAATAAAAGTTTATATTACAGAATATATTATTTGACTGAAACAAAAAGGATTTCAAATATACATGCAAAAATATAAATCAAGAAGTTATGCAATTTCCTCAGTGAAAAGTGTAATATGCAATAAACACACAACTTACTTGTTAGAAGGTATGTTTAAGGGGCAAGCACACAACTGACAATCTTCAGCTGTTCCTTTAGTAGGATCGCCATAGAAGCCAGGAAGGCATCTATCACAATATGAACCACCTGTGTTGTGTTTGCAGTTCTAAACAGAAGAAGAAAAGTACAAACTGACCCTTCGAGAACTTACATATGGAAACTTACATATAAATTCACCTAGCCCATCATCACACCAGGATTGTAACAGCTCTGTGACACACATTCTAATTTTTTGCTGCAAGTTGAGAAACAGTTCTAGAGGTTAGGAGTCACAATCTGAGATTCGTATGTGTTGGGTAGTTGTGTTCTTGTGGATAATTTTTTCTATAAAAAGAATATTTAATTGCAAACCTTTGTATTTCCACCAAACAACAGCTGCATTACTGTTCTAGCTTGCTTAATGAAAACCAACCTTCAGAGCAGCATAAAAGAAGTTCAGTATTGCAGTCTTGCAACAGGTCATATTCTGTGACAAATTGTTTTCAGATATTGATTCCAAAAATAAAGCCCAGACTATATAATTTATAAAAATGAATTATTACATTTCACATGTAAGTGCACTAATTCATTTTACAAGGTATATACTTAATAATAATTAACAAGTACACTGTATATAGGGCCCTATCCAACACTTTGTCTACGTGACTGGCTTTCATAAGAGAAGAGAGCACATGAAACATGCAACATAAAAATGGCAGTACTAGATTTGCATTTTTGTATATAAATTTTGGCTGATCTCAAATAAAACAATCTTTTGGCAGAATGGAAATTCTGCTAATATTCCTGTGAGAACAGAATTCCCATGATGACTTGTAAGAACTAAGTTTTAAAGAGTAATTACCCTTTCTATTCTTCTTCCCCCTCACCACATAGGATTTAGAAATTCTAAATAATTTCACAGAATCCATAATAGATTCAGAAAATTGGCTTTCTGGCTTAATCTCTCTCCTTTCCCCTCCCACATTTTAGCACACCACATTTCTCCTCTCACTGCTATTTGCCACAAGACACCCAAGTGTAGCCCTTTCACAATGAGAAACAGAGAATGGAGTAGTAATGATTTTGGCTGTTAAATACCATCTTGATGTGCTTGGGTATGGACTGAAAAAGCATATGGGAACTTGAATGAAAGCCATGAGAGAGATTTTATTTAATGGGATGTGTTCTGCTGTGTTTTAGGCAATGGGCCAGATCAAATCTAGAACTGCTGCTTAAGAACTCTTGAGGCTTGTTTTTGTTTGCATTTTTTTTATTAAGATATAGGTACTTTCAAATTTGTGATTTAATTTAAATAGTTTTTTATGAACACTTTAAAATGGTTTTATCATTTTAATGTCATGCATATGGTACTGATTGCTTTTTAATAGCCTTACTGTCTGAAACACATAATTTATCCTCAACAAAGAAAAGGGTAGTATTCTAAGGAACACTGAATTCTTCAAAACTTTCCAGGATTGTAATGATTTGTATGAAGTTTTTTTGCATTGTGTTCTGCACAGCCAGTATCGTACACGTGGACAGCTGAAAAAGGACAATACCCTTTTCAGTCTTGAGCACATTGGAGTCAAAAGCATCTGGGATGCATTCTTATTTCTAGCATATCTTGAAATGAAAGCATTAGTCATAATATTGTATTTTAATATATTTAGTAGATTGTGAGCTAATACCAACTTATTAAGACTCTTATTCAATTACAATTACAGCTTTAGAATAGTAGCTGGGTTAAAATCAACTTCATTAGGTCATTTAAGTCCATTTGATTGTTATTTCAAGTGCTGACATTAAAAAAAGAAGCTACCAGCCATACCAAAAAAGTAGCTGGGAACAATAAGATATGCTTTTCAAAGAAGACATGTCAAAAATAATTTAAGTGTTTCAAAAGAAAAATCCTTTGCAATTCAACTTTTTAAAGGCATCATGTCAAATTATTTGTACTTTTTCTGAAAAATAATGGATTCTTCTTTTGTGTTAAGTTTAGCTTTAAATATCCTCAGACATATCTTAACATTTCTGAAGAATATGAACAGCTTATATGTCAAGCATGTTATTAAAGTGAGAGGAGCTAACACTACTTTAAAGCTTCACATCTCTTGCTGAGTGGTGTTTGCAGCTTCTGCTTTTTTTAACGTAAAAAACCCTGAAACCTTCCATTTTGTAGGAAAATAATTCATCTTACAAAGACCTGACCACCTTCTGTTTGATGAAATGTTTTCTGGCACTCTAACATCAGTCATTTCCATGTACTGTGTCTAATTCTTTTCAATCCAGATATTTGTGTTTACCTCCTCACAAGCACAGAGTGATAGAACATTCAGATCTGGAATTTATGCTTTGAAATTCCACACACTGTATCTCACACTATTTTGAATGCATCGGTTTTCTGAATCTCTTTTTATCTCTAAACACTATTAAACTTCACCTAGACAACCTCTGGGTACCTAAGACTGTGGGATTTATTTTTTTCTCGAATTTTATGTACGACTCAGATCCTATAACCTGAAAACTTTAGCTGATGTCCTGAAGTGTGTTTGCCACCATTTTCTACTGAGGCAGGTCTCATTTTTTGGAAGAAACCAAATGAACATCTTTATGCCCAATATCAGGGAATCCTAGATTCACACTGAATAACGACTCCTGCTTAGCTGCATATGCAGCTGAATGTGCATGAACATGGAAAGAAACAGTCAGGATAGAATGCTAGTGATGAAAATAAAACTTTAATCAGGAAGTATGACGGAGTCCAAGATGGTGCCTTTGGCGCACTGCTGCCTTTCCTCAAGATACCTGTCACAGAGACAACCAGGGAAGCTGTTAAAGCTAGCTAAAACAAGCGAAAGCACAAGCCTGGGTGCCTATTCTAGTATATTCCTCAGCCATCTAGACCCGACAATGGTATTGTATCTTTGGAAGCATGAATATGCTCTTTTAGCATTTTCAAACAACCATAATGTCAAGATCACACAGCCAATTCCCTTTCCTCGTGTTACAAATGTAATCTGGATGTTCCAGAGGCTTTACATATTTTCACCTGCGGAAGAACCTATCCTGTGTTTAGCTAGGACATATTTTGTTGCAGTGTATATAAAGTGGGTGAAGACATATTGTCACTCTAGTGATGAACACTGTCCAAAGCAGATGTCCACCAGATCTGACAATGGCCTCATCCTACATGGTATATGCTGTTTACACACAGAGGAATGCAATGCGAAAAGGATGCCACTGTGGACTGCCCACTTTGCAATTTGAGCATATCTTAGTGGAGAAAGACCTGCTTTCTCTGGCCTTACTAATAGGAACGTCCTTACTAATAGGAACGTACTGCAATGAATGAAACACCTTGAAATACGCTTGCTTTTAACAAGGTTTAGGTTTAACCAGCCTCCTAAAGCTACTGTAAATGTTGTATGTGTAATACTACAAAAGAGCATTTCTGAATGTTAGAACTTGCCCTATGTGCCAAAGCAGTTATGTATATCACAGTGGTAACGAGAACAATGTATCAAGCCGCTCTCTATGGCTGCTGCGGGGATCAAAGGGCTTTGCAGGTTACTGCAAGATATGCGTTAAAATGAGCTTTTTATACAGGTCTGTGTTGAAGCAGATGATTTGAGCTTTTATCATGAGTCAAAAACACATTTCAGCTTCTTTTCAGCTACATTTCAAAGCTAAGGAAGAGCAAAAAGAACTATCATATCAGTAAATTAGGTGCCTAAATTGTCTGTTGTATTACTGAAAAAACACCATGAATAATAATAAGGAGGCCAAAAGGCTGTGTAAACCTCAATAGAAAGAATGCCTTTGATGTGAAACATTTCTCTTTTTCAGCGTTCAGACTTCTCTCTCTTTCACTTCAAAAGGCTTATGATCCAAATTGAATAGCAGCATTTAATAGCCTGCATGGATACTAGCCAATCTGACTTACACAGTGCTTTCAAAGATGCAAGAAAATCCAGAACTGATTTTAAGCTCCCTATGCGTCTCTTCTCTATAGTGTGAACTAGTATAAGCTCAGACAGAACATATAAAATACAGAGTGCTTGATAACATGTATAGATTAAAGTAGATCTTCAACTGCTTATTTTCCACTGCCTTGTCAGTACTGTGTTATCTTACACCACCACCCTTAAAATATCAGAAGGGGGAGCTCCACTGTCTCAGTTAACAGTTCACATCGGTTGAAAAGCACAAAAGCACTACAGTATGCAGCTACATGACCTTCTCTTTTATCCAGGCTGGTGCTACAAAGAAAAATGAAGAGTGAACCTGTGGAAGGGCTAAAACTTGAAGACACAGAAGCCAACAACATCAGAACTTTAATCTGGCTATGTACCATAAGCAAAATAGTCAACAGTTATGATGTACCTTAAACAAGATTCTCCCTTCCCTATCTCTTGTGTTAAATGATTTTATCCCACAGTGATGTTATACACATCATAGCTGAAGACTAGAGTCATTAATGCAATAAATTCATGTAGAGAAACACAAATCTGTATTACCCTAGTGGTAAACATTTTCACTGAGTATTAAGAGAAGGATTCAAAACATAACTGTCAAGTCAAACACATTTTGTCATTCTAGATACTTCTTTGAGGCTTAGGGTATCATTAAATTGAGAATCATTTCAAGATTCTATTCATGAAAAGGCAATTTGAAATATTCACTGATCCACACATTAAGGATATCTTGTTTCACACTGCAATGCAATTAAACATCTTCTATGAGCAAAACAGGAGGAACAGTAATAATTCTAAGTGTCAAATTATATTGGAAAAAGCCTGAATTTTCATTCTGGAATTTTCCCAGCAGGTTTTCCTTAAGGAAATAGAAGGGAACATTTAGAAACATGCACATTACAGAATCTGCTTGAAATTCTGCAGGGAAATGAGAGTATATCCCAGTAAACTGGTAGTGGTTTAAATTGTGTTTCTGCAAGACTAATGAAATAAGACATGTTGTTTCAAGCTTCATGCCATGTCAGACAACATAAAACTAAAAATGCCCTTGAGTCAATCAGAGCAGTCTATTCAACATAATTCTTCCATTACAAAAGGCTACTGAATGGGCTGGAAATACTCATGTGCTGGTAAGCTTGCTATGGATAATATCATAGGTTTAATTGCTGAATTAGTAGATAACTACATAAAATCGCCATAGCTTACAAGAAAAAAAAAAGCTGATTTAGTTCAGATCATATGCTTTTATTATTTTTCCAAAGTAAAATTCATTAAGTGTTCCTTTATGGTTTAGTATGAATTTAGATGAAGGAAGTCATTAACAATATCTTCTCATCAAACTAGAACAGAATTTACAAAGTTACCTGCTACATACTAGAAATTGAATATACTGCAGGAGACAAATGGGAAGGAGAGAAAAATCTTGCAGGAAGAAATATTAATACATTTGCTGCTTTCTTCATGCTTACACTATTAATTCTATTTTAAAACATAGCTCCTATGTGATAAAGAAAATCTTTTCTTTTTTAACTATAAAAGATAACGTATCTAAACCTCAGTTTAGATCCTAAACTTCAGTAACAGTTCAACATTGTAGCAGTGAATAACTCTTATCCGGATGATACTGCTACCGAGGAGGCAGCGATTTTCACTTAAGGAAGCTTTCCTGCCTGGAAAGAGACATCATTCCCAGACACAGTTTTAGATGTTTTCTTCTCCTGCGTTCCAGAGAAGTGAATCCCCAGGTACAGGAGAGATAATGCTCACAGACATGCTACAGGGCCTCCGCAGCCAGTGGGGGAGTCGAGTTGGGGGAAGAGTTGATAAAGCCCTGGAAAGAATAGGAAGTTTGCCTTTTCTCAGGCCCAGTGCTGTTCACAGCAATGCTACTTTTCCCTTTTTAAGTTTTTAGTGTCCTCGCATTCGAAATAAACCTTTTTGAATTCTTTCCGCTGCCTTGGCATTTTGGGGGATATCTTACTTTACAAACATAAAAATCTCTTCTGTTAATCACTGGCTTTTTTCCCCCTGAATATTTCAGGTCTCAGATAGCACTAATTCGATTGCACAGGTATATTGAATTGATGTTGGCCATGCCCATCATGTTTCTTGTATTGACACTTACCAGGCATTCTCCTGTGATATCATCACAAAAGTCTGCGTGACCAAAGCATGTACATGGTGCACAGACTCCACCAAAAATTGTGCCATTCACACGCCTGTGTCGAGGCCAGCACAACTGCAAGATAAATTAGATAAAAAGTTAAACTCTCACTTGAACAGAGAAAGGAATGAGATTTTTAGAATTTTGTTTAATTTGATGCTTGCACACACAAAAAACATACTCGCCAAATGAATTAAAATACCAACATTTCTCTAGAAAGTTGTTCTTCCTATTGCTGTGGCTTTGCACTGCCCTTAACCCTAGTGTGAGATTAGAGGAAGCCTTAAGTTGATTGTTCTGAAATGGTAAAATAAAGCAGAGAAATGAAGGACTGAAATATGACAGCATCAAAGCAAGAGGTACAGATTGAAATACAGGCAGAAGGTGAAATACTGAAGGGGAGAGAAGGAAGAAAGAAAAACTCAACACAACAAAAATGTTTTCTGAGAAGTTCAGCCGCAAAGAGCAATTAAAATACCATTTAGTCTTGTTTGGACTCTAACAAAAGGCTACACTGAAATAAAGCACAGGCTGAAAATACCACCATCCTTTTATTTACAAATTGTGCTTCTCAAAGCATGGTAATTTCTGTCTAAGAAAGTGCTCTGATTTTTTTTTTTTTTTAAATGCAAAATTCAAATCAATAATAAATGCATGACCAGTTATTTTGTAGGAAAGGTGACACCATACAACCGTGATTTGTCAGTGAAAATGTAGCTATTCTTTTACTTCATAATAAGATGTTAAGCATACTATATATCTCAAAAATAGCTTTATAGTTTTTGCAAACTATCCTTCCAAAGTAAGACTGCTCATGTACCCATGGATTGTGCATAATATAAAAAAGTGCATGACAGTGTTGACATTCAAAAGCATCTCACTAATACAAAAAGAGAGTTTTTTACTGATAGAATACTAAAAGTATAATTTAATAAAGAAAATACCTTCCCCTTTACATAGAATCTCCAAAAAGGTAACAAGAAGACTCTTCTTTATAAAAATAAAGAAAATATCCCTTTGTGTCTTACTCCTGAAAAATGTGAAAGTAATATAAATGTGAATTGAAATGATTTTTAAAAAAATTTCAAAACCTGAGACATCCTTGGTTTTCCTTCTTTACGTTCTTAGTTATGCATTCCTAAAAAAAAAACCCTATAAAAACTAAAATTAAAACCTAGAGTTATAAAATCCCAAACCTCAAAAAAATGGTTAAAAGAAATTCTGTATTTTTCTTTCTGGGTCGTGAGATGCAAGTGGTTTTTGCATAGATCTATAAATCATTCTTTTTCGGTGATGAAAATAACAGTCTTGTGCATAGATACACATGATACTGCACAAGACAGGGCTCTAGAAGTCACTAATTCTAAGGGCTTAGGCATGAAATATCAACACCAAGACATAGAACAGAACTAAAAGATTACAGACTGAGATCTTAACAAGAGAAATTATATAATATTCAAAAGACAGGAAAATTCTTGACCATCACAGCAATGCAAGTTAAACACAACTTCTTCTGCAGTGAAAGTAAAGAGCAGATAGAATGGGAACAAATCTGGGTCAGAAGAGCAATTAGATGTGAAGGTGTTGACAAATAAAAGCCAGAAAATTCATGAGTGGAGTGAAGTAACTGTCACAAATTAGTTCAATTGGTATTAGAAACTTAGTCTGCTTTACCTGTGCTCATGCAATTCTGTGTTCATTTCTGTGCTCAATTTTGTGTTCATATATGTGCAAAAATGTAAGAATTTTATTTGGCCAGAATTCTGTAAAAAATAAATTTCAAATTTGTGCTACAAAACAATTTTAGAAGAGACCGCATATTTTAGATGGGATTGATTGGTTGTCTTCTGAAGACTGATCGTGCCAAAACATTTACAAGAAGAAGATAAGTAAATAATGGTTGATATTAGTGCTGCAGCATCTATATCAGGTACCAGAACATCATTATGCAGGAGACAGATACATTAAATTGAGTAACTTAAACTGAAAATATCCACAAAATCCATAAAAATTAAATTCTGCTAGGCTGAAGCTGACAGAAGTAAAGTGTTGGACAAGGCTGAAAGTATTCAGAAGAAAAAACAAATACGGTATAAAAAAAATGTGACATTTTCAACTCATCTTTCCATACTTTCTTAGCTGCTAGTCTGTCTGGAAATATAAAACTTTACATTCTTTTTTTCTATGCCCACTAACGTGCATAGGAATTTTAAATTTGCAGCTATACATATATATATATATATATGTACTTTCTCTTGTGGAGTATGATCTTAAGTATATATCAAATTTCAGGGACTGTTTATCATTGGAGAGAAAGTTTAGTACTGTAGGACACAATGTTGGACAAAGAATTTCAGGAACACCAAGATGGGAATACTACCCAAGTCCTTCAGCTTCTACAACAAAAGTACATATTTAAATATCTACAATCAGGGATTTTCCAGTTGCTTTCTTGGACATCGCACCAAAATCTGAATTGGGAGATAAAAAGGAAAAATAATTAAAAAAAAAAAAAAATGTGTGAAGTACTATGACACTGCATCCAGCTTTTTTCTTAAAATAATTGAGCAGACAGACCAGGTTCAGACTTTAAAACTACTTCTCAGCCAAGGTAAGAACTCTCCAGTTATTTTTCCATCTGTACCATTTTGGAATGATAGGAATATCCATTAATTCCTTCAGGCCTTCTTTCTACATTAGTTTATCTAGCCCCAGAAAAAAGCAACCACATTTGGCATGAAACTAGACTCTAAGCCCTAAATATCACATATATGCATGAAAAATTTTAAAGAAAAAGAGAGTTGACAAGCAAATGCCTAGAGTGCCTGTGTAAATGGCATACTGTTTGTAGTTTCATGAAGCAGAGCATCTTGGTGTTTGAAACTATTTCCTTAAAGGCAAAGCTTTTGAAGAATTTTTTTTGACTTCTATTTACCCCAAGCTATGCTCATGTGAGTTAGTTAATCATAAGTATACTTGTATGAGCACATTCTGTGTGAACTAATGAATTTGTTAGGAAAGTGGGTATTTTTCTGAACATGTGTCTACGTTATTTTCTGTAAAAGGACAAAACCAGAGTGAAACAATCCTCACAAGAACACACATGCAATTCTCAATGACTCCAAGGCAAATGGCAAAGTCCTGGGGAAACAAAAGCGGAATCAACCCCAGTAATGCAGATAATTTGATCCGTCTTTGTTACGCCCAGGTCAGACACCTGCTGTTTTCCTTCTAATTGCAATAGGTGCATTCATGTGCGAATATCAATTGGCTGAAGAGAACAAATATTGTTTTCACTTCCTTTTTATTAACCAAAATGTCTTTTCATAAGTTAGAAACCACCAAAGAGGTATAAAACTTTAGATTTTAAATATTTTCAAATGTAATGAACTATCACCCAGAAATAAAGGTAACAAGTCAAGCCATACCAAATTCCTAACAGAAATGGACAGCTCTCTTACTATTTTCTGTGAGCACAAGTCCACTGGCTGCTTACAACTATCTCAGTGTTAGCACAATTGAACTGGGCTGCCCCATGATACCCACCTCGCAGGAGGTACCATCATAGCCTGGAGGACAGTCACATAACTCCACTGCAGATGCCACCTTTCTCCCCATTGAAGTGTGGTCAGCAGCTTCCATGATAACACTTCTTAGTCTGGACGTAAAAGTAATTAAATAGGCAAGTTAGATGGAAATGTTGTATGTGCAGCTGAATGCAACAAACACTTTGTAGTTACATTCAGACGCTTGTTTCTGTTTTTCTACTTAAAAATAAGGAGGTTTTCATATTCATCTATTTCTTCCTAAACTACATGTCTGTAGGCTTGTTGCTATTTTTGTTCATCATGTGAGGGAGACTGTGGTCAGACACAGATTGATAAAAATAGATTAAAAAAGTCTCACAGCACTTTACCAGGAGATGGAAGGCTATTCCTGGCCTGCAAGCCACATGTGTCAACTTGCATTGCAGCTGCATATAAAGCAAATTTGACACTAAGCAGGGTCTTCAAAATGTATAAACCACTAGTCCAGCTTTCTAAAATATTACATTACTAAGTTTTGGTTATAAGGTGTTTTTACTCTAGATATTTGACTTATGAAAAAGATTTCAGCCCTGTCCATGAGGATCAAGAACATAAGCATTATGTATACGGAAGAAAAATGTATGTAAATGAAAGAAAAAGGAAATCTTCTACCATATACCCTCTTTTCCCCAATGACAAACAATTGCTAGACATTGTCTAAATAGCCATTGTTTAGGCAAACACTGACCATGAGTTTTATTTCAAAAGCATGGAAGTATGATGACAGAAACAACAACAGTCTTTTGATAATCTTACAGGTATTATGAGAAACAGATGTAGTTTACCTCAATAGTACCCATTCGGGGAAAGAAACTGGGATTTGGGAGTTTAATTCTTATGAGAATTCAGAAGGAATATTAAGGTATTATAGAGGCTCAATGACTTCTATTTTCATTCAGTAATATTAACAGAGTGTTTGATTATTAAAGCTACTTGAAAAGCTTCTTTTGAAGTCTTTTTCCAGTAGAAAATACCTTTCTATCATGATAAATATTTTGCTAAAAAATAATCAATTTTATTTGGAAAATGCAAAACAAACTTTTTTTTTTTTTCCTCCATAGTAAGGCATTTATCTTTTGGCTGCCAAAAAGTCCTGAAAATTATTTGGATGACCTTGTATAAGAAAACATCCAAGAAAAATATTTTGTTGTTACTGTAGCAGTTGGAGGAAAGGTTAAGACAGAATATTTTCCTACTTGATTTTATGACTACTCTAAGACAGACATGAAAGGCAAGGGGAAAAAGCGAAGATTTCTGACATTAAGATAGCAACTTCAGAAAAACAGACATTTTACCATCACTATGAATACGACTGGAATTTGGAGGGATTACATTGTGGATTATGCAGTTAGAAACTTGAATTTGATTTGGTGATACTAGAACCTCTGTAAAAGGTTCTTGATACTGTTTTAAGAGAAAGATACTTGTTCATCCTATCCAGATCTTCAGTAAATTCCCTCACTTTTCAATATATCCCCTTGGCTCCATTGCTGTATGGTTATTTTGCTATTGCCTTTTTGAGTTTTCCTTACAAGAAGATAACCAATCTCTAGGATATTAGATATTAAATAGTGATGATTTTAACAGTAAAAAAAATTTAAATCTAAAAATTTAAAGAGAAAAATTTGTAAATGAAGAAATTAAATTTTAGTAACATGCCAAATTTTATTTCTCCTTTGAACTACAGCTAGTTCCCTCTCAGCAGAGATCTTGGAACAAAGAGAAACACTAACACACAGAAACAATCCACCCAGTATTATCCCACATTTGTATTCACTGAATTGTTCCAATTTTCATTACGTTCTGCTATTTGCTAAATGGGATTTTAATGTGTTTAACAGTTTTTAGCATTAACAGTTACTCAGTGAAGAAAGCTGCAGTGATTTTCTTTTCTCCCGTTTTGATGTTGCAATTTTGATTCCTCGATGCCATTCTGCATTCATTAAAATACATAATGCTGGCAGTAATGGGGCACTGCATCCTGGAGATGCATGAACAATTTGAGATTAGACATCGAGACCAAATATTTAAGCTGACTGTTACTGTCAGCAGGCAACTGTTGACTTCTAAAAACAAACAAGATTAAAAGGGAAGGGGATGTTTCAGGCAGTATCAGCATAGTTTACTGTCTGCTGTGCCAAGCATCTGAATCACATCAGCTGCATAAGCCACATGAAGTACTCACCCAATCATTGCTCATTTGTCTTGAAGCCAATTCTGCGTATGGAAGAAAACCCTTGGCCTCTTCTTCCATATTTCTCCTTGTGTCTAGCACTGACTCTTCTGTATGTGGTTGCAAGCAATCTATTATCTTTAGTACCAAAATTTCCAGTGCCTATCTGCGTGTTTGCAACATTTACCATCAGTGACCATTCTGAATATTAAAACTGAATAAACAGTGCTGCTAAACTTTCTTTGAAGCACAAGCTAACACTACTAGATTAAACAAAACAATAAAAGAGATTTATGTTTTCCTGGCCTGTTGCTTCTACCACAGATGGATTAAACTGCAACATTTTGGAAGATCTGTCAAGCTAGAGAAGGATCAGGATTTAAACCCAAAAGCTGGGTTCACTTCCAGATTGATAGCTGCATTTCTGTATTCTCATTGTTTATCCTACTTGAACACCTAAATGAAAGCCCACTATGGCTTTCTAATTACGCCATAGAGCAATAACAACACTGTAAGCTTAAAATGACCCAAAAAATGTACTCAACAGCATGCTCAAGTCAAACTCAGCATTACTGAATTAATACTGTTTTGTGGATACTGAAAGTGTTATTGATTGACTAGTGTTCCTAGTAGGTTAAACTAAAAAAAAATGCTAAAAACAAAATCTTTAAGTTAAAGCTCTTGCTAACCAGAGACAATGCCATTGAATTTTTAAATCTCTTTCTACATGACTGCAAGAAAGTCACTGTATCTTACAATGCCTCCATTCTGATCTCTTTTTAAGCACAGATTATAATAGCACCCTTGGAAATCCTTACATATGAGGTGTCATTACCCATTTTGAAAACTTGCAGCATTTAAATGAACAGGTTGCTTAATATAGCAATCTCTAATTAGTATGTTGCATAATTCTGCTGGTGCTTTGAGGCAGAAATTGTCATTCATAATGATCTAATAACCCTGCAATATTTCTGTCTCTCTGCCAGAGCTTTTTAACCCTCTAAAAGGAATATCCACCTGTCCACTGCACATACCTGTTTAAAGATAATAAAAAACTTTTCATTCATATCTACTTATCTATTAAAGGTTAGCTCTACACTGTTTCTTTTCAACAACCTCATCCTTTGGAGATCATGAACAGTAGTCCTTAATTAGCCCACCATATCACAAAGAATATCCTCTTCATTGGATCTACATTTTCCCTGCAGTACTAAAGGGGCAGAATATGAAAAAAAAGTTATTTTGCATGACCTTAAGAATTATGAGCACAGCTTTGTACCTAGTATATTTTAGCATGAGTGGAAGTCAAAGAGAATATTAAAAAGCCAGTACTGAGGCATACCCTGAAAATCAGCAATATGCATACAACAACAGATGATAAGCTGGGCTGGGTGACAGTAGGTGCTCTTGTTGCTACCAGAGGTGACTGGGAGCACAAACTGTTCTGAGAAGACTCAACTCCACTCAGTAAATCCCACCCTGCTGGGTGAAACTATGATACCTACAGTTATATCAAAGATGAAAAATTGAATTTGCCTAATTTTAATTGATGGGAATTTCACATCCTCTCTTCTGTCATGCTAAACTGCAATGAACACCCTGACAGTACTCAATAAAATGTGTTTACTTTAGACTTGTGGACATGCTGACAGTAATCACAGTAACATAGTAACCACTGCATTCTTCTCTGGTAGAAGACATCATAGGGGCAGCTAGAAATGTACCAGTAATAGAAGACCATTTCTAGTAAAAAGATGACAGTTCAGAATTACTTCAGTCCCTTCCTCTAACCCCCTTTTAACTCACTGGTTTTCAGGGACCAACCTTCCTAACTGTAATGTCACTACCTCTGGAAGCTGGTGGCTACTAACATGCAAAGCATAAATTGTATGTTTGTCAAAGAGCTCTTCTTAAAGAATATTTCTAAGACATGTTTTTTTGAAAATTATTGAAAATACACCACTAAGCTGTTCTGAAGGCCAAATTTGAACAACACAATCACACAGTGGGGCACCACACATGGCCAAACGGCAAAAGCGGTTATCTGGGATGCAGGCAGATCTGCCACTTCTTACTTACAAGGCACAAACTATAGATTCTGTCAGTTCTATGTGTGTGCTTACCTGAGCTATATGCTGTTGCCCAGGGGGGATCTCATCCATCCCACCCTCACTGTTTCACAGTAGAGGTAAGATGAGGCCAGTATATGTCCAGCAATGCACTTTAGTCACAGATTTTAACTGCTTAGCCAAAGTGGTTTATTTTCAGGAAAGCCGTCTTCATAGTAGTACAAATGTCAGTGCATAAATATATTTAAACTTCCCATAACTGAAGTTTGCATTTCCCATAATACTTTGTAAGACCTTTGGCCCAAAGAAAGTCAATCATATATATCTCCTTTAAAAAAACCACACCATAAGAATCCTATTGTTCACCCCAAAACTGCTCCTGCACTCCTTTAGTTGGGAAAATTCTGAGTAATGGTTTGGGGTTTTTTATTGAAATGAGAACAGAGTGGAGGAGCAGCACTCACTGAGCTCCCAACAGTCTGAGCTGAAAGCTGTGAATTAACAGCTTCTCATGGTCTGCTCATAGTGCATAAGAGATGAGCTCTGGCCTGGTGTTTTGGCTCTCCTCTTACACTAGTGGAGGAAGCTGATGGGCCATAAAATGTTTGCAAACTGGACTCAAGGACATGCAAAGAGATGGAAGGTTGCCAACCAAATGAGCAAATTAGGAAGTTTGGCCCAAACTCGAGCTAGTTATGATTCACAAACTTATTTACAGAGATGTAATACATACTAATTAACCACAGGAAGAGAAAGATTGAAGAAATATGAATTATTTTTGCAGGGAAAAAATTTGCACTGCCAAAGCTCAAATCAGAAAACTGTATGCTGTTGACACAACCTGCCTTTCAATTTTAATTACCTAACTACTCAAATGATGGTTGGACTGCTTAAGAAATCTCACAGTGGCAAAAACTGTGTCTGTGCTCTCAGCAAATAATCACTAAATGTGCTATCAGCTCCCTCCATTCCAAATTGGCTTATGCCACTGAATCAAGTGATGTGTAGATTAGAGAACATTTCAGGTTTCATGCCTTGTGAGTAAAAAACTACTATGCAATCAATTCCATCACCCATTTAAAAAATATTACTTATGCCACCTACCCATTAATGTATAGACAGTGCAATCATATAATATCAGGAGAGAGGCTCCTTTCTAGCCCACCTGGAGTATTTGCTCATGCACTTATGAAAATTTGAAATGCAAGATGAGCTTTACAGCTTCAACCACATTGCAGCCATTGAAATAGAACAACTGTATCATCTCATGTGTCTTTAATTTTACCAAAGGCCTCAGAAGAGTTCACATCAAATCAGTGGTTTTAAGCAGTCCAGGCAGCATCCTGACATAAATCAAGAGAAAGGCTTCGGGATAAGCCAGTTCTGTGTGTGGTACTGATTAAAAACATAGAAAACTCCCCTCAAGGCACTTTTCCAACTCAGAGAATCAGGATATTATTCTCTGGTCCACTGTTAATGTGGCCCTGCAAGCTCATTAAATGGGGAAAACAATATATAAGCAATATATCATCTCTTACTTCAACATGTCATCACTGCACTCCATGATTTACCATATACATGGGAATTACTGTGTTCACAAAATAAACATATTTATAGAACTGTCATTCATGCCTTAATAGTCCATGTAATTTCATTTTCTTAAAACACTGCTTCTTTCTGCTGCCTTCCTCCTGCCTACCCAAAATGAAAAACATACTAATGACTGCTTGAAAGTGTAAATGAATGCTATGGATTTCATGATAATAAATTAGAGTGTTTTGAATTATATCATCTTAGTTCTCTGAAGAGAGAAAACAACTTTTTTTAAAATCTGCCTGTAGCAAAGGGACTCATTTCCCACATTCACCTGTAGATGGCATTCATCCCATTGCTGTATGTGGCTCTTATGAGGATCCTCTTTACATTTGCAAGGATAGTCATGAACTCCCTCCTGCTGACTGGAACATCGGTGCCATGCACTGAGAAAGATTCTGGTTTCAGCACAATCTCTTCAGTGTGCTCTTCAGAAGGCTGCAGGTGAATACCTCCTTTTGGAGTGCTGATTATCAAGTCACCTCCCTAGAGAGAACCATGAAAGAGAGATTTAAAAATGAAAAGAGTAATGCAAAAAACCCAGCTGCGGTACATGATTTATTGAATAAATATATTTTACAAGAATAACAAGTATCAGGAATAATATTCACTTTTCATAACTCTGAAATGGGTTTGCCTGATAAAACTGAAAATCAGTGGAAAAGAAAGTTTAGGTTTTTCAGATAAAACTTAGTGCCATGGCTCTGCATAGGCAAAAGCAAATTCATACAATGCTGAGTTGCACAAGAACTAATCCGCTGAAAGAATGTGAAAGTGTTACCTCAAACAACCAATTATCTTATTTCTTCATTCCTCGTGATGAACAAGAAGTATTAAAGTTTTCTAGGCTACTGCAATAATAATAGAGGCTCTTCGAGATATTGAAGCTTTTAGTTCTTTGAGGTGTATTCATTTTGACACCATAAATTAGCTGAAAGTATGTGCACCCTTCTGTTTTGTGTCCTCAACCACCAGACTTCAAACTGAACACCTGACGAAGCAGGTGTTCTTTATTTTTATTGTGTGTCTGAAAATACAGTCACTTTACCTCCATGATGACATCAGATTGAGCCATCAATTGAACTGTTTCTTCTTTTTCTGTGAAGTCATAAGAGACTGTAAATTTCAGATGTCCTCCAGCAGCTGATACCTGGGGGAGTAAAAAGATAGAAAAACTGCAATTAAATGAAAGAAAATGGTTCTTAACCATTTGGGGGCAGTTTTCTCCAGCATCAGTATCTCTCATAAGTGGAACTGTAGTGTTGCAAAACTATGTGCTGATACCTGTGGTATCAGCATGGTTCTACAGACCATTTGCTTCTTGCTCAACTATCTAGAAATCACACCTAGTCATTTTTCTTCTATGCCTGTTGAAGGCTGCAAAATCCTTAAACGCACAGAGAAATCAGAAACAGATATGAAACCAGTGCAAATTTCCACTTGATACCGACATCAGATTGTCAGTATATTTATTTCAGTTATATGGCCCTCATTTAAGCTGGCCACTACCTCAGTAGCCTTAGCAACTTATAGAAGATTCAGTAACTTCAGTTTCATTGATGGGGCAAACTATAAAAATTGTGCAGTGATGCTTTTCTTAGAATGAACTGTAACCTAAAATAAAGTAAGAATTTTCCCTCATGGAGTCAAATAAATTAACTTTAAAAGAACGTTCCAACCCTTTGTCTCAGTTTGACCCAGCCTACAATGTAAGAAGTCAATGATCAGGCTCTTCTGTCGTGCCAATATATTTTTTCTATGCTCTTTTAGCCCTCAAAATCATGGCAATGACATTAGTTTTTCCATTAAAAGTGGAATGTAGTAGGATGCAAATCAAAAGGTGCAGACTTGAATGACAGAGTTCAGCACAGAAACAGTGCATTCTGTTAATTGACTGGAAGCAGCATAAGTAAATCAAAGGCTGTAAGAGCTACATCTTGGGTTTTAAACACTTCTGCCTCACACTACATTGCAATGTGAGCTTCCTCTCTCAGGGACCCTTCTGCCCTTCCAGTGCATACTGCTGAGCACAGAGCAAACTCATGAGTCTTCTACAAAGAGAATAATCTGGTTATTCTCAAGCACATAATGTGCCATCACTTGTTCATAATATTAGATGGGTTTGCATACAGCAACAGAAAGCAGTGGAAGTCATTATCTTTGTAATTTTATGATGCATCTAATTTAAGAGGTGAAAAAAAGGGTCCCAACATTTAAGGCCTGGAAATTAGTTGATTTTGAGTTATCCATAAAGGTATATAAAAACCCTACATTTGAGTCTGTACAACTAATTGCTAGGTTAAAGCCAGAAAATCACCTCCAGTTCATAACACAAATCTTGAATCACAGAATTGTGGGATCACAGCATCACAGAATATCTCAAGTTGGAAGGTGTTCATAAGGATCCTCAAGTCCAGCTCCATGCTCCTTTCAGGACTGCCTAAAACTAAACCATACAACTGAGAATGTTGTTCAGAGGCTCCTTAAACTGTGGCAGTCTTGGTGCCATTGACCACTTTCCTGGGGAGGAAGAACATTTTTCCTAATGTCCAATCTGTACTTCCCCCAGAGCAGCTTCATTCCATTTCCTCATGTCCTATCTCTGGTCACCAGAGAGAGATCAGTACCTGCACCTCTTCTGCCTCTCTTGAGTAAGTGGTAGACTGCAATAAGGTCTCAGTCTTCTCCAGGCTGAACAAACCAAGTGACCTCAGCCACTTCTCACAAGTCTTGCCCTTAAGGCCTTTCATTAACTTGGTCACGCTCCTCTGGACACATTTTAGTAGTCTGATGTCCTTAAGGTGCCCAAAACTGCATATAATATTCAAGGTGAGGCCACACCAGTGCAGAATAGAGTGGGACAATGACCTCCCTTGACTGGCTGGCGTTGCTTTGCCTGATATACTCCAGGACACAGTTAGCACCCCTGGCTGCCAGGGCACACTGTTCACTCATCTTCAACTCGCCACTGACCCAAAATCCCAGATCTCTTTCCATAGGGCTGCTCTTTGGCCTCTTATCCCCCAGTTTGTATGTATAAACAGGATTACCCCATTCCAGATGCAGAATCCAGCACTTGCTCTTGTTAAATTTGGTTAGTGATGGCCCAGTTCTCTAGCCTATCCAGATCTCTGTAAGGCCTCTTTACCCTCCATGGAGCCTGTAGCTCGTCCTAGTTCAATATCATTTACAAAGAGTGGCATCACATGTTTATCTAGTTACTATCCAAAACTGTTAGGACCAGTGCAACTACATTAAACCTGGACCATAAAAACATGGAAGGACTTTTGTTTCCTTAGATACAGCTCTTTTTTTTTCTGCTCTGCCTGTGGTCAAGTCTAAGCATCAGTTTATAAGTGCAAGAGGAATGTAGAAAACTTACATATCGAAAATGCGACAAGAAGTAACCAGAACTGTTTTCAGCTGTAGATAAACATTTTAGAAGAGTAACTTTTGCAGAATACTATAATTTCTATTTCAATTTCACACTAACTACAAGGATTCAAGAAAGTAAAAATAATGGGAAAACAAAGATTGCACAGTTTCACGCAACCCATAAAAATTGTGTACCAAGACAGGCTTTGCTATTTCCCAGCTATGTAACCTTTACCTTAGTAAATAAAAATCCAACACAGGAATTGATAGGTCATAAAGCATTAAAAAAACCCCACAAAAACAACAATAACAAAAAACCAAACAAAAACAAACCTGCAAAACCCAAACCCCTAAAGTAAAGATGATAGTTTAGAGAAAACAACAAGAATAGATTAGGCACTCCAAAAATATAACCAAGAGAGGAAAGGGGTGAATTGACTAGTCTAGAAAGGAGAATGTTCAGAGCGAACAGGAAAATAGTTTACCAAAACATGAAAGACTGGAAAAATGGAATGGCCATTTTTATTTTCCTGCGATAACTGCAGGGAAGGCATAAAGAAGATTCAGCTTGAGTTTGCAGAAAGCTTTCTAATTTTAAGAATGGTCAAAACAATGTCAAATTACTTGATAATGCTATTGAATTCATTAATTGTTTAATAGCAGTTCAAAAATGTCAGAAGTGTGCTGGATATAACGCCTAAGAGCTGGAATATGACTAGAAGTCTCTTGAGGTCTCTGCTAGCCACAGCAGTCTGATCTTCACAGCTGTAACTGGCAAGATTTGCATATCACAAACAGGATCACACATGGAAGAAGAAGTCCCAAAATGGCACTTATTGCAGAGAATACCTGACAGTTCAGAATACATATATATACTTTGTGTGCTGTATAATATCAACATAGATTAGAATAAAATTCAAGCTTACATAAAATAAAATACTTCCTTCTGCCATTGTTTATAACGGTAATTATCTTCCTCTGTGTGTTTAAAGTACAAGTTCATGCATACGCAAAAGAATTCAGAGGTCAATCCAGGTGCTGCATGTGTCATTTAGTGCAAAAAACTTTTCATTAAATTTTAAATACAAGGACAATACAGAAGTTGGGCACCTGTAAGATCCCTCTATTTTGATGTTTTTCTCTGTATCACCAAAAGATTCAGAGTTCTACTTCAAAAACTGTCATCTGGGGCCATGAACACCAAAGAGAACAGAGCATAAAAGTATGTCTTGCTGGTGACAAAGGCATGTATTGTTGAGACAAGAATAGCTGTCTAAAAACGTCCAGGAAGTTCCACAGAATTTCCATTGTTTCTCCCACCTGTTTTTAGATAAATACATCAAATATTTCTTCCCAGCTCAGGAAGCAGAATCTATGTGTTCAAGAAAAGTCACAGACTCCCCAAGAAATACATGTATAGGAGAGAGAAACATGTCTATCTTAGTTCTAATCCACCAAGTTTCTGGCAGAGAGTTTTCAGGGTTTTTTTTAGCTATTCATGGCTAACTGTATTCTACTTTTACGTTACATGTTGTTAAAAGGTAAGAATAGAGAGCAGACAAGACTTTTTTACAACACCCTGACAGAGGGTCAACCAAAACTAAAACAGAAAAAGTGCCTCCTTTCCTATGAAAAAACTTCCATGCTCAACAGCAAGAAAGCTGGATGGCAGGAGGAAGCACCCAGTATTACCTTGTCTAAAGCATCTTTGATGTTATTCCTGTCACACTAAAACTACCTTTAAAACAAGACAAGTGATATTAAACCACAAATACTTACAGCACTGAAATTAAACAGCATTGTTACAAATATTAGCAAGGCCATAGACGAGGAAAACTTCCATCTCTTTACATGGAAATCAAATTCTAGAAGTCTTTCTCTTCCTCCGCTTAGTGAATTTGCTGCCAATGCTTTTCTGAGGCAAGTTGTTAGGATCTTTCCTGCTAATGTCATTGGAGAGTACCTCTTTCTTACACAGCTTTTATAACCAATCTTATTCTTGAATTATGGCATGATAATTCACACTGTCCCTCTCCAACACCTCTTGTAACTCTGCCTGTAAAGGTTTAGCACTTAGTCCACTACACTGGGGGCTGCCTCATTTCTTCTGAACATCTGCCAAATGTACCTTCAGAGATTAGGAGTTATCTCCACTAAGCAGGGTGCTGATTATAATTCTTTATCTCATTAAGCAGTAAAATGCTCTTCTGTCAGCTAGGAAGAGAATCAGATTGTGATTAAAGCACCTAAATATGAACTAGGGCATTTGATATGGCACTATGTGGCTATGTGTGGGCAACTGAAAGAAGTCTTCTGTAGAGTCAAAGTGCCTGGTCTATCAAGTCCCCATCAAAGGATGACTGTCAAATAATTTCACTTTGTATTTATATTTAAAAAGTAACTTGGAAGACATAAGACACATTTCACAAGCGAATAAATAATTATTCACTAAATGTACTGTTGAAATAAAACACATGCTTGAAGGTAATGAAATTGTAATATATACAGTTTAACATTCCTTGTTAGTCTTGAATTTCCATGAAATAGAGCTGCAATAAAATGCTGAAGTTTATTTGGACTCTTTCATCTTCACAAACTCTCTAAGCATACATTTATTTTACAACACGGATTTCAGCAAATGTAGAGATATCTGCCACCAGAACATCATCAGTAACCATGTGAAGGAAAACCTTTAAATAAAATCAGATGGTTCCCAGTTTATTAGTAGTGACCAATTTAGTCCGTAATTGATTGGCACATATGCATTTGTGAGATTGTTCAACAAGTCACTGAACAATGTACCACCACAGCTGACAGCTAAGTGCACATGTGTTCTTCTAGCAACCCACTCAGAAGAGAGTGGACAATGGGCTGCTTTCCTAACTTATTTTTAAGAAAATATTTCACTGTTAATTCAGCTCTCATCTGGATTATCATCTTCTTTATAAAAAAATAACAGCTGTAAATTTATGATATTTAATTGGATTTTGCTGATCCAGTCTTTGTGCTAGTCGTGGTGCGAAGGAAGGCAGGGACTAGAAAAGAATTCCAACAGAACCATCACCAAGACGTCAAACCTTTCTTCATTTAGTAAAAGCTCTCAGCAAAAATGCATGTTTTAGTTCTACTCCAGATCCAATTAGAGATTAAATAGACTCTCCTCTCTAAGACAGATTGAATTTAGATAGGATAAAAAAACTTGTCTGAGGCATTAGAGTAATATTTCAGATAAAGCACAGAGCAGAATAATCATGTTTTGTTTGAATGACAGTATAGTTCTGTCTAGCTTAAAAAAAAAAAAATCATTTTCTTTATAGGGAAGTTATATTTCCCCCCTCCAAAGAATGGGCTCATTCCCCTAGCTCTCTACCATCTGGAGTTCCCCCAGTTCTATCCGAGTTAGTTCAGTTTCCCTGACTAAGTATACTCAAAATTCTTCTATATAAATTGTGGCTACTTTCTACTTAAATTCACTTATTCAAAATACTGCTTTCAGAGAAGTTAACCAAATGTGGGAGTAAGGTACATAAAGTAACCTACAGTGCTTGGTTCAATCACTTTCTATGAGTATTTGTCTACAATACTGAACCACTCAAAGAGGAAACTGAGAATTTCAAACCATTTACTGTCACCTTCAGTCTCTTGAAACAGACCACTCTGGTAGCTGAGATGATTTCCAAGTCATTCTTTTGTGGAATCTTACTCAGAAAGTTATGATATAGCCTCTTTATTTTTTAGCTTTTCCTTTGCTGATCCTGCATAAAGGCAGAGTAGAGTCAAAGATAAAGGAGTTTTATTCAAGGTAGACACTCATTTGATCACAGACTGTTCTGTGATGTCTAAGCTATATGTTAAATCAAAGAGCAAGAGATAAAGCATGCCATTGCTTTCTATCTTATATATACATTTAATTGCTCTACCTTGAATGACCTCCATGGAAATTTAAAAGAAATAATAAATTCCTTAAAACTTCACCGTGAAAGACCTTCTTTCTTTGTACACTGGGTAATGGAACAACACTTTGCCTAAGTTTAACAAGATAAAATGTCTGCTAAGGTGGGTCGGGAGCCTTCGGGTGAGGGGGGGAAAGAAAGAAAACTCCTCCCTCCAAGTCATTATTTTCAAATTAAGAGGCTTCAGGCACAGAATGTAGAAAAGGGAAATAAAAGTTCTTTACTAATAGAGAGAGAAAAAAACCCAACAAAGCAGAACAGAACAACCCACCCCACCGCAACCAAAACTTTCAGCCCATCAGGTCCTGTTCCTGCCCTTCGGTGCAGTTCCAGTTACAGACAGCAGGGGCGCTGTCGGGCCCCGCCCGGGCACAGCCACGGCCGCGGGGGCGATGCCGATTCCAGAGCCCAGGTGGGAGCGGCGGCCACAGGGACGGGCTGGGACCCCTCCCGTGGGCAGCGCGACGACCCTCTCACCGCCTTTTCTCGAAGGCGTTGCGGGGTTGGAAACTCCTCTACCGATGGCGCCGGCCCCCGATAAGCCCGGGGCAAATCCAGGCAGTGGTGCTCCTCAGGGGGAAACAGCTCAGGACGGGCAGATTCGGGAGAGAGCCGGGACCCCTCTCAGAGCTGCTGCCTCCCAACAAGGCGGAGGCTGAGCACCCAGGCCGATGGGACAGGAGGCGATGGGACCACCTCTCTCCCATCACTTTCCTGAGCCAGGGAAAAGTGAAGTAAAGGAAAATAACCCTTTCCCCATCAAATTCAGACCTCTCTCTCTCCCCCCTCCCAGTGCTCTTCCAAGGCATTAGGCTGGTATTTGAGAGGCTATCAGCTACCCTTTTGTTTGGCTTGGTCACAGGCTATCCGCTCAGCTGTGACACTGTAGTAAGTAGGGAGCCAGCCCTTCCTCTCCGACCCTTCCACAGTGGTAATGGGAAAAATTCAAGCAAGAGTTTTAGCACCTATGACATAAATTCGCAATAGATCTTAATATTTAAAATTTTCCCATCAATGGAAAGAGCCAATCTGTGTGTTTACTTTTTTTGCCTGTTTTCTGTTTAAGAGACAAATGAAACTTGTCCGAAGAGCAAGAACCACCCATAAGGAGCAACCAAAACTCTTTGAGATTGTATTTCATATATACATTGACCATGCCTTTTTCACCTTTCATATCAATATCTGAGCAACTGGGATCCCTTCCAGAAAACATATCGGTCTTAGCTACAGCAAAATCTTTTTGTACACTGCATCTGATCACTAGGCAGTAGAAAGAATACCCTGCACCTGTCAGAGAAATACCATGTGTTCAGATTCAAACACAGTGGAAACACGAATGAAGAAAGAACACCAACAGGGGAAAACATTAAAATCTAATAAGTATCTCCTTCATCATCCCTTGACGATATCCTGCTATCCTATTTTAGTCCTGCTGCCTTTTCCTTCTTGCTCCAGAAGATGCTAGACATAATTTTGGTAAAGTGGTTGATAAAGTTTGCCATCCTGAACATGACAACCTGGCACTAGTTTCCTGACCCTTCATATTTAAACTAGCTTGTCTCAAACAATTTAGACCAATTAAAATCTTACACAATTCTTTTAATTCAATGTATCTGCTATAATAAGAAACATTTAAATGGAAAATATTTTAAAAGAATCAATAACAAGCTTCCTATTTGTGAATTTTCTAAATTATATCCATAAACTCAGCCCAGTCTCATTCTTACTGAGATACTGTATAAACATTACCATTTTTTCATAACCTGGGTTCTCTTCCTCCTTGAATGAACTTGACTGTATTGTTTGGAAGAAAAAACAATTAGATATCTAAATAAAATGCAACACTTCATTGAGTTTAATACATAATATTGAAACATCCAATGACATCATGGAACTCTAAAAGGAAAAATGGAATAAATCTCAGTTCCTAAGGAATATGGGAACTGAATGACATGAGGTCTCCTGTGAGCCCTGTGCTGCCACTCCTACTTATATTGATCAGTTGCTCCTTCTGAACTTATAATGCAGTCAGTCACTGATTGAAAAATTTGCACAATATGCTGTCTCCTGAAACATATTTATGAATGTAGACGTTCGTATGTCTATACACTCTCAAATTCTCAAATCTCTACCATAATTCCCAGCTGTCATTTCCTCTCACTGGAGAAGAGAAACAGAACTGTCTGGCCAACCACTCCTGAAGTCTAAAATCCACTTTTCTAATGATAAGCCTTTACAAAATTTAGAATATATGATTACTTTGTTATAGTTACTTAACCAGAGTAACCATAGCCCATAACCTTAGTATGGTTACTCACTTTCTTCTTCCTCCTTTGCTTTCCTTATATTCTTGACTATGCCTTCCCAATCACTGTTTTTCAAACTGCTGTAACTAGATCAAGGACTCAAAAATACAAAACAGAGGTATATTCTTCCAGTAGTCATGTGGTAACCACAATTCATGTACAATTACTGTCCATGTCTATTACTGTGGCAGCAGATAAATCTCAATCTTTAGAAGTCTCTTAATCTGGCAAAAATAAAAAAAAAAGCTGTGACACTGTAGCATAATATGTCAAACACTCATCATAGATTGATATTTAAAGAAATTAACCTTGTACATCATCAAAATTGCAGACATTTTTTCCCTGGTTGAATACAGTTAAAATGCAGAAAAGAAAACAAACAAACAAAACAAACCAGCTAATACAAACTCACCAACTGCTCACTAGTTTTTGCAACAGCTGCTCTGATCTCCATAAGCACCAATACAGTGACCAGAGTGGCTGAATGGTGTAGGTCTGGGTAATAATATCACTTTTTCTGTAACTCTGAAGATGTTTCAGATTACTAGTGATATTCAAATCAAATTCACTATTTGAACATCAACTCTGAGATATGTTTCTAAGTAACATATCCTCATCAAATGTTTCTAAATAAAAACTGTTTACTGCTGGTCTTGTAGCTGTCAACAACATCATAATTGAAAGTAATTCTTAATTTTACTGATTAAATGTTAGTCTCCCAGTTCCATGGTCTTTGATTCCAAAGGGACAAACCATAATTGCAGTAGACATATCAATAAATGCTTTCCTGTAATATTAGAATGAATTACTAACTAGAACATTTATGTCAATGTCCAGTTTCATTAAAACACAAGAACCAACCCTTACCCTCCCTTCTCTGACTGTACTAGTCCATGAATATTTTAATAAGAAAAAGAATTTGCATAATTTTGCAAAACTAAAAGCTCATATTTCTATGGCAACAAAATCCCAGCATGCAAGGATTATTAAAAGCAAAAATGCAGTGCTATAAAACAAGAGCAACTATTCAAGTCCAAATTAAAGGCTGTTCTTAGTAAAAATGTTTTCCTCAGCCTTGCTACTGCATTTAGGGCTAATTTGCATATGATATTGCTGAGGACATCCCACTGCATGGTGATCTTAAAATCAAAAACCATGGATACCTCCTAAAGTGTCTACTTGCTACTGAAAAGGCTTAAACAGCGTAAGCAGCAGAAAGAAATAGTTTAATTCTACTCTTTTGTTAGAATCATAGAATGATTAAGGTTGGAAAAGAACTCTAAGGTCGTGTAGTCCAATCCTTAATTCAGGCCACCGTGTTCATCACTAAACTATATACCCAAGTGCCATCAAGTGGTACAACCAGCTGTTGTTAGTACAGCTCACCCAGTTAGACTCTAAGTATTCTTGATCTTACGCTTTCTTCTGTTTTCATGTTTGTGAAGCACCAAGCAAAATAGCTCAGGAAAGTTATTTCTAAACATTTCCACAACAGAAAATGGAAAAAAACCCCTTTTGCTTCTAGGCAGCCAAAGATTATTTTCCTCTCTTTCTACGTAACTGGTTTGCAACATTACTATGGACCATATTGTACCACAATCATGGCTGAACAAGCAATTCAAAGGAAAGTATGACATAATTAGCACTTTGGGATACTTTAGGAAACTGAAATATAATGTTTCAAGCATGAAAGAGTTACATAACTGCAGTATCTGTCATGCAAAATTATTCTGACGGAAAGGATATACTGCTTTTAATAACTGCCAGTGTTTTTAAGTGAAGATCTTGAATGAAATAACATGTAAATACATCAGTATTTTGAAGAAAATTTCTTCTTTTCTAAGAAAAATGCAAGGACTTGCAAAGCCCAAATATCTGCTCTCCAGAGGTTGCTTGTCATTTGAAATAATAAATGCAACAATAATATATTCTTATTTAGTATTTTGCTGCAAATCATGGAGACCTCTACGGATCACATATCAAAATAAAAGCAGTAAGAATAAACATTTGAGTATTAAAAACAGGTATGTAAAGAAGATGTATAAACTTGTCTATGTGTACTATAATTCATCAACACTAATCATAGCAAAAAAAACCCCAAACTCCTTGCATTTTGATTTAATTTTTCACGGTTAGAGGAAAACAAAGTAGTGAATTAGAACTCCTGTAATTTTTTTGTCTATTTTCAGTCTGTATAAACCGTATTTTGAATTACTATGCTTCTGGAGCCAATGCTTTCTCATGATTAAATTCATGGCCACTTTCCTGGCTTGCTGGTTTTGCAGCCTTTCTTCTGCTAAACTTATTCATGACAAGCTAACATAGTTTTGAAAAATACCTATGTTTTCCTTTGGAGAAAGTAACTTGTGTTTGATGTTAATTGAAATGCAAGCTAGTTAATAGCAACTAAACATATGTATGTATTATAAGACCTGAATTTTAATACTGTTTTACTCCAAGAACAAAGATTTTTCAGAACAGTACAGACAGCATTTAATTAACAAATATGCCTTAAGACAGATTTAAAAAAAAACAAACAAAAAAACCCCCCTCAGTCTTGATAAAATCTATCATGCTATTCTTCACTGTACCCATAAAAGCAATTCTGCACTTATTATGATCATGGTAATCCACCGTCATGGTAATCCACAAATGATTATTACTTGAGGCAAGGTACTCACATATATGAACACTGCCCAGGCACAAACATACATGCACTATGTATGCATATACACATACAGTGAAAATAAAACTCAATATGCACTCATCTTTGAAAACTACAAAACTGTACTGCTGTTTTAAAAGGCAGGGAAAACACAAGTTTGCTTGAAAATAATCTGAAAGAAAAGGTCCTTTCTGAAAATTTTGCAGGTAATTTTTTTTTTCAAGTTCAAAGTCTTTATCTTTCTTAGATATGATCTTCTACAAAAAAACCTACATTTTTTCTTAGAGGGCTGAACGAAGAATGAGCAATCAAGCTAATGAGATTGGAGAACAAAGGAAGGACAGAAAGCATGTGAATTGATGCCCAAGAATGAGAAAGGAGAAATGACATAGCTTTATAAATCCTCTATAAGAGAATTCATTTTTACGACTTCAATTTGTCTTAATGGGAGGTGACAAAAAAATCCTTTAGCCATAGTGAGGATAATCCAGCTCTATGAACTTTGTGGTTTCTGCATTCATGTGTGTTATTTTTAACTTTTTTCCCCCTTGTAGGAAAAATATAACAAATATCTATTATCCATAAGTTATCCTGATTAGAAAAATTACATTATTTTACAGCAGACAATACAGGTTGCCTCTTCTTATTTGTTCCTACAGGTGCAGTGCCTTCCATTTACAGACTTGAAGCAATATCTTTTCTACCAATGATTAATTTATATATTGTATCTTTTATTGGAAAAAAAGGACCCTTATATTCATGAGTTACTTCTGCTTTAAAGGCAGAATGATGAATAAAATTTGCTTTGGATGAATTATATAACTGTCCAAAAGAAAGGGCAGTTCTACTGCCCAAGGGTTACATGTGCTGAAAGAATCAACATCAATCTTACACTGGCATATGCTGTATGAAAGTCGTAGACTAAGTCCCATTTGAAGGATTCATCATCAAAAAACATTGCAGTTCCATGAGGTATGTTAACACAGAGGGTGTGATTAATTCACATAGGTAGGAAAAAGTTCTACTGAGATTAAATGTTCTCAGGCCTGTTGACTTCATACACTTAATCATGCAGATATTTTGCAAATTTTTTTTTACAGAAAGTGCCATGTGAATTTAAGTGAGAGTCACATATTTCAAAGCAAGCCTCCTGTTTCCTTCACAACTTCACCTTAGAAAACAAAAGGAATTCCTTTACCTTTGGCTATAGAATATATTGCACAACAAATTGAGCATGTGGTAGTATTGTCCTACATACACTTCATTTTAATGTTCTGAAAATATCAGAGGCACATGAAAAGTAATACAACCCTCACAAGCTTAGAGAGTAAATACACTGTCTAGCTATAAAATGATATCCAACAGGATCATAATGAATGCACAGAGTAAGTATCCACACATAGCAATAAAATAATGTGAAAAAAAATATTTTTACTGAAAAGTTATCTTCTGCATATCCACATTAGTCATCTAACTCATCTGTCTCTTTTGTTCCTTTCCAGAAGATGTAATTGACCTTACTAGTTCCATTCACTTTCCCTATGAATGCTGACACTTTTCAATTTAATGGAGACTTTAAAAAAAAAAAAAAGTCTTACCTTATAGTACATCAGCACTGTGAATTTTATATCTGGTTGCTATTATAGGAGTGGATACTACTCACCTTTGATGATTGGCAGCTTCCTTTTCAGACAGCACTTTCTCAAAAAGATATATTTCAAACTTCATATTTCAAACTTCACTCTTTCTGAGTATGAAAGATGGAAGGATAGATCCATCATCTTTTAGAAACTCCCTGAATTCAGATATTCAGATCTGAATCGACTGGAAAATTATTAGGATGCAGAAAAGGCCATTGGCATAATTACAAGAATTAAAAAAAAAATCTACACAGGCATCCTCAAAGAGCAACCAAGTTAAAGGAAGGAGATACTGATGTTTCAATAGATCAGGGGATTCTATTGACGATCTCCCTGAAGATCTGGAATTCTGCCTTCCTAAATTTCAGGGGCCTAACTTTACTCCCTACTTGACTCATATTCCTCAGGACTGTAAACTCCACAAACACAATGTCTGTTTTAAAACTATCTGGAATGAAATATGTCTGGCATGGGGGAGTACCTGATCTCTTCTCACAGAGGCCACTCCTGCAGCCCCCCGCTTCCAAAATTTTACCATATAAACCCTAGGCTTCCTCAACAATAGAGATTTTGCTTTAGAACAATGAAAGGTTCCAGATGCTTTGCACAGCAGGGAGTCCACGAAGCCAAATATACCCAGAGGTGATGTCCACCTAAAAACCGAAATGATGGATCATTTCCTCATTTCTTAATGACGAAGGCTGAAGTCCAATTCTTCCTTAGGATCCCTTAGGGCCTTTGCAAGGATGACAGCAGAGAAAATGGGTAGATACTAGAAAGTTTTCTCGTATAACAATTTTAACTGTACTATTAATGATGCTTTTCTATATCAGTTAGATAATTTAGATGTTTAGACTGTTAAAGCACTAACTGAAGCAACAATAAATTCTTAGCTTAACATATACGGTGTATTCCTTTTCTCTCATAATAGTGTTTTGAAAGTAGTAAGGATCCTACAGTTGATTTCTTGTGTGAACTCGATAGTAAAACTGATGCTGATTTGATGCAGCAGATCTTGATCAAGAATTCCTTTTTCATTTAGGCTATAGGATTATAAATCCAGTACAGTCAAGTCTTCTAGTACCAAAAAAACCCCAACAAAAACCAAACCAAACAAAAAAAAACCCCAACACCACAAGAAACAGAAATTATGCTCAAAGATAAATGAGTTTCTACAGATACATGAATAATAAAGTAGTGTGTACACTAAGAATGTTCTCAAATACATCTATTATGAAGTTGCAATAATTTCCCCATGCATTTGAATTTTAAACTTTTATTGGTGAAAATTTTTTCCTAATGTATAACTTTAACCTTTGTTTCCATTATTTCTCAACAGCTCACTCTGTTTTGTCCTGTTCAACATCAACGTGAAGAAAAAAACTGTGCATAGAACCATAGAATCCTTAAGGTCGGAATACACTTCTAAGATCAGAGTCCAACTGTTAACCCAGCAGTGTTCCTTCCCTCCACACAGCTGCTGCCTTTTAGGTACCTTAAGACATCTGTTTCAGTCCTCATTAATTTTATTTTTGTACATTTGTTATTAAATTAACTTAGTTCTCCATGTTTTTCCTTAAGTCTAAGTCTCCTTTGAGCTATCTCCAGTTAACAATAGAGCCCTGGACACAACAATATCCTTTCATGAGGACAAAAGGGCCTTTATAAAGTTGGAACTCCAACAGTGTCTTTTGCAGAGAGAAAAGATTAGATGTGGAACATTAAACAATGTTTGAAAGTCTCGCCTTGCGAGAAGAATGAGTCTGTGTTTATGTGTGTGCATGCAAATGTATGTGCTTTTATGCATACAGCAAACATACCTGTATTTCAGATAGTCCACATGAAGAAGATACACAGACCCTCAAGTCAGGTGCTTCAGAATCTCTCAGAAAGTAATAAAATATAACTTGATTGCACTAGAAATTCTCATATGTTAATTTTCTAAATAAGAAAGCACTCTCTAATGTCAGGACAGACATATTTAAAGTGGCTGTAATATGCAAATAATGAAGTATTATTTACAAAAAGCACTAAAAAACCAGTTATACCGATTATCTATTTCTCTCAACCTAAATTTGGTTTTTAGCAACTGACTGATTCATATTTCTTCATTTGTATCCCTGAAAAATGGAAAATGACATTATCTATGAGCATCAAAGCCCAGAAGAAGAATGATAAAATCTGAGTTTTGGTGTTCCAAGTAATTCTTTAAAGAATAATTGTAATTTTGCAACCTTAAGCAGTAAAATCTCAGTATAGAATTTCATCACATGCTCTGGGATCTTTAAACCTTATTAACAGCATAGGAATCTTGAATCTAATAGAATTTAGGATTTTTTATTATTCACTATTACTTACTCTGTGGCTTTTCAAAAGTTACTCTGAATTTCAACAAATAGGTTGGAAAATCTCAACTTAGTTTTATATTTTATCCAAAATACCAACTTTTAACTTCCCTTTGATATCTTTTGAATTCTTCGTGTAAAAAAAAAAAAAAAGCTATATAATTCAAAAAGAATCAACTTTTCTATGTGGTTCATGTATCATATATAAATACAAGGTCTTCTGAGTGTGATTAATGTGATTTATGTACCTACATAAATTTCCTTTAATTGAATGTGTTCCTTCCTTCCCTGTTTCTGTTGGCAATGTATATTTTCTGCTTATCTCTAATGTAAAGCAGGCTGCTAGGTTCTAACAAACCACGTTTTGACTAACAATGTAAATTTTCTGCTTCCATCTCAAACTCTTTAATATTTAGCAGGGTTTCATGCTGCTTTAGATATAATGCAAATGGTGTAGTCTGAAGCAACAATTAACTTTATAGCTGAAAGATAAAATGTGAATAAAAAAGCTATCACTTCACAATAGCATTAAGAGAAAAAAAATATTAAAAATGTTGAGTTTAACTTAGTGCTGTTTAAAATACGTGTTAAAAGAGCACTGTGATCTACATAAAGTTATACAAGTTTCCAGTCACAGTAAGAACACACCATAAACTCTTTTACAAATGCTAATCTGTATTTAAGTAATACTCACGTGTTAAGTTAATCACACACACTCAGGATTTTGTTTTTTTTGCCATAACATCTGTTTACAGGTCGCAAGTCATAGTTTTGACTCAACAGTGTGTTCCAAACCATTTGCTCATATGACAAACTAACCTCCCCACTGTTGCAAAATTTCTGAGATATAGAGTTGTTTGAAATTTAGAATGGACAGAGAATAAATTTAACAGTGTTTCAGTCCTCCACTGCCATGATCTCCATTATTAATGCATAAATTCTGTTTCTTCATCTGTCTCTTCCCTTCCTCCCCCTAGTTGTACTGGCCCATTTGTTATTATTTCATAATCTCTTGCATTAACTACCAATTACGATGTAATAATTAGAGTAAATAATTTTTTATTTAATGCCATAAATTTTCTAGTCCATTCAGCATTACGTTCTCTTACCTTGACTGTATCAGAGCTATTCTCTAGCTTAGGAAATGAGTGCAATTTGCTGTATACTGGGCTGGTGGACAGGACAGCATTGATGCATGCTTGCATTTTTATATTATTTCATACATATGCAGTATTGGCCACTGTTGGAGACCCACTTTCTACACTAGACAGACCTTTCCTCTGACTAACTACAGCTGCTCTTACTTTCTCATAGATGTTTCAGGGCTGATCTCCTGCTAATAGAAACTGCTGTAGCTCCATGAACTTAATTGATTTCCGAAAATTCCTGCTAACAGGGGATTTGTCTTTTCCTGCAGCACCAAGTGCCAACTAAAGTGTTGATATCTCATTTCTGAAGAGCTGAAGATAATCCTAACAATCTCTGGGGAGTGAATAAACGTCCAAGGCCATCTAGCAAGAATTACCATTACTTAACATTTGAAAAAATGCCTCTTTTCACTATTTTTCACAGAAAATGTGCACAGTGCTGTACTCACTTAAGCCTGTTAAGAATCTGACAGTCAATATCTTTCATTAATTAATTTCTGAATGTAGACCAGAAAGCAGGTAGCTAAAGTCCAAAACATTTAAACATCTTATATTAGGTAAAGAAAAGAATGAGATGAGAAGCAACAGGGAGCAAATCTCTCTGTATTAAGCCTGCACAAATCCATACATGCAGGCCATGGAGTTTTATTTTTAAAATGTAATTGTGCTGTGCTTGGGAAACAGAAAAGCATGCAGCCTGTGTGACATGCATAACACACAACCTGTGTACTCACACACCTGCTTATCCCATTGCCTTTGTCACCTTCATGGCCGGGTAATAAACTTTGTACATAAAACTCTGTGCACTTGTACATCATTAATAAAGACATTATTAGGTATATATATATATATACACACACACACACACATATATATATGCATATTTGGGAAGATTGTAAAATTTCACAGTCCCTAGCAATGTGTATGGAATTCCAGTGCATTCCCAACATGATTCTAAAACATTTTAGCTAAGATGAAGAAAATTTTTTTCCAAATGCTTTTCCATAGTGAAGAGTAATGTCAGGTGCATAGCCATCTCTACAAATAATAGTGCATAAGAAAGAAGAATCAGGGTCTGCCATTTGTAAGATGTAGAAGTTCCTTTTTAAAATATGTTGTGAGCAGGGCTGGTTTTATTGTGCCTTCAATGAAATGATAAAATTATAAATGGCAAAATGTTTTTGTAAATTTTGCATTTAGTTTGCCATAAATATTTCAGACCCATGGATTCTATTAGCATTCCAGCCAACAATGAGTGATCCTCACTGAACTTTTAGTATATTTGGACTGCAGCTTGAATCATCATGAGCCTCAGCTACTCACATCTTTCAGATCCTTCTGTAGACAACCTGAAAATCCAAATTATTTCCAGTTTATATTTTCCTTTAAATTTCCTTCAGGATAAATGGCATTAAGTGTAATACCAATTACTTTAGTAATTCTCCAATTATTATTGTGCCAAAACCCACCAAAATATCAGGTTACTGTGTGACAATGATATTCTATAAAACCAGGCACAGCATGGTCCAGATGGCTCTGCAGTGGACCCACCACAGGTCCATCAGCCCATCAACGAAGCTGGTGATGCCTCTGTGGAAACATATGTTAGAAAGAGGCAAAAATATATGAAATGAAGAGAGGAGGAGGCAACAAAAACAGTGACAAACATCAGAGGGAACACCTAGGTTAGAAAAGGAGGAGGTGATCCATGGCACAGCAGACATCCGTGCAGCCCATGAAAGAGCCCATGCTGAGCACATTTTCCTGACAGGAACTGCAGCCCATGGAGAGTCCACAGTAGACAGAATTCTTCCTGAAGGACATGCCAGACCAGGCAAAAACGTGTAAGAGAGGAGTGGCAGAGAGGAACTGTTACGTGCTGATCATACCCTCCAACTTTCCCTGATGTGGTCATTTAGGGGTAGAGGAATCACAATTGAATGACTAAACCTGAGTCTAGGGAAGGGTGAAGGAAAAGTATTTTTAATTTTTTTTTCTTTATTTCTCACTATATTAATTGGCAAAAAAATAAATTAGTTTTCCCCATTTAGGATTTCTAGTATGATTCTTAATCGCTGTAACAGGTCATGGCACTGTACTTCACCAGAGAGTAACAGGAATGTCTGAGATTAAAAAATGAGCATAACGCAGTAATTTACAATACAGTGATTTGGAAATAGTCAAATGTATCTCTGTGATACACAATAAGCTGCAAAAACTTTTAACTTCTATAATTTTAATTTTAATAATTTTAGTTTTAAAGTAATTAGTAGTACTTAGATTCTTGTGGGTCTGTAACTAACACAGGATCATAAAATGATTGAGCTTAGAAGGGATCTTGAGATAACTTAGTCCAATCCCTAAATCTGGCTAAAACTTTAGATGAACTTTTCTTTTTAATCTAATTAATATATATATTTAATTTGGCTTAGTTTTATCTGGAAGAAGGCATCCAACTGCTAGAACGTAAGGGCTAGAAACAGTGTACTATTATACCATTCTGACCTTGAACAGTTTAGAATCCTCTGCAATAGCAAATAACTTCTAACTTTGTTTTGTCAGAATGCAAAAGAAAAGAGAAAAAGATGCCAATATAAATAAAAGAGTAAAAAAAGCTTTTTTTAAAAAAAAATCTCTATAGTTTCCATTATTCCTCAATAGAAGAAAGGAGCAGGAACACATAAAAAATGCTACATTGAGACCATGAAACTACTTGGAATAAGACTTGAGTTGTTCTGAGGAGACTTATTACATTTTAATAATGAAGTAATCTCACTTTTAAAAATGCTATTTTGCTTGTTCCAGAACTATTTAGAAAATCTGAAGAAGTTTACTTGACAGTTTCTTCTGAAAAATATTTTAGCAGCTAAACTGACAAAGCAGAATCCACCAGTCTTCCACAGCTGTGCTGCTAATTCTCTTCATTATAATAAATACCTGCCAACCAAAAATATCTGCTCCAGGTCAAATGAAACCTTTGATCTGTAATGAAATCCTTCAGGTTTTCATTTTAACTGGAACAAAAAAAGTTTTCATCATGAGTTGATCCAAATAAATTCTCACTACCTTTCACCCCAACGTTTTTAATTCATGGCCCTATGAAAGATGGATTATTCACTCAGACAAACTTGAGAATGATTCCCATATTGCTAGAATCCCTGTTCTTTCATGGTTATATCTTCTCACCATTAAAATTAATGCACATGAATTATTTGCAGTGCAACTTATGACTGTCCTTTTTCAGATTAAAAATCTAGCTGCTGTAGGGAAGAAGTGACTGTGAGAACATCAAGGTGTGGAATAAATATTTGAGCTAGATAATGCAAGTGGGTCTACAACTGACTGTTAACTTTGGCTACTTAGCGTAAATCTCAGGTGTCTCCACAGTGCCATATAATTTCCTGTTTTCTAAGAAAATAGGAATTTCTGCTTGGTCAGGGCAAACCCCCAGGACACTGTAGAGTTTCTGCTAAAGTTCAAAGAAGGCTATGAAGGCACTGACTATCCATCAGGACATGAACTGCTATCACAATCACACACAAATATTTATGCAGCTTTCAGCACATTTAATTTAATTCCCACAGAAGTTAAGTAACTGTATTTTCCTGGAAATCTATCTAGGCACAGGATGACCTTGTTTATACTCAGGGTTCTTCTCATATGTTTCCATGCAATTAAAACTACTTCTCAACTCTCTATCTCCCTGTTTAGATACACTGACTCTCTATATTGCTTTTGTTTATCACAGTAATTATTTAATCAGATTTTTATTTAATCAATGCAGCAACATCAAGTTGGTGCAAAATTGTACAAAAATTAATGAATTATTGCATTGAATTTCTTTTTATATGGAGAAGTGCAAGGACTGGAATCAGTCTAAACTACATAAGTTGGAAATTCGGTTATTAATACCTAAACTAGATAATCTAAAGTTATCTCAGAACATTTACAACACCCTGCTGATAGCAGTATAGCAAGGGCAATTATTGAATAAATACCACTTTGGACTGCTGAGGATCTACAAATAACTGACTGGTCATGCGCTACTGAGAGGTCTCCAGTTGCTTCCTCTTATGCAGAAAGAGAAATATTATTATTAAATTAATAAATATTTATTAATAGTACTAATATAATAGCAGTTATATTTTCCACTGGGACAGTATGCAGCCATGACTGGATGGAGAAGTGACCTTTGCAATCATTAGCTGATTCTAACAATGTCTACTGTAAACTATGCATTTTGCATTAAAGATTATAATTTAAAAACCTGAAGTTTTATAACCGGCTGTGCACAAGCATTTTAATAACATACATATAAACATTTCTATTATGTAAACCATTATTCACAAATTCTACTGACTGTAGTTTCCTTTTAGCTATGTTACACACAAGACGCTGTATCTTACTTTCATTTGTAACTGAGAAAAATGACAAGCTATTATTTTTGTGAACTGACTCGCTGACTGGACATCTGGGTGTTGCTGCACAGGATATCTGACTTGTCTGTACAGCCTTCTATCACAAATTTAATACCATTGGCACAATGAGACTTCCTGTATTTAAGCTTCCTTTGTAGTGTAAAGTAAAAAAAGTTTACATCCATAGTAAACTGTCCAGTGAAGACTGTCAAAGACTGTCAAAGAAATTTCCAACAGAAATTACAAACTGAGGTACTTCTCGGGATTTGGTCCCTTTTATCTACCTTTTGTCAGGGTTTTTTAGTATTTTGCAAAACAGAATATTTTCAAGTTAAAGTGGGAACTGCAGGGACACTAGCCCCAGCTAATGTTATATGCCTCATTTGGTTTTAGAGGTTATATTCCCAGTGTTTCTCCACTATCAGTGAAGAAGGAGAAGGTATCCCTAAGGGCATGTAGAGTATAAGTTAGTACTATGAATTGTCCTTTGGAGGAACTTGCCTCTCTCCTCTGCTTCCATAGGGAGTCATCAAAACTGGCCTGTGAACTTAACACACCAGAATAGACCTAATTATTTTGCAAGATTTCTGCATCTCCCATTTAGGAAGTTCATTTGATAAAGTGCATAATGAGCCAGCAAATCACAACTGTTTAAATTGTTTAAAACAGTTTCCTCTAGTGATTTTCATCTTGACAAACAATGTGGTCTGGAGTTTTTGTACACTCAACTAGATGTGTGTAGTTCTGCTTAACTCTGGAGAAGGTTAAAATATTAACACTGAGGAAAGAGAAAATATTAACAGAAGTCTCTCCTAAATTCTCCTGGGAATAGTCTGGGATGATTATGGGTTAGGAGATATTTTCAAATTATAGTTTGGATAGGATAATTAAGTAAAGAAATTTAATAATCTTACTAGTTGCACTAGTGTTAGTTCTATGGACCCACAAGGATCATAGAAGTCCAGTTCCTGGCTCTTCACAGGACCACCCCAAGAATCACACCATGTGCCTGGGGGTATTGTCTGAATGCTTCCTGAACTTTGGCTTGGTGTCGTGACCACTTCTCTGGGAAGCCTGTTCCAGTGCCTGACCAGCGTCTGGGTGAAGAATCTTTTCATGATATCCAGCCTAAACCTCACTTGACACAACTTCTGGCCAGTCCCATGGGTCCTGTCATTGGGCACCACAGAGAAGAGATCAGTGCCTGCCCTTCCCCTCACAAGGAAGTTGTAACTGCAGTGAGGTCTCCCCTCAGTCTCCTCCAGGCTGAACAGACCAAGTGACCTCAGCCACTCCTCATATGGCTTCCTCTCAAGGCCCTTCATCATCTTCCTTGCCCTTCTTTGGACACTTTTTAATAGCTCTATAACCTCCTTATATTGTGGCCCCTGAAACTGCACCCAGTACTAGCGTACTCTTTAAATAGTTGCTACTACTTCAACAGCATAGTGTTTCAATAATATGGCGAAACCAGTGGCCTCAAAACAGGGAATAGGGCCCAGCAATTCCTAGATTATTAAAACAGATGTGTCCTTAAAGTATACATGTGAACAATAACTGTGACAGTGCAACTCAAAAACTATTTTTTAAACTTCTGTTTACAATTTTGGTAAATCTATGTATCTAAAACTCATTCCATCCAAGTGCCATCATACAGTAGAATAAAGAATTTTGTGTGTTGAGTTTTGGCCCAAGCACCATTTTATTACCTCAGTTCCAGCCTACTGGAATGCGAAGTTAATGATGAAAATTATTATTAAATGATTAGACCTTCATTTCAGTACAGTTACAGCTCTTGACTCAATACAGTATTATTTTACAGAAAAATGAGGAAGTATATTTTAAGAGCATTTAAAATTGTCTAAAGTAATAGTTATAAGCCCTAATACAGTGTGCAAGACTTTTCCCAGACTAAGATACAGACATAAATTAGTACCGTATTGTACACATGTTGATGAAGATAATATCCTGCCAAGTAGGAAAATGTCATCCTAAAATAGAAAGCCACATTTCCTCAGGATATTGATCTAGCTTAGCTGGATCCTATAAAAGACAAAAAAATGGGTAATGTAACTTCAGACATGAGAAGTTATTAAGTGAATTGACTGTTGGAGCAGTACGTAATCCTCTGTCCCTACAGCATGAGAATTTCTTAAGTCAGATTGTTTTTATAGCTCTAATCTAATTCAGCACACTTTGGGGAAGAAGGGAAACTCTGAAGGGATTAACTTGCTGTGGTGCCTGTGTCATGTATTTTTGCACATTGTTTGCTTACTTGCCTCCCAAAGTCATAACACAAAGCTGTTGGACTCAACAATTCCCTTTGAATATATTTGTAAGGACTTTATTTCTAGTAAAAGTGCTCTAGCAGTAACATCTACTGCCAAGGGGTTTGTTTTCAAGTTCATGGTGTTTTAATACCTAAAAGACTTAATCAATGACAGCAGAACCGTCAAACAAGATATGACTAACAACATCAAAAAATTACATGAATGGTTAGAAATTTATATGCATTAGCCTGGATCCTGCTACGCAAGAAACAGCAACAGTCACTCTCCTCAGTGGAACTGTGTTCATCAACTGAAAATTGGCCATTAGCAACTTATGGCATCTATAAGAATAGAGAAGACAGTACCAATGCAGAGTAGCTACTGAACCAGTGTACAGCTAAGAACAAAACCCATAATTCTACCCTGAGAACAAACACACTGTCATTCCTATGGCCCAGAGAAAGATGTTTAAAGTTTAAGACAGGACATCTTCTCTATCTCATAAGTGATGTTGATAGTATGCAAAATATCATGAATTGGTGCATCTTTAAAGGAGTACAGTGAGCTCTATCGCAGCTGAAGAGCTGGTAAGTAAAAAGGAGAGGGCATCAACATATATACTTTTCTACAGTTAACTGTCCCAAAAAGCTCACTTTCTTGGTTAGCAAAAAGCAGGTTTTGTGGAATGAAATATTAACATCATTTCTACAATAAAACTAAGACAACTTAAACTGAGAAAGGCATTTTTGGACCACTATTTTTCTTGCATGGGCCCATTCAAGAGAAACCAGAATATGCCTTGAAAAGTAGTTACGCTAACTCTTTTTTTTTCTGTATCTTCTAAGATTCTACTTGATCTGATTTATTGCTTCCCCTTCTTCAACCTCATTTAGCTATTTTAGTACTGGCTCAGATAACTTTCCAGGGCTCCCTGCTTTTTATATACTCCAGTACAAAAATGTAGGGTGTGATACAATCACATAAAATAGGAGAGTGATAACAATATGTTGTTTCTTCATTTATTTTGATACTAACCTGAATCAAAGAGAGGTTTAAAAATTCTTAATGCATTAATACCAAGGACATACAGATTCTAATAATTGCTAACATAACTTTTAAATAATTAGCAAATTATAATATGAAGACAGAAATAACTCATCCCTGAAAACTAGGAACTTAAAAGGATTTTCCTATATAGTCACAAAATATCTACCTTCTTTCTGATGTGACAAATGTGATAGATAGCAATTTACAACATAAACTGATGGATAAGAAGCAAACATAACAGATTGTGTTTTGATGTCATGGCAAATACCTGCAGTTCTTCACAAAGTACAGGTAATTTGCCTCCAGGCCACTTACCTGAATTGCCAGCATAAATGCACATAGTTGCTTAAAATACTAAAGAACAAATAATGATGTAACTGCAGATAGAAATAAAAAATTTTGATTCCCTAGATTTTCCCATAAAAACCATTTTTCAGGGACAATTCAAAATTAAGTAACAATGGTAGAGGGCAGGACATGGAGCGGGCTGCCACAGAACCAGACTTGCTGTCCCAAACCAGACCTTCATTTATTGCTAGATCTTCATGTGATAAAGGTTTTAATGTGCAGTTAGGAGGGATAAAGGCCATTAAATACAAAGACACTTTCATCATCTCAGAGGTACCTAGGCTACAGGTTGCTTGAGATTAGGAAAGTGTGTGATGAAGTATTACTATACCCTTACCAGCTTCTTACACTCTTCCCTTGGTCGCTGACGCATTGTGATTAAACAGGCTACTAGGCTGGATGGACTTTCCTCTGGTACAGCTTAGATATTGTTATATTCTCAGACTTTGTCTTTTTCTAGAAATGGTGTATAATTCTATGTAAATAACTGGAAGTATAAACATTTCTTTTCATGCCTTATGATTGTAATAATAGCTACATACTCAGAAGGTAACGTATTACCACATCTCTCTCTGTTTTCCCTGAGGAGCCAAATAAAACTACTTGGTAAGAGTAGTTCTAAACCTGAATCTATGATCTTCCTCTCAGGACAATTCTTAATCTCAGGTCTGCCGTGTGAATCCTGTTTATGGCTTACTAGTTTATTACACGTTGTGCTTCCATTTCTTTCAGTGTTGCAGGTGAGAGTTCTTCCTTAGAGCCACTGTAGAGTACCTGATACTGATTCACAGAACAGAACACTTAATATAGAGCCAGATCAAAGATCTGTAATAAGACAGCTGATAGTATATCCAATACAGATTGAAATAAAATGTGAGAATTTTTGCCTTAGTTATTCTGAGATACAAAAAATAGCCCATAAAAATGACACACACTTCTCCAGGAAAACTACTCTTTATTTTCTTTCTAGTTGGACAGATGAGAATTAGATCACATGTAAGCATGGATCTAAACTCTTCCTAGTCACAATCCCCTTCTGAATTCCACCTTTTCTTTTTTCCCCTCCCTAAAAACAAGAACTCAGTGGGATCATGTGATATTTTTAGACCAGTTGTTAACAACATAATTTTCTCTAAAGCTTGCAGCAATTTGAATTTCTCTAGGGAGAGTTGGCACAAAAACTAACAAGCAAAAAATAAATAAATTCACTTATTAATTAATAAAGAGAAACTATTAGAAGCCCTTATAGAGCTTACAATGACAAAGCAGCCCTATAGACAACTACCAGAACCTTGGGAAGTTTGAGATCAATGAACATATCATGGACTCGTAGTTGGAGCTACCTGCTTTTATTGTTGCTTTTAATGGGCTGCTGAATGCTGTCCCAAGCAGATATACTTCTTAGGGCAGCTCAAGTCACTAAGTATTCACACTTTTGTTCACATAGTCAGGATAATAAAGCACACCAATTACAAAATGTTTGCTTAATTGCCGTTGCCATACTGTTGGGATTTCTATTTAAGCTTCTTTGTACAAAGAGGAAAATATTTATGGCCTTTTAGGGATAGTTAGGCTATTGTCTTTGTCCTGTCAGTATTTTACATAAACCATATATATGTAATTCTACTGAAGCGGTAGAACATTTGTTGCGATGGTCAAATTTTCCTGAGGGTCTCAGAATTGCTCAAAGCACAGGCACAGTTAATTCGGATGCATACATAAATCTGTGATACTGGTTACACATTTTCACCAACAGAGTTAATGAATAAAATTAAGTTTTAGTGTCCTTCCTATTATTCATTCATTTGGTATTCATTGTTTTAACACTGACCATAATGATACTCATTAGATTTTAAAATGGATGTAATTTATCCTTTCATAAGAATTCTATAATAATTCAGCATAGACAGCAATATACCCATTATGATGGATCTTTCCATTAATAATGTGGATTTGTAGCCACATTATCAAATATAATATCTGCCATATTCAAGCATTAATTAACAACCACTTAGTTTAAAGTGAGAGCCACTACCAGCCTGGAGCAAAATACATCCTGAATCATAAGCTTAAATTCACCACATCCTTCAGGCAAAGTGAAGACATTTCAGTAAGTAACCAGTGTTTTCAGTGCTTTATGTAATGTTGCATGCTGTAGTATTTATGAAAACTGGGGTTTCCCAACCTGAAAGCAACATGTTGCTAACAGACAAGAAACTCTGGGATATAATTTTCAAAGACACTGTTGACTCTAGTCACTTTGCACTTACTTCTGTTGCAGTTCTGAGCATTGCAGAACAATCTCTGGTACCCAAACAGAGAAGGCAATAGATGAGGTTTCAGGTCTCTGAAGATTTTGCTATTTGAACATGAAACTAAATTTGCGTAGTAAAAATGTCAGAAGGACTTCAGTAGGTTAGATCAAAATCTTTTTAGACTAATGATCTCTCCCCAAACATAAGAAAAATTTCATAATGTTACTAAGTAAATAACCTGTCATCTTCAATTCAAAAAGCCCTGGCTCTATTCAAGCCAGCCCAAATTTCTGTATTTGAAAAGTACAGACTTTTGCTTTGTCATAGAGCAGAACATTGCTACAAGTTCTAAATATCTTTTATGCATAAATGGATGTAAATTAAATTGAAATCAAAAGTAAAGCATGCAAAATACATACAAGAAAGTGACATAAGAATTTAAATAAGATTTTTCTGTGTTAAAAACACCAGGAATCTTTTGAAGAAAACAGAAAGAACTTTTTTATAGATCTACTCTAAGTGTTTACTTCCACTGCTTGTCATAAACCAATTCACAGATATATAGAACAACCATTTTCTAAACAAAATATGCAGCATTTAGCCACACAAAATACGAAAAGAGTGCTTGAAAGAACGAACTATCATGTACAAATCTTGAGAGGAAGTCAAAAGCACTTACATTTTGGAACATATGTGATCAGAGCAAAGTTTAAACTCTGTACAATACAGCTATGGATAATAGCCCAGAATTATCTTACTTCTCAAAATCAAATATATAAAAAACACATTCAGAGTACTGGAAAGATAGTTGATGAAGCAGGTAAATAATGATTTAAAGGAAAAGTACTCAGGCTAAGTTACTCAGATTTGCCTAGAATACTACTATAGAATAATAGCAATCTGTAATTATAGATAGCAGACTGAAAGCATAACTGGAGTCATTAAAAATATTTATAAACACATATAACTTAAAGTGAAAAGCTGCTGCTGCTTTCATTATTTTAAATAAAGAATGTAAACCTCATAACTCTTTTTTCCCCACTAAAACTTGCATGGGAAGGTTGGAAGCTTTTTTCTTATTTCATTTCACTTTTTTTCTGTAATTTTCAGAAAAACATTAGATTTGTAACTCTGTAAACTGAATTAAGAACCATGTTGTGTCACACATTTTCAAACAGGTTTCACAATTTGATGAGGCCACCCCTGAACAGTGACCATATTTCTATTTAATTCAAAATTGAGACAGTACAGGGACAGCCAGGAGACACTGAGATTTGGAAAGGTCTTTTGCCCCTCCCAAATCTTTCAGCTATCATTCATTTTCCTTGAATATTGCAGGCAGAGGGATGTTTTGTTTCATGGAGATCTGGGAAGGCTTGGTAGTGAGCCTGGTGATAATGTCATCACTTTATTATACTCATGGTGAAAATAAGAGATTTTGTGTCATCATAGAATCATCAAGGTTTGAAAAGACCTCTGTGATCAGGTTCATTCATTAATGTAAAGCTGTCAGGTCCGCTACTAAACCAAGTCTCTAGTCACCACATCTACATGTTTTTGAACACTTCCAGGCATGGCAATTCCATCACTTCCCTGGGCAGTTTGTTCCAATGCGTGACCACTCTTTCAGTGAATAAATACTTCCTAATATCTGTCTAAACCTCCCTTGGCACAATTCGATGCTGTTTCCTTGTGTCCTATGGCTTGTTACCTAGGAGAAAAGACTGTTCGTCCCCACTTTACATTGTCCTTTAAGGTAGTTATAGAGAGCAGTAAGGTCCCCCCTGAGACTCATTTTCTGCAGACTCAAAAACTCCATTTTGTTACCCAATGTTAGAACTTTTCTACTACTGCTAGTGTCTTTTCAGAAACAAAGGAAGAAAATTGAAGTGAGATATCCATAAAGGTACACTGCAGTTGCTCAGTGTCCATTCAACACCAAACAAGCTCAGACCTTGCAAAATCTGAAACACTGCGATTTTTCTAATAGAATATTTGAGATTAGTGGAAAAAGCCAAACCAGTATTTTAATGAAGAATTGTCAGCTAGCTTTAACATAAAAGCTTGAGGATTTTTAAAGAAAAGTTGCCTTGATCATTCATATATTTAATTTTATAAGTTTTTGAACCCATGTGGCTATTTTCATTCTCTTGCATCCTTCATGTTATACATTCATATTTTTGTTCAACATATGAGACAACGTATAAAGCTATTTTTATTCAAATGCATTTGTATATTTATCATATATTTGACATAAAAGAAAAGACAAAGGACAGCGACAAAGCTAGATTTATGTGCATCTACCTAAACTAAACTAATACATCATCATCTATGAAAGAGGAGAAATTTACTGGGCTGCACATCACATGAGTCTCTGCAACAGAACTGTCGAAAGGTCTTTCTCAAAACGACTTTCCATCATAGCAGACTAAACAGAATTAGCTCACACATTTAAGTAATAAAGACACAGCTGACCAAACAATGTATCTATGTATTTGATTAGTGATAAAGGCATCTGTTGTTACAAATTTACTTCCTAAGTTAAAAATGCCGTTTCGGTCCACCAGTTTTATTAGTTCAGACTGCCTAGGTTTGTTAACCTAGGAAACCTCTCCATAGCTAATAACAACAGAATACTGATCTATTAATTTTCTTTTTAATTTCACTTTTTTACTTTTCCATCTGTTTTTTTTTTAACTTGGCAAACATTTAGAATTACTAGATATATATACAGCTCTGTATTGTTGCATTTAATTTAAAATATGTAAGAAGAAAAAGTTCGTCTACAATGTGACATACTTTGATCATCTGAACTTCAAATAACTTCAAAGTAAATGAAATACAGTGCTATGGTTTTTCTGGAGCATGGAAGATACATACTGATGGAAAACTATGCAATGCTACTCACTGTATTTATATCCATTAATATTTCTGCAAACAAGCTACCCAGTTCACGAAAAAGGAAACTCAGAATTGTGTAAGCTTTGCCTTATTAACTGCATAGTAAAGTATGCACTGCACTGAGGCACAGCTTGCTAGGACACACTGCAGGAAACCTTCCGGTATGAGTCATATTATATAAGAGATGCATGAATACAGGCAGGATTGCTGCACTGACTGGCTAGTTGCACAGCTTAAAGTCTTTCATTCAAAGGAGTACTCACTCCAGGCCACACCTTCAGAGCAGACTGTAGCTATCATATGGATAACTGAGATATGGTTTAGAAAAATATAAAGCCCTTTCTCTTATGCAATTTCATTTTAAAAATTGAGTCATAGCCAAAATCATCTTTCAGGACATTAAACTGAGGGTATGTAGCTCTGGCACGGTTATTTTAATCAATAAAATACACTTGAAGTCCTTAACACAACAAAAAGTGGCTAGAGGCCAAATGACACAAAAAGTTGTTAAAATAACTGCCCTCACTGTGAAAAGTTTTCACATCTCCAAAAGGAGTTAAACAAGCCAAGGAACTTGTTCGAAAGTGTCAAAGTATTTAAGGATATTTGACAGAGGTTTTAAAAACTTGTAATAAAATAATGAAAAATATTGATAATGTTACAGTCCTTCTATCTTTCCCATTTTTTCTGAGATTACCTCTGGAAAATAATTTGATCAGGATAGAGTGAGCCAAACATACATCATACTCTGTAATTATTAAAAAAAAAAAAAAAAGAAGAACTAAACAGCATCATAACACAGAGTGATACACAGTGCCTGTGAAACTGAAAAGTTACATAAATACCAGTCAGAAATTCATCCAGCCATTTCAGGAGACAGCAGTGCTACTGCAAATGCTATGAAAAATATGCTAGTGAAATATGGAATGTTAAAGCAGGTCCATTAAAAAAACCAAGGAAACCACAAAACAACCTCACCAAAAATAAGTCTAAGTATATTCATTTGGGTAAAACAATCATCTGTGTCTACTCATGCATGCTATCTGCTCTCACTGCTGTTGCTCCTGTCAATCTGAAGTTGATAGGTAATGGCCCTATGATTCAGGGAAACTGCTGAAGTGTGTACTCGGGCTTCAGTTTGAGAGATGGGTTCATTTATCATCACAATAAGCTATTACCATTGATAGGTCACAACTCATTGAAGAGACAGTCAGCTTAATTGGCTCAATTCAGTTAGCTCTGGATGTGCCTCAAAGAGGTCAGCAGTGCTTTGCAGGTATATATTCCATCATCCAACAAACCACTTGTTTAATAATTCATTGCAGTTCAGATTGGGGTTCTAGCACATGATTATCCATTCAATATGCCATATTGACCTTTTCTATCTTGGGTCTGGGAAGACTAATTAATTCTGCAGTTAGTGTTATCCTTACTTCTAGAAACTTACTGAATATTTAAAATTTCTACTTTCTATAGAAGTTTATTGGAGTTAGCTAGAGTCTCTCCAGAAAATCTACTGCCATCCTTCTCTTCTATTACAGATCAGTTTACAGTATGTAAACTTAAAGGGAACATGGAATAATGGAGCTCATTTTGACTTTTAGAGATTTAACAAAGCAGCATGAGTCCATACAGGGCATTCAGGTAAAGAGCAATCAGGGTAGATGAGACAGATGGAACAGTGTATGTCAGACACAGGACCTACAGGATTAAAAGGATGCTTCATACTGTGTTCAGATATTAGATCAAAGCATGAGTCTCAATATCAGTATGTTTAGAATTATGACTCTATGAAAAGACAAGTTAAAACTAAACTAGTAATTCAAGCTTCTGATCACTATTGTGCTACTTTCATGTTAGTTCTGGTTACCATTTCATTGTTCAATTCTTTGGCTGTGTTTCACAGCCATAATGAAAACTTACTTCCTTTGCAACTGCTGCATTGATAAAGGCTTTAAGGTTCTATTTCTCCATCACTTCCAATTTTGTTGTCATGGATTGACACTGGTCAGCAGTCAACTTTCCTACCTCTCACTACTCCCTCATTCCCCTACTCCTCTCTCCCATGGGATGGGGACAAAATAGAAGAAAGGTGAAAAGACTTATGGATCACTGAGACAGGCTGAAAAGAAAGCCTTGACACTGTGCAAGCTCTGTTCAGTAAGAGCCAAAAAGCAGGTGTGTTACCAACACTGTTTTAGCCACAAATGCAAAGTGTGGCACCATATGTGTCACTATGAATAAAACCAGACCCACTGCAGAAGTTAAAATATTATGTTCACATCAGACTATCTGTTGGTCTGCCTTTCTCTATCTTTGTCTTATTAAACTGAAATATACAAAAGTTATATTTTTGTATTTTTTTGGATTGCTGGAAATTTAATAAGTATGGGAATATCACCCTTTGAAATTTGAGTTTGCAAGGCACTCACAGCATAATGGCCCTACTACTCACCAATCAATTATTCATAGAATTTACAAAATTACTCTTTGTATTAGAATTTGTTGTGGACCTGATTAGTGCTCCCCATGAACAAACATAAAATAAACTTTAAAAATAATATTTTTGGTACATTTTGAATGTCAGTTTGGGTTTTCTTTCAGTAATGATATCTTAGTTGAATTTTTCCCATTTTCAACCATTTGAGCCACCCTTATGTCATCCATACTCCAGTTACTAATGGTGCTTTGTGTATTAAAAATCAGTGACTCCTGCCAATCTGTTGTTTTACAAACAATTTTTTGTTAATGATAATACAATGAAATATGAGTCACATAAATTCACACACACATACCCCTTAATTGCATCTGTACACAGGTGATTATCACTTGGATCTGGGCACCTGTGCTGCAGTTACTTGGTTTTAAAACTTCTTAATGACACAGGGCTGTTAGTTAATCAAGTTTAAGCATCAAAACTTAGTTTTTGAAGACAGATGCATAGAAAAACAAGGCTAATTCCTATATGTAAAATTAAAACAACACAATTTATCCATCTTGTAGGGAAGCTGCTCATCAAGACAATTTTGAGATTGTCAGATGCTACTGAGCATGTCAAACTCAAAAAAAAAATATATAGCACAACAAAATTATTTGTGCAAAAGGCTCTCTTCCTTGTGCACTATCAGAAATTTTCAGTACTTCTGCTCTTGCACATACTGTTTTTTTGATGTGGAAAGCAAAAGTTGAACACCACAAAATTAGTAAACTAAAACTCAGTAGCATCATGCAGTGTTATTAATGAGTTATAAGCTCAACAATTTCAATTACATTCTATTTCAAGATTTTGTAAATAATCTAAATTTGAAGAAAACTGGGGGACCGGGCCTGTATATCAAACAGAAATAGCAACTCAGTTATTCATAAAGGGAAATCTGGAAACTAACCTAACACCATGATTTTGTGGCTATCAATATTTGGAGTATGAGCTTTCACTAGCTTTAAAGTATACCCTTTTGGTGATGAGCATAAATTCCTTCACCACAGTCCTATGTAACCCAATATGAACTATATGTTTGGACTCTAAATTCTCTCTGATTGGATAAGTTGAGTAAAACGTGATTAAACACTTCACACACAACCTGTGATCAGCAAGGAAATCACAATATAGTTTTAGGAGCACTTATTTGCTGATGAAGTATTTAGAGGCATATATATAAGAGGAACAAAACATCAAGGGAACAAAACTCCCATGTATCCTCCCTTTCATAAACTTCAGTTTCCTTTGCAGATGTAATTAACCACTATTCAATTTATCTACTATCTCTAGCTTGGGAATTGTCATCACTATGCTTCTTGCATGTTTATTAGCCCTCAGTACAAATCACCAGACATATAAATTCTTCAAGTCAAAAGCTTTTTTCTTTTTCTTCTGCTTTTTCAGATCCTTCGGTATTTTAGTATTTGGGATCAAAGATACGGAGAGTAAGACATTGCATTCTGGCAAGCATATTCCCCAATTTACTTCCTTCTTCATTATTTCCTATCACCCCTTAGTGTTCTCTCTCTAGCATTCACTTCTCTTCTTTTGTGAAACTACTTTATTTTCCTGCTTGTTTCTCCATTTTTCAATTGGGTCTATTGATTGAAACCCTTGCCTTCAAGGCAGACTTGGGTAAGCAGGTAACACAAAGGACATTTGAGATTTATGAAATAATTTCACCAACAATGAATTTCCTCTTTTCTCTACAGTAGTGTGAGATGATTTAAGCACTAAGAAACTAAATGTAACATGGGATACATGAAATACTGCAGTCAGTGGACTCAGCTAGCCAGAGTCTGAGCCCTGTTTCAACTCATTTCCAAGGCACAAAGAGGCCGTAACAGTCTACTGGGCATCCTTACTTTCCTTCTAATCATAATAGTAGCTGTACTTGAGCTGTCACAACAAGCTATCCAAACACCATTTTAAGCATTAATGAGGAACGAAGTGTGCAAAATTTACTTATCTGTTGGTGGTTCTTTACAGTCACAGGGAGCTGACCTCAAAATAGGACAGTATTTACATAGTTTCAATTTGTACTGGGGATCAAGCACAACTTGATGAGACACAGCTGTGAAAGAATGCAGACACCTACCCCTGTCCATTTGATGGTGCCAAGCTGAGAGATACTTCAGAAAAAATAAAGAATCTAAACCAAATCATGTAATATTAATTCAGTAAACTTAGAGAAAGTATCAGTCAGATGTGGTTCAAATCTTTAAAATATTTTTCTCTTCCCTTTCATATCTAACTCTGCCTATTATCTCAATTTTTAGAAGCTGTAGTAAAGTAAGTGCTAATAAAATAAATGGCGTATTTGTTATAAATTGAAGACATCTTCATACTATTGACTGAGTCTGTTTTCCATGGTGACTTAATTTCAGTCAGGGCAAATTAAAATAACATTATTTAGATAATTTTAAGGTTTACTTGTTAAAAAAATGAAAAACATATCAATAAACTAAAGCATCTTTTTCTTAGAAGAATGCACTCAGATATGAAAGACAAAAGATACTGAAGTAGCTGTCTTAAAAATGTATTTTTCTTTAGATTTAAATGAATAATTTTAATTTTCTGCCATGTATTGCCTGTTGACATTATTTTAAAAAAGTATGAGAATCTGCAAAAACTGTGAGCAACTTCAGGGATGTTACACTGAATGGAGATTTCTTGCATACTATGTGCTGCTGATGCCTATTACTGTTTCTTTTATAGATATGGATAACATGCATATAACTATTTCATCCTACTCAAACGTACAGATATTAAGAGTCATTACATGCCCCTACAAAATTGGTTTTGCTATGTTATACCAGAGGATCACATTCCCTACTCCATTCCCAATTTGCTTTTACAAGCTTGGAGATGTGCTGTGTTAAACATTCAAATCTGGGGCTGAAACTCTTTTCTGTGGAGAGGTTATAAAAAAAGTCAAATTCATCACAAAGTACTGGATTTACCATCACTGAAGAAAAGTCCCTCACACACATAACAGATACTTCAAGCACTGCTATTATGTTACTAAAGGGTGGCCTGCGTAGACTTGGACAACCCATATGCATTAGGGAAAAAAAACTAATGAAGGCCTAAACTATCCATATAACCAGCTGAAGGAAAGAATTTTCTTACTGGCACACAAAAGGAGATCACATCACCCACTTAAGTTTCTCTACTTCCCTTCCCTCACAATAAAAGCAATACAGACACATGCTTAAAAAAGTCAGTCTGTTGGCTGAATTTAAGACACAGCTGAGTGTTGGAATTCTGTAGGGTAGGTCACTCACTGCTTTGCATTAGGTCAGATAATTTCAAAACAAACTGATGGTAAAAAAAAAAAAAGTAGCTTCCAATTACAACTTAACTTGCATCTCATCTATTTATACCAAAAGATGTTATGTTAGATTGTTTTCCTTTCTGAGGCAGGCACTAAAATAAAGGAGTTGTGGGTCTATCTAACTTCATCATGTCCTCTGAACCACAAAATCTTGAGATCTGAAACCATGACAATACTAGATGAAGCTTTCTGGCCTGAGATGCATTCATGGTTTATGACAATTGATCCTGGCATTTCAGTTCCAGCTTATTATTGTATTATTTACGCCTCTTAATGTTTTGGGACTCAACTTCATCCCTCTCCGCTGGGAGCCATAGACTGCAATTTGCTTTGCATTATTCTGCCTTTTGTATCAGAATTGCCTAAGAAATGAAAACAAATGGAAGGAAATAAACATAAAAGCCATGAGAACCTAGTTTATGATTATTTTATAATTCAATATTTAATCCTATGAGGTAGTCTGGGCAGTCTGCAACAGATAATATGTCACAAAACAAACTGCTCCCTCTATCCCAATCTTTAGTTTTCCACTGTAAAGTACTTTTAAAGGGCTGACAGATTTTTAAAGTTTGTAGGTATTGACTACAGGCTTATTACAGCATCTTCATTTCTGGACTCAAAGACAGAGTGACATCTGTAAGTCAGCAAATAGGTTACACAGCTAATTTAAAAAAACCCAGGAAAAATAAATGAAGTGACAGGGACAAAAATGTCCCTTCCTGTTCTGTATGCACAGACTCTACACAAAACTTTCAGCTATTGTCTTGGTTTTAACTAGAGGGCAGAGAAAGAACGGTATCTATTATATGTATGCTTAAGTCTATGGAGTCGACAAACATGATGTTCTAGAACTTTTCCAGAGATAACAAACATCCTTTGCTTTAATTTTTCAATATGCTCTGACTCCATGAAGGACCATATGACATTAACCTTACTTATACTGAATGGGATCATGCTGTGCAACTAATTCAAGTGATTCCTGTAAAACAAGGTTTGATTCAAGAAACTTCTCGATCTAAGTCTCTCAGTATGCAAATGGTGGTTTTGAGAAGAAGCGTTTTTGGTTTCTATCACATGGTTTGTAGTTTGAGTAATGGCAGCATAAGTGTCTCCTCAAAACTCAGACGAAGGAGTTAGAGGGGATGTATTATCTTCTATGTGTTAAGACCTAACAATGTCCAGAGACCGGAATTCTAAGAGGAACTCTACCTAAAGATTGAATTATCCTGTGACTGCTGACCAAAGGCAGTGCTCTAACCTCCTGAAAAAGGCAGGGTAAATCTCCACCTTCACCTTAAAGCTGGCCCTTAGCAGAGAAAGGAACATTACCATTCACAGCTGCAGAAAAAAATTAAGCATGCAACTAAAGGTGGATGTTTCCTCATGGAATTTCAAGTGGCCTCAGACAACCTCATGTCTGTGTCATGGTGGGGGAGTGGTGGGAAGGGGTATCTTGTTTAGATATGTTGCATATCATGTTTACTTTCACCTAATTGTAAGGGGCTTCTACTCATACGATTTATCAAATTGCTTGTTGTTGAGGCTTCAAAAAGCAGAGTATATATGTAATGTTAGACTTCTGAAATACCACACACACCTAAGCCTTTCACATTGACTTTAAAGAAACAAGTGTTTCACATAATTCTGCTGAGTTATCTAATTTTTAATTAATTTTATACTTTCTTTTCAGTGTCCTGATCAAATGTTATCATCCTGTAACTCATAACACTTTCAGACAAATTCATAAAATATTTTGGCATGGACACATGTTTAAAATAAACTTATAGATCCGTTGACAAAACAATTTAAGAAACTAACAAAAACCAAATGGGGTTTTCAAATACCTAAAATGTAATTATAGTTGATAGAATAATGCAATTTTTCAGATACTAGAAGAGCTAACAGACCACAAGTCCTCATGACTGCTGGAATCCTTAGTTCAGTAGGCTGTGATATGGTAGGCAGTCAAGAAAATAAACTGTTTTATGATAACTACTAAAACCTTAATACTAGTAATTTTAAATGTTATCTCAAATTAACCACTAGATATTTTATTTCTAGAAATTAAATTCCTCCACATTACTCCCAAACATATTCTGTATCAAAAGCAATGTTCAATTTTTCCATTCAAACGAATATTATATGTTTTTTAAAAAATATTATCTGAATTTATACAACAAAATTTAAGTTCTGGTAGCAGTACATATATTTAGAAGACTAAAAGGATATGGCAATGCTAAAGTAATTTGCCCATGTTCTTATCCTAGCCTGACATACACAAGAATCCTGTCCCATCTACAGACTCTTGTTATTTATAATGTCTCCTTCAAGACACAAAGACCAGTATCACATAGTCTGGTGTCACTCAGATTTACATGAAAAAGCTGAAGGCTGCACACTCAGGGGCATCTTAGTTATAATGGGTTTTTTCATCCAAAAGAAACATTTGGGGATGGATGTAAAACACGCAGATAGCACTCATATGTCACTCAACAATGTGGAAGCACATACATGCCACCTTTATATCAGAAGAGTTATTTTATCTAAGGTTTTTGAGCTATATTTGAAAACTATGAAATGCCGGATGGTTACTACCTCTTGTTATTCAATTTTATTTTGGGGTATATTATTTAAGAGTAATAATTTTAAAGGAAAGGCAATTTTCTGCGACATAAAGTTTATAGATAACAATAGAAGTGTACATCTGGATATAAGATTTCCTAAGTTGTTTTCTACATCTCTGAAGATGAAAATTCTTGAAGAAGTTTGCACGGTTTGAGATACCAATTACTCTGTAACTAGCAGTCATTCTCAAGAATGGATGTTCTTACATAGATTCAGCTTTCAGGTTTTATTCAGTTTCAGCTATTTAGAGGAATGTTTTATTGAGTTTACAAATAAGGACTCTCAATATTCTATTTCCATTTTCCTTTCCACAGCATAAATCATCTGTCCTAAGCATGTCATTATGACTATAGTTTACGTGATGCAACATGACAGTTAAGATGTACTGTGGTAATTTGAGTGCTTTCAGTGTTATTGTAGTATCAAAAATTTATATGGTTCAGTTATTAAGGCAAATTGCTTCATTCATACAGTTGATATCTGACAGTAACCACAAAGGACCTCCAAATTATACTGAAAAAAATATCTTTCACATTCAAATAATTTCTGTATATTCCTACCATTATTTCATTCGCTGAATAGAAACAAGATGAAACTCTGTCTGGAAAAGTATTAGTTCATATTTCAGGGTAAATTCACCAGACATGGAAGATTATAGAAGAAACTCCCTCTTGCCCAGCTAAGTAAGTCTGCCTATCTTTAATAATTTATAGCCATGAACAGGATGCCCAATTCTTTGGAATGATGCTATTTAGTTTCAACATGCTTACTTACCTTCTGTCATGTTGATTTTCAGCCAATAGGAAGAAAAAAATGAATAAGAGGTTGGCTAGCCTGAAGTGACTACAGAAGAAAATGTGCTCAAATACATTAGTGCTAGCGTTTCTGCTAAGTTTTAGCATAATCGGGGTTACAGTAAATGGAAAGCTGTTAAGCTTTCTTCACATTTAAGACTCATTCATTCCTATGCTCGCTGAAAAAAAACAAATGAGATTTTCATGAAAGTATCATGGATTTGGTATTAACCTGCAGGGCATGAATAAATGTGTACATGCACACTCAAATACATGCAGACTTAAATATACGCATTAGAACTGTCACAAACCTCACAACAGCATTTTCTGAGTTCTAGGGCAGAGAGCTCCCCACACACAAGTTTCTTGCCAAACATTAAAGTTTTGTAACACCCCCACAACATCTGATACACAACTTACATCTCTGAAAAGCAGACAAGGGAACTGATTTTGAAAGCAGAGGACAAGGTGAGAAGAGAACAGGACAAGCTGAATCACCAGCTAATTCATTCAAAAACAATGCTGCAAACTATCTAGACTTCTCTAAGACATGACAGCCGGAGACCGATAATCCACACGCCTGATTCCTTTCTGCTTGCACTTTTGCTGGTCAAATAGCTATCGAACTTAATCTTCCCTCAGTTCCACCCTCCTTCAAAGCCTTACCTTTTTTTCTCAATAAATCAAATTAGCATTTAGGCAAGTACTATCTGCACTTACTTTGTTGCCCAAATAAGAACTGGGTGCACTCCAATAGTAAGTCTCTGGCAGTACTTTTCGCGCAGCCACATTGCTGATGCTAAACTGTCGATGCCCATCAAATCTCTTTTGCTTGGGGGTAACTCTGATGAGACCTGGTAAGTCAGTCACATACCAACCATTCATGTCTTCTATCTATAATGATAGGGAATAAAATACATTACAGTAAAAATCAGGACATCAGTAATTTCAATAGTCACAACCTCTCATTCTTCCATTTTTAAAAAAACTGATTAGGTTTGATAGCAGTTTAGGAACCAAGAAAAACGCAAAGTAATATTTCACTTATTGTATGTGACTGGGAGTTACAACTTCTGAGTAGTTTGAAATAACTGCTAGTACTTGCATTCTCTGCTTCATATGGTCCATAGCGAGGAAGAAATTCTACAATACAAACATGTGCAAGAATATCTCCAAATACTACAAAAGTTTTCAGTAAATAATACAAGTCATGGAGTGTACAGAAGATGAGCTGAAAAAGGGACATACATTTTCTGTTTGTTGTAGGCAGTGTAATTTATAATACTTTGTAATGCTAAAGCCTTACAACTTAAAATTTCAATATACTTCTTTCTAGAAAGCTAAAGCAAAGATGGAAACTGAATTTCTTGAAATTCCTGAAATCCCATAACTAGAAATGAATCATCAGCAGAGAGCACACTGTTCATACAAGGATGGCTTCTGCAGCCTGGATACAAGCAGAATAATAAATGAGTTCAGCCATGGGATGGAAAATTTTCCAGTTGCTGACATGTAAATGAGAACACTAGGCATATATGATGCTATTTGCAGCCTTCCAGCATAACAATATGGCCAAAACTAGGAGCTAGTAAACCTGGAACTTATTCCCCAAACTCGATCTACAGGCATGAATATGTAGCATACATCCATTACAGTGGAATTAGTGTCTGAAGTTTGAGAACTATTGTACAGTTTAGAGTATATTTGCAGGCTAAAGACATTTTTCAACAGCACAAATAAGAACAGTAGGTTCACCTGCCTCTCACATCCTTTCCTAGGAATGCAGTATGCAAAAGAAATACTCTCAAAATGCCCCATGCAGAGCATTCCTTTTTTTCTTGCTTAAGCTGTGTGTTGCACAATTAATGTTTAAAAATTCTTAATTGAGGTCTAGAAATTTAATAATTACCTGGAAAAGAGATTGTTCTATGGATACGGTACATTTAAATCAGGACCGATTATGTATGCACATTCCAATATTATGTTATGCACATGGCTTCATTTCTTACTGTTTAAGCTTTTTTGTGCTTTTCACTGTTCTAACTGTATTATCTCAGAACTTTCTCACAGAGAAGAGAAGCAAAGCTTATAAGCGTTTTCTTCTCGGTAAATGAAAAATATCATAAAATATCTGCAGTTGGAAGGGACCCTTAATGATCATGGACTCACAGGGGGCATAAAAGAACATGTAGTGTTTTCTAAGAAGATGCACCCTGGTGACAATGGTCAGTGACAACACACAAAAACACAAAACCAATGACATGTACTGGTATGGTATGAGTTTTCTTACACTTCCATAGGTAAGGTGAGAATGTGTGCAGATGTTTGTTTTCCCAGAGCAGAAACATTCCTCACAGCCTTCTGGATTATTTTGCTGAAGATTGAAGAAACCTGGTTTGCATTGATCACAGTTTTCTCCTTCAACGTGTTCCTGGAAATGCACATTAGAATATTATTTCTGTTGTCATAGATTAGAACTCAAGATCACTGGTTTTTTACTCTTCAGAAGAGTATAGATTGCAGGACTCTAAAGACACTTACAGGAAAAACTTTCTTATTTGTGACTGTTAGTAGCAAATCCTTTACACAATAAAAGGTACTATGGCTGCATGTAAATAACAGGATATGGAATTTGGACAGTAAAAGAGTTTTAATTTTTTCTTCTATATGAATGGATATACTTTATTTCAGGCAATAACCTAATTTATTATTTATTTATTTTATTGTTACACTTGAGAGTCTCAGAAGGGAAGGAAGTATGGGACACAATGTTACAACCTCAACAATAGTAGTTTGGAGGCAAGACTGATAAAATCTGTGCACATTCAACTGATGCAAACTGCAGGAACATAGCATTAGTCACACTGATCACACAGTATATCCGCTTTTCAGGGGCCTACAATTAGTAGCTGAATTCAGGCTAAATCCTAGTGCTAGAAGGGTTGCACTTCTTTTCATAACTACATGTGTTTGCCAGCCATGCAGCCATGTCTACAAACTTTTCTGCTGCAGAAAGACAGGTACTATATATACATGAAGAATTCTAAACTTAGCATTTGTTAATTATATTTTTCATAGAAAGTTTTGGTAAGATCTAGCAAAGATGGAAAAAGCAGGGCAAAGCAGGTGGAGGTATGGGGAGAAAGGATAGCACACGCGAATTAAGAGAAAATAGGGACAGTGAGCAGAAAGGGGCAATGACAGGCAAAAAGGGAGATACAATGAAAATGCAATAAGGTTTTCACCACTAATTATACAGTAACAACATGTGTAGCAAAATATCTTTGCTCTGTCTCTACTGCTGTGCTCTATCTATGCTCCCCTTCAATAACATCATACTAAACAAATCACAAATATCTTTAATACAACGAAGGGCTATCAGTCAATTAGATTTAATTTCAACACCTCATTAATGTCAAGACTGGTATTTTTATATTTTCACCAGCAATCTCAGGAGTAATCAATGCATATTACTGCCACAGGCATAATGAAATCAACCAGTTACTCACACTTTATGAGAAAAATAACGTGGGTAACATCTGGGCACATAGATACTTCCACTCACAATTCTACAAACTAGAATTATGAACACTGGTCCCAAAAGTTTCATACCATGGTGACATACTTAGTGTGTGCAGACTGGGAAGGGGAAAATAAAAAAAGAGAATTGAAAAGCAAAACTATATCTTTAAATGCAAAGTTGCCCACTTTCCAGTCACAAACATATAATCTGTGAGTAAAACCTGTACTACTGAGTAGGTAGCAAATTCTGTGAATAATAGATAAGTAAAACTCAAAGTTGGGAAGGAGATCTAACCTATCTTTCAGTAAATAAAATAATGCTTCTGCAGCCCCATGTATTTCTGAATACTGTTCAGTCCAGTGTTAAATTATTCAAGATGAGACTTTGGTCATAAACCTTCAGAGTTATGATAATCAGTGAAAAAAGGCATTTATATTTGCCCATCACTTTTCTGTACTTTAGTTTACTCTAGTTAAAGATAACAATCTAACGCCCACTTTGTTGCATTTTGCTGCTTACAGACAGAACTGCTTTTCAGCAATTTCCTTTAGAAGAAAACTATCTTTAGTAAATTTACAGCTCATCATAGGTAATTGAAAGATGTGATTAAAAGAAGGGAAGCATGTTTTCCCAAGACCTGCTATTAACCAGACATCCCACTTTATTCTTCATATGGAGCATAACTAATCTGATGATTTCAGTGTCCCTTTGACCATAATCTGCCTAGATTTGGATTTGAAGATTGCTAGTGAAAGTAAATGTGTATGTGTCTGTATTTCAGCTATCTGCAAAAGGTATCATTTTTCTCCCACGAGCACTTAAAAACGGATTAGAGGAGCAGAAAAAAGACAAAAGATGAACACAGAGGGAAAAGTGTATATAATGAGAACTCTCTGGGATAGAACAATTATCTCTGTTCCTTATTTATTCATTTTAGTCTGATTGTACTAACCTGTCAGCTTGGCTTTACACAAATAATGTCATAAGAATCATTAAGCAGTAGTTATCTTGTATTAAACATAATACAATTTCATCAAAGCTCTGTTTCAAGTCAGAATATAGCAAAAGCACTCCTGTTCTGATTTTCAAGACTTGATGGCTAAGTAATTAGAAATGTGATATGGATAGATTTGATTTCTGACAGAGAGCATCTGACTGTTATATAAAGTGAGGATAAGGTTAATTCTGAGTAGATTTCATTGCTATTCAGATGTCAAACCAGAGCTTTGTGTGTGTTCACACTATGAGCTTAGAGATTGAAGCATTTTTTTGTACATTTCTGTATTTAAGGATGCAACGCAAGTATTTTTAAATTCTCATTTGTGACTAATTCTGTTAATTAAATTCTGGAAGGAAATTCCCACAAGTACAACACAGAAAAATTGGTCCATAGTACAATTAGCTGTCCTTTGGGTATATTTGTGGTCATTTACTAGGCTGTCACTTAGCACAACCATTTCTAGAGCATTTCTGATAGCTAGGTATTTTATAAGAAGTGGATACACATGCTTTAAAAAGGTTTTTATTTCAATATAATATCAAGATATAATTTGATGGAGGTACATGAAGGCACACAGAGAAAAACACTCTTAAATTTTCTTTCTAGAAAGTAAGAAATTCCTACAGAAAGGATATCTTTGGTGTTTTTAGAGATTTCTAAACAACAATCCCAAGGCAGAAAAGCATGCTCTCAGTTTGGAATTTAGCAAGAAAAGAGGAATATATCCCCAATGACTACTCTTAAAAGGCAAGTTTCTTGTTTTAATAGATCATGAGTTCACTTCATTCTCTCTTTTGAAGTAACATTACAGTTTAGTTTTAGAGCCCACAATACTGTAAACATATAGTTTCTGAATAGATGAGGATGGAAGTTTGAAACAAATGATTCACAGGCTTTATAAGTATCCCTTCATTACAGATTTCTAAGGACTTGTAAAACTGACAGCAGTTATAAATATATTGGTTATAGTGAGTTCTGAGATGACACAAGACAATCCAAGACTTCACAGGACGAAGATCAAGTGTTTGTGAGAAGTGACTAACACAGATACTAACACAGCTAGGTAAAACACTGCAATACCATTGTATGATAGAAGAGCATTAACCACAATCTTTCAATATCATTAGTATCTTTCTACAACTCAGAAGAATTCGACATCCATACCTTGCAGATGCAGGGACCTACGCAAGGGTCATAATTCTCACTGCCCTTGAGGGAGCAGTTGCAGGGCAGGCACTCAGGATATCCTTTATAACCCAAGGCACATTGATTGCAGCTTTCTCCTGCATAGCCCATCTTGCAGTGACAGAAACCAGGTAACATACCTATGGAAAGACACAGAAAACATGAGATAGAGTTGATTTATCATTATTATTGTCAGATAAGTGTGTTAGAGTGTTCAAAGCAACACTTTTGGTAAGTATAACATAAGGCTGTTTACTGTTGGTCACACCACCATCTATTTAACTCAGTGACCTATCTGAGACAGACCAGAATAAGGCATGTAAAAATAGGGCAAGTATATAGTGTTTTGAAATTTGCATTTCCAGAAATCAGCAAATTAGAGATCTTAAAAACTGAAACTTACCCCTACTTCCTTGTACCTAACAGTCCCTGAAAACTTCTCTTCCACTGATCCTCCTAAAGGCCTTTGAACATGCTTTTATTTTCAGAATCCACAAAGCTCCCTAGCAGGAACTTCCACATTTAGCCTGGTATAGTGTGAAAGAAAACACTGAAGTGTTTAAATCTCTATTTATTGCCACCTAATTACCATATAGAAAACAGCAAGTAACCAGTCACTTTTTCCATGTTATCTGTGATTTCAATATACCTCTATCATATCCCACATGACATTTTTATTTTATATGCCACAAACTCCTAAACCTACTCAATATCTCCACAGAGAAACTGCTCGGTGTAGCCAAAAATCTCTGTTCTTCTCTGCACTGTTTCCAGTTCAAATAAATTATTTGAGAAGAAGGGAGTGAATAGTGTGGACTTAGTTTGATAGGGGGTTTTTATGATTTTTTTTTTTAGTTGTTTTTTTAAACAGGAGTAGTATTTCCTCAGGCCCTGTTGACCTTTTTTCATTAGTGCTGAGAAAGAACTGAGCTGGCAGACCTGGGGCACAGCCAGAGGTAATTCCAAGAACTGTTTCACAACTGGTAGTGCCTAATTCAGAAATCACTGTAATCACTGTACAAGTAGAACTACTTTTTTCACTGTTCTACTTTTCCTTTAATTGCTATGGAAATTCATCATTTATTTTACTACCCAGCCACTGACTATCTTGAGATTTTTCTGAACATTTTGCAGTTCTTTCATTTTTCTATGCTGAAAGATTTTGTACTTGCTAACTTCATCACCTTCCTACTCATTCCTTCTCCAGGTTAAATATGAATATTTTCAGCAGTTCCTATTGTTCATCACTGTGAAAATGGTCCATTTATTCTTTTAACCAAGTACTAACCCATGAAAGAACCTTTCCTCCTTATTCTACTACGCTTTCTTTTGTGGATTTTGGTAAAGGATCTTGTCAAAACCTTTTGAAATCAAAATACAATATTAATCAAACGAGCCTTTGTTCACATATTCATTTAATCATTCAAACAGATTTGTAAGGCAGAATGTCCTCCATATAAAAACACTGGCCTTGAGTTTTACTCATTTTTGCCACATTTCAGAAATTGTATGAATCATTTATTGTATTTCTAGTGATTTGCTTGGTACAGAAACTAGACTTGATTCTAGTTTTCTAGAACCCTCTGCCTTTCTTTTACAAATTAGATAAACCGTATCTATGTAACATTAATGTCTGTTTTAAAAAAAAATACTATAAGCTACATTTAATGTTTCAAGCAACTCAATTTTCATCTTCTCAACTTGTCCTGAAGCCATGCATAAAAATGCTATATGCTTGATGAATTTTTATTCTGCATTTATCAGCTTGCTTTAAACCTGGCACTTCTGTTTGAGACAGTTCTGACTTGTCCCCATGAACAAGGACTCCCAAGTGAGAAATTCCCTGAGCTATTCTATTCACTGTTACAAAGAATTAATACAGCTTTTCTTCTGTGTCCTTTTCTCTCTTGAGATCTCCAGCTATAGCTTGATTATGCCTAAACCATGTTTAACTCCTACTGTATTTGAATCTCTAGCAGTCTTTTTAGTTCTGATTTATCTGAATAAGTACTTCTTAGCAGCATTTAGGTATTTAGAAAATGATTCCTTAAAATATGTGTATGTATTATTAAGAGTATGACTTCCTGAAATCCGTTACAATCCTCAATTGGAAATAACTTCTGCTTTTTCAGGGAGCTTCTTTTTATTGTTTAAATAGATTTATCTTTTTTATTTTTTTTAGCTTAATTGCATTGCTTGAATAATTTTGAACTAGAGAAATGCATCTTCTCTAAATGTCTAATATGCAGTCTGCAAACCCTATGCTTGCCATTAGCAGTCTTGGATTGTTAATTTTTATTTTCTTTTGAAAGGTTTCCATGTTTTGATTAAGTTGTTTTAAGAGAGGTCTTCTCATTCCTACAAGAATATTGAATTTGACTGTCCTTCAAGATGAGAGTTTTAAAACAGTCCCTCGTGCATAAATCCAGAGGCATTTCTCCTTTTTATGGCTTCTCTATCTAGCTAATCTGAAGAAGCAGTCACCTACAGGAGTTTTAAATTATATTATCTGTTAATCTATACAGAGATGAAATTCAATCTGTCTACTCTAACCTTGCAGCATCTTTGATCTCCTGTAGCACATCATAATGACTGTCAGCTTCTTGATCTGTCCTAATTATATACAGAATTTCAGTGCATGAAATTTGTGTTACTTACTATCACATAGCCATGTGCTCCATGGGTTTTGATGTCTTTGGCCCTCCTAATTCTCAGATTTCTGAGTTACTCTCCTCTCTACAGCTACCAGTGAGGCCCCACAGCACAGCAGGCCATAAGATCTTTTGTAATCTGCGTCACTGCATCCTAACTGGACAATCTGGAGCAGAGAAACTTTTGTTCCTTTCAGATGAAAATACTCTGCTATACTACAGGGTTCAGCAGTACAAGACACAGGCAAGTCTACTCTTTAGAAGTGAGCCAGTCTTACGAGAAAATTTCAAGAACTCATGTCGCACAAGTTAAGTCTCAGCAAACTCAAATTCAATAAAAAGTCTCAGTATGGAACTCCCAAATACTCATTTAAATCTATAGTCTGTCCTCCATTGCTCAGTAAATCCATTTTTAAAGTTCCCCATCGAGAACTGTCCCTTCCTTTCTCTGCAGTTAAGGGGAGAGACCAGACTGGAAACTTCACTGTCTCCACCCCTGCCCACCCCATTCTTACACAGCATACTTAGGTATGGATAACCTTCAGCCCACCAACTACCAAGAGACCTCACACTCTACATGAGAGAGAGGAAGGTGTGGAGAATGCTACCTGTTATATATTCTTCCAGTGCTTAGGCTTGTTGTTATGCTTAGTCTGTATATGCTATTTTGCTCCATGCCTTCTCTCATTTATGGCTCTCTCAAAATCTTGGCTCTCACTGTGTTACATGGTATATAATTCAGTGTCCCATTGGTTATTTTTGACCAGACTTCTGTAGTGCATATGTCATGTGTACTATGTCAACAGTCTAACTAAGTTTTGATTTAGGGCAGATGTTTCAGGTCTGTCTTTTATTTTTGTTGTAATGGACTCATTTCAGCAGAAGTGCATCTTTTGCTTTTGGTCTATGACTTCATAGGCCTTGTTTGAATAGGGCTTTATTTGATAAAGCCGTTATTCCCTATTTTCTGCCTGAATATGATCAGTTTCTGTCCTATCTTTGAGCATTCAGAGGCTTTGAAAGTTCATCCTAGAGGATGAGTCATCCTGAAATATGAGTTTTATCAGTCAGGTTTCTCTCAGCCTAGCAGTCTTTCAAACCTCCACAAAAATAAATGCATGCAAAAGCATGCACCAGACCTTTGAAAAACCTGCAATCCCACGACTGGCCTCTGTCATTTTCACAGTGTATAAATTCCAAAAGATGATCTCATGGAAATCAGTGGGACTTCTTGCTGAGCAAAGTTCTACAAAGCCTGAATCAAGGTCGAGATGTCTGGATCTTATTTATCCTAAAATGTCTGAGGAAGTTTTTTAGCAAAAACAAACATCTGTCATTGGGATTACATTGTACATAAAGAGGCAATAGGGGAAAATTGATAGCATGTAGTGAAGACTGAGTCACAAAACTCTGCCAGTTTTTAAACCTCACAGCTCTTGCAGGTGCTTAAAAGCCAAGTAAAATGGTTATTTGTTAAAATCTAGCCACTAGAGCTTGAAAGAAGAGTACTGATTCACTGAGAACGCCCTAATTACTGTAGTACAGGGTAGTTCTAAAGGTATAGGTTCCATCTTTTCTTCTGTATGGACAATTGCAAATGATCACAATATCAATGATGGTCAAGTTTACCTATTATTAGGATGGACTGGACACAGGTGGACAAGTTCAGTTTTAAAATTATTGCCTTTCAGTTACAAAACCGAGAGGCATTTTCATCAGTTTATTTCATCAATACCTCAGTTTAAAAAAATACTATGATTGATCCAAGTTTCCCTTTTTTATATTGCTCACAAACATATGATATAGGATTGGTATGAAAGAATAGTTGAAAAGCATTCTTGAAGATTCAAAACCAAAAAATACACTTTACAAGCTAGAATAATAAAAATATTTCATTTTAGAATGCTGACTGAAACCCGTGAAGACAAAGTTATACTATTCTGATCAAAATGGAAATTATGCATACAATGATACTTCCATACAAGACACAACAATACTTCTTTTTCTCCTGAAACAATGAATGCTATACTATAAAGTGACTTTTCCATGGCCTTCTGTTATCTACAGAAACCTAATTATGAATATAGGATGAAGCCATTTGAATCTTCTTGATGTGTTTCATCAATGTACCAGTTATTAGAGTATTTGCTGGAATTTTCCATTTTAATTGCTGCTTACTTACTGCACTCAAGCACACAGAGAATGTACAGCCTTCATCTTTATTTTCCTTGATAACTGTTCACAGTGACTCTATATCCCCAGTGATGTTCCTTATTATTTTAATTTAATGGTTTAGTTTCCATTTTAGTTTACTGTTTTTTTTTACTTTTTCAAAGTAGCACTTAGCACATATTTAAAAACCATATTCCCATCTTACACCAAGCAAACAATTCATTCTCAACCAACCAGCCAGTAACTCTTGAGATGTATTTCAACCTACCCAGTGTTCATTCTGATTCACTGGTGAACAGATTCTTTCAGATAGATCATGCTTTCCAGCCTTTCCTTTATAGACTCACCAATGCTTCAAACCCAGCTGTTGCCCAAGGTGAGAAGTATATAGTAAAAAGGATTTTATCAGTGCACCGAATATAAATTTGAGGGGGGGAAAAAGAGAAAAAGTGATCTGCTTTCAGGATAGTTCAATACTAAAAATTATATCCAGACCTCCTCTCGATCCTAACACAACCTCTTCTATTACCACAAAAAGCTTTTCTTAAAAGAAATGCTAGAAAGGCCTTTTCTTTCAACTGGTATTATTGTGTCTTTTCTGTTGAATAAGGCATTACAGTCACAAATATAGCCAATGGTTCAAAAATTATAAACAAACAATGCGCAAGAAGTAAACAGTTTTCCTAATGTGTGGGAACATTATTTAGTACAAGAAGTAAAAAAAAAAAAAATAAAAAAAAAAAAAATAAAAAAAAAAAAAATAACAAAAATAAACAACAAGAAAGAGAAGTGACAAAAAAGAACATTGTAGGCCTAATGGTTACGGAGCCAAGTTATATGTCGAACTGGCTTATTTTTGTTGTGGTGGTCTTAAAATAGGTAAATAATAAGATAGATATCAAAATTGTCCTCTGGCCACTGTCTAGACAGTGCAAAATGCCCACTTCTCACCAGACTTCCAAGACAAGGACACAGACAGCTGGCTGAAAAGAAATGGGTGGACTACTCTGGGAAGATAATTCCATATATGATGGCGGTTACCTAAGCAACAGTTGTTGTGTGAGTCACATATCAGAATAAGTAGTTTAAACACACAGAATAATCTCTAGAGTGAATAAGTTGGAAACAGAAGACATCAATGGGTCTGAAAAGGAATAAAAGGGAAAAAAATACTTCAGTGTTACAAATGGCAGATTCAGCAGAGATTAAGAATACTCTGACATTCTCAAAAGCAACAGGCCTTTAAGCAATTGCAGCAGGATGAGTTAAGTTTCAGGAAGATGAGGAGAAACTGACTACAATCAAGACAGAAAAAGATGAGAGTTTTCATTTTGTGAAGAGAGTAAAAGAACTCTTTTGTTCTCAGGACTGGAGGAACTGTGAAGATAGGAAGCTTGTTTGAATGCCTGGGGCTAGATGAGCAAGACTGTCCGCTTGCAGTAAAAATAAAAGGAGGCAAAGCAGGAAAAAACCTCCAATTTCAGAGATGTTATCTTCAAGATGGTGGCATGACATATTTCATGATTTACTAGAAAGATTCAGTTAATCCAAACAGGAGAATTACTCTCTTCCTAGAGAGGTCCAAAAAAGAGGCAATAGAAGAATTTACCAGAAAGATCAGAGGATTAAAAGAGGCAGAAGGAGACATAGGAAGCAAGGTGCCAAAGCACAGTACCACCTCGTCAGATTCAGAAAGTGTAAGCAGATTTAGAAAGCTACTATGAGATGGTTTAGATCTGTTGAATGTTCAGAGGCATAAGACACTATGAGAGCTCCCAGGGACACTATTACTGACAATCAAACAAGATGGAAAAATGTCTCTATCTTTTTGCTTCCCTCTTCTTGTCAAAGAGGAGCTGTCAGCCTGTTAAGTGCTGTTCAGCTCCTAGGCTCTGGGAGCATGACCCACACCAAGGCCAGCACAGAAGGTGTGAAAAGAGAGACTGAAGCAGTGACAGACAGGACCAAGAGACCTAGCAGCCACATAATACTCAAGCGGGACATCACATTTCTTTGAATTAATCATTCCTCCATCTCAAAATCACAGTCTGAGAGGTTTCTTTGTTTCACTGTCTGCAATCTGTAACCTGTACAACCTCACCCACAGGTTTGCTACAGGCACTGCAGAGTCTTGCTGTGTTTTTTCCAGCTTTGGGATTCATCCTCTGTTCTGCTCGTACTGTTTCTCATATCAGTCCAGCTGGTATAACTGCACTGGGCATCCATGCTCAGGCACTGGCAGTGGGGAAGGTGCTTCAGGGCAGCCTCTGTGAGGAAAGGATGGGCCTGCCCTGTGCCTAACACAGCCATCTCCAGCAGGGTGCACAGCTGAGCCCCTCACTCAGATAGGTCAGAGCATGGAGAGGGGAAGGAGAGGGAGGAGGAGCTCCAGGTCCTGGAGCAGAGGTACCTCTGCAGCCCCTGGAGGAAATCAGGCTGAAGCACATATCCACACTGCAGCCCATGAAGGACCCCATGGAGGAAAATGTGAATATTTCTTGAAGGAACTACATCCCATGGAGAACCCATGATAGAGAATTTTCTTTTTTTTTCCCCTGAAGGATATAGGCCCATGGGAAGCACCCACACTGGAGCTGGGGAAATGTGTGAGGAGAAAGGAGCATCAGAGAGGAACTGTTTTGACTCCTGCTCCCTCCATCACCTTTCACCAGTTGTGCCAGTGGGGGAGGAGGTAGAGAAGTCTGGAATGAAGGAGTGAGGTTGAGTCCGGGAGGAGGGGGCAAAAAAAATAAAGAACATGGGGGAAGAGGTGCAATTTTAATTTTTGTCTTTGCTTATCAATATCTGACTCTATTTAAACTGGCAATAAGTTAAATTAATTTTCACCAAGGGAAGTCTGTTTTGCCCATGATGGTAATTGGCAAGCAATTTCCTGGTCTTTACCTCAACCCGTGAGCTGCTTCATCTGTTCTCCTTCTGTCCTGCTGAGGACAGTGAGAGAGTGGCTGGGTGGGCAGCTGCAGCTGGCCAAGATCAACCCACCACAGGTACCACTGTGACAGTAAATCAGTATCATTATATTGAAATGATACAATCAGTACATGGTTATTAAAGTAGATTTTGCACCTTTGGCCCAGTATTTGCATCTCTGCCATGCTGCTTTTATATTCCGTTGATCTCTGTGTCAAAAAGGATCGCTGCATCTCACCAATAGATTGTAATTAGCCAATTTAAACATCTCTTAAGAACTGACCTTGAGATTTGTTGTTATCCTCCCACAGTATTTTCAGAAGTTTTACAAGAAAAGAACAAAAAAATATGGCAATCCATTGTTTATAAAGCACAATGAAGCAGTTTATTGTCTATGTGAAGATAGCTTTTACAGGGCTATGGTAAACATCTTGCAATCCTACATTAGTAATAGAGAAAGCACATAAATTTCAAACAGATTTTTTTCTAGATTTCAAATGGAAATATGCTTAGATAGAAAAAGACATTAAAACATTACTGTTGTTTTAATCTCTGTGGTAAAAGAAGAAAGCTCTTTAAAGCAAAAATTCTTCAATATTTTCCATAAAATATTCCAAAACTCTTAAATATTTTACATATCTTCCAAAGATACCTGAGTTTGCAAGCCATGCATCTGAAAGAAGCTTCCATAAATTGAGAATATGAATTAAAAAAATAAAATAAAATCAAAACTAAGCAGCTGGATTACTGTTTGTACGAGTAAAGTTAAACAAAAAATAAAAAATTGTGACCCTTTTTTTGTTGAAGATACCAAAAACGTGATTCAGCTTTTCTTTGACTATTGCCAAACTTCACCTTTAACATCAATATTTTTGAGGGATCTTACCTTCTGCTGCATGTTTCTCATCCTTGACACAGGTATCATTTAAAGACCCATTTGGATCACAGGAACATGGCTGGCATGGATCTGGGCTATCTGGCAATACCTATAAAATAAAGAGGTTACAAAACAAAACCTTACCTTTTATAATTGAAAATTTTAATTTACTTCTTAAACAAAAAGGAGGAGTGAACAATTTCTGTGTAGGCAGCTTACACTTTAACAAAAATGAGATAGCTGATAAACTTAGTCTGCACAGTCTATGACAAAAAGAAAAGGCTTCAAATTGCACCAAAGATTGGATACTAGAAAAAAATTCTTCACAGAAAGCATTGGAATGGGCTGCCAAAAAAGTAGTGAAGTCACCATCCCTGGAATTATTTAAAAGGTGTGTAGATGTGGGCACTTAAGGACATTGTTTAGCAGTAGACTTGGCAGTGTTAGGTTAAGGGTTGGACTTGATGACCTTAGAGGTCCTTTCCAACATAAGTGATTCTATGTTGTATGATTCTATTAAAGTTACATTTTGGATTTTTATTTAGACACATGTAAGAGACTTAGATACAAATATGTTTTCAACTAAAAAAAAAATCAAGTGTAGAGATGCAACAAACCATTATAACATTAAAATCAAAAAATGAAATTAAGCAGATTTTAAGCATTTACTACCTAAAGTAATATTGACAAGTAGCTCAGTTGTTTTGGTCAATATGATTCAAAAACTCACTAAAGCTAGTTAGTAACTGAGCAAAAGGTAAGTGGAAAAAATGAATATTAGACATTGGAACAATTTCCTTTAGCGCTTGAAAACTTTACCTCAACCGAACTTAACCCTTGGTCTAATATGACCCTAGGAATATAAATTAGAAGTGCTGAATGAACTAGGTACACACACATATTAGAGACCCACACACACAACACAAAAAGCCAAATCCCTATTACCTGGCTGATTACTCGATTCAGAGTAAAAAAATCAAGAAAGTGCCCTGCTGCTGAAGAAATTGGTTCTTCAGTTCTCCTTTTAGCTCTAAGGCTAAACCCAGTATATCAGGGAAAACAATCACTGCTATTTGCTGATGTTTTCTGTGTTTGAAAATTGAATACCAATCAGACAAAAAGGCCATTATTTACCCAACTGAAACTACACAGATGAAATATAAGCAATTTAAGCACACACTATTAGCGTAGCTGTCTGAAGCACAGGAATTATCCATACTAACAATACAACCTAACATAATAGTCATCTTCTGACAGCTTAAACTTAGATGAAAATACAGTCTTACATGATGAAATACAAAAACCAATTCCCCCTGCACTGAAATTTAAAGACATTCATGAGACCCTATAGAATTTCAGTGGTTATTAATTCTACATTACATTAAAAAAATAAAAATTACAGACTCTCTTTCATCAATATCAAATATAGCAATATTGCTTTGAACTTTGCTAACAAAACTTGAAATTCATTACTGAGGCAAAAATTCTGTTTACAGGACCATATCCTTCTTTAAATTAAATTGACATACTAGCTGGAGGCCCTGACCTAAAGTGCATTCCTTCATATCAACACAATTCACTTCTCTATTTCTGTGAGCATTAACTTTATAGATTTCCAGCTGTGAAAAGCAACTGCTGCACTGTCAGAATTAGAAGTTAACCTTCATATAATGGCAGTCCAAACTGTGCCATCTCTTTTTAATAACTTAACTTCCCCAATGAAGTGATGATTTGAACACTCTGCTTTACAGAGAAGGGACAGAGAACAAGAGTTTACCCCTTTAGGTCTGAAGTATCCGTCGAGGCAGGTCTCACAGTTTATGCCACCAGTGTAGCCTGTACAGTTCACACACACTCCGCCCCCAATGTATTCTCCATGGATATTCAAACTCTGGTTTTTCTCTGCAACATCCTGGTCATAGTAACACTCCTCAGTCTTCCCATGACAGTTGCATGCTAAGAGAGAAGGAATGTGTGAGCATATACATTCCCACTGGAAATGCCTCACTGTTACTATGGTATTAAAAAGAATCATTCAACATTTTGTCATTGGTGCTGTGTATATTGTACATCAAACATCATATCAAACACTTATTTACTACTTCATTTGTGAAAAGTAATGTGGTCCCATCACAAATAAAGCCTAGTATGTTGTGTTTTTTTCCCTCAGTGTTTGTCTCAGGGAGTATGGAAGTTGACAGACATAGTCTAATTATGATGCTTTGGTTTAGGTTGTTTGTTTGTTTTTTCTGTTTAAGTTGATAGTCAAGAAACCTTTTGTGGTTGCACATACATATAGTTCATGAAAGAGTCATTCAACTCAAAATACAAGAGAAGTAGTAAGGAAAGAAGCAGAATGATATGAGTAAATTAAAATAATTCAAAGCTGAAAGGCATCCTAAAAATATTTGACTTGCACACATGCATATAAGAACTGGGTCAGAACAAAAGGATTCCTAATCTTAAACTTCTTTTGAAGTTCATATCTGAATTCTAGACTTTAGGTCCATGTGCAGAAAGGATAAACTAATAATCTGTTGCTGTGAAAATGAGGTAGCTCACTCTCTCCCTTCCTCTGTGCTATTAAAACATTCATTTCCACATAAAGAGAAATTCAAAGCTTGTCAACATCGTAGGGAAGTGTTCTCCTTACATCTGAACCAGATCCCAGGAAACTGTTTCCACCATGACAGTACAACAATTCACTACAGGCTGATTGGACAGGGCATGAGAAGTATCTCTCAAAAGTTAAACATGAAAATAAATGTACCCTGATTTAATTCCAGAATGCATTCCCAGAGCAGACATAGTCCCAAATGAAACAAAGACCTCTGTGGCCAAAGTTTACAGGACACAAATAAGCAATGGCTGCTTTTAATATGGCCATATCTGTTCCTTTTTATTTCTTTTTAATCACCCATGGTGAAATTATAGCTGAAATCCCACAAATGAATAAACACTTATATGTAATGGAGCCCTAGATTTTATGATGTTTAGAAATACAAGTGGTATGTGACCTTCGGAAGTAAGATGTTAAAGTTCAATTATAACTTTATTATAAGCCTTACTACAATAAATCTGAAAATTAAATTCCCACCCTATGGGAACGTGATATTTCAAGCTATCTTTTCATTCCGTGTTGGAAAACTAGACACACTGTATTTTCTGCTAAAAATCAAATTGTATTTGGATCATATAAAAATATTTTGTTTCAACAAGGATGAACATTATAACATATAAAAGCGTCATTTGCACAAAAATCATGCTGTTAAAGTTTAATATAGTCAAAAATCTGTAAAAATATTTCTTACCATAATACAGTCCTGTTATTTTATCAAAACAAAACTATCATAATTATAAAAACTAAACAAGAAAAAAAATTTATATAGTATTCCCCAAATATCACCATGTTACAATAAAACCACGATTCTACATGTATTTTTTCTGTTCATTCTTTTGAGTCCATCTAATTAAGTGAATAACATCACATCAAATGCTATTCATACACAAATGTGGTTAGAAACAAAATTAACTGCAAAATCATTTAGGACCCAATTTCAGTTTTCACTAACAGTTGCAACAAACTTTTCTCTTCTGTACTGCTTTCAACTTACGTTCACATTCATGCTTATGCAGGAAAGTGCCAGCATGCCAAGGCTTTTGATGGAAACCAGGACAGCATTGATCACATGTCTCTCCGCATGTGTTGTGCTCACACTGACAGACGGATTTCTAATTTAAAAGAAAAACAAATATTTACTCAATGTAATGATTTGAAGAATCTGTCCATGTTCCATCTGCATTCCAGTTCAAATTATGAAAACATTGAGTATGGCTATACTCTGTAATTCCTTTGTTTATTCATTTTTATTCATTTATGTATCCTGCATTCACTAAATGTGCTTAACTTCTATAGCTCTATTTTAACAAAACAGCCACAAGACAAAGGAACATTGTTGGCCAGATAATCTAAGGAGAATATAAGGACATAAGAGAACTAAATGCCAACTGGAGAAAGAAAAGAGTAGGGGAGAATGAAACTTCCCCAGTACAATAAATAAGCCAAAGTGCTGGTAACCCTCAAATACAGCTTCACATTACAGAATAACTGATCTGACCCCAGAAAGTGTGAGCCATTCTCCATCCTTCTCGTGGATGCTGCAATCCTGCTGCTGCAGAGTGAAATCAATTCTGTTGGCTGATCCAATGAAAAATAGCCCTTTTTAACTCTGACCTTATTTTTTGACTGGACCAGTCAGCTCATCATGTAACCTTCTAACTGCATAACTAATTCTATGGGAGGGATAGCAGAAGTATTTAAACTCATAAAAGATGAGTGCAAGCCCAGCCTTTCAGACACTTTTCAGTTCTTCAGCAGACCACATTAGTCCCAGCATGAAAGTACTGCTTTAGGGAACACCCAAACTCTCCAAGCCACAGAAGCAGCTTGGAAAAGAAAAAAAGAAACTGCAGTTTGGAGAAATGAGCAGTAAAAATCGCCTTGTCTAGTTATTTGGTTAAGGGGATTCTCTGTGGTCCTTGTGAAGCCATTCAAGGTCAAAGCAGCAAGATGGAAAAAATCTGTGGCTCACAGGACAAAGCATAAATCTTGTAAAACAAGGCTAAGTTAAGAAATGCTTGAGAAAACATGGCAGTAAATTCCAGCAAGTTTACTCTTTGTAATGCTAAGGGAAAGATTCTTTCTGATAACAACTACAGTCATAATGTTTATTAGCCTATTTTGGAAAGGCTCAGTGTAAAGAGTATCCCTGGAGAGCTAGACCTGCAAAAATCTCTTCTGGCTTGAGTTGCTTCACTTATGTTATTTTTCATACTGGTAAGACAATAAATACATATTTGACATCTTGCAAAAGAGGATACCACACTTGTCAAAAAGGCTTTCTTTTATTTATACCCATATTATCTGAAGTATTAATCACAGTATCAGCATTTATTTTTTGAGGCAGGCCCAACTCTAACAGGTGACACTGAGACAATGCTCAGTTTGATAACTAATAACATCTGAAACAACAGTTCAAGCCTTGCTATGGAGGTTCAGAAGGATTAAAGCAAGGAGTTCACAAAATTTTAACAAGGTTCCACAGAAACTGCTTAGAACTGTAAATGCATTTGCTGTAAGATTTCTTAATTTTTTTAATGATTTCCTACATAATGGCTTCATGTCAACTACAAACAAGAATTTCTGTTGAATCCTACAAAGCTCCTATTTAAGTGAATAGTGTATGCAGAGATCCCACACTGGGATATGTAATATTTGTAGGAAATTCTGTAGTAGTGGTAATGGGTGCACAGAGTTGGACAATCAGTAACAAATTATATTTCTGTATTTGATTATATTGGTTATCTTTTTATTACACTGGTTATGACAAAAAGAAAGCAACAAGTTGGAAGACATTATAAACAGCTCATGATTTTCTAGATTAGCTTAACCAATCACTCCATTAATTCTTCCTGCATAGTAAATGCACTATTCTAGAGCCATTATTTCTTTGGAAGTATCAATCAAATACTTGACAATCATTTAGGAAACACCTTGATTAATATCAAGGAGGAAAAGAAAGACTGACTGTCAGTGTTCATTTCTACAACTACACACAGTAATGCAGATTTCTGTTTTTCTTTGGGAACTTCTAATATGGACTGAATTATCTGAAACCTATTCTTTCATTTCAGGAAAGTCTTTGCTGACACTGTATGAATATTTATTATTCTGGTTGCTAGCAGTGTTTCATCCTGGCACCACTTCTGACTCTCCTCTAGGTAAAGAACAGACATAAATTCACAGAACTCTGAGGAATATCAATATCGGGGTGGGGGGGCGGTTTCATGTTCCACCCTATAAATAAGGCACATTAAAAAAAATTACATACATTGGTCGCTGGATCCAGCGGACAAGCCTTCGCATGGCCTGAACAAATACACATGCCTCCAACAGAGATGTCTTTTATAGAATAGTAATACTGTAAGACAAAACAGAAATTGAATTGCTAAGCAGACTGTAAAATGCAGGTGTCAAACTGCAGAATTCATTTCTGGTGACAAAACTGTCAGGTCCTGGTTTATTTCTTTTTTGATCTATTAAAAATATAGCAGACAGTGTAATCCAAGCCATGTCTTGATCAACAGATTCAGGCTGAAAGGGTATAAATTGGCACAGTTCCATTTGTTTGAAGTCACAAGAGCCATGTCGATTTATACACAGCATACAACAAACACAAGAATAGGAAAAGGCTATATATGCACTGGATAATGAAAAATCAAATGCTACAGAATTTATTCCCTTCAGAAAATATGAAAAGGAAAAGGCATGATGATGGGGAGAAGAGAAAAGCTAGATCAAAAACTAAGAAACACCTTTGTTCACCTTAGTTGCATCTAATTTGGGCATTCACTGTGGAAAAAAGAACTGTTTTTCACTATTGGCCTTTTGAATGGCCATGGAATAGCCTTCATTACTGTGACTTAAGTGCTTTTGACTTGTTTTTCTGCCATTTGACCATTTCTCTTTTTCCTTTGGTGAGGATTAAGAGCCCTAACCAAAAAGAAGGATGGAATGATATTTATAGTCATATATTACAACATCTGTGAACAGTGAATCTTATTCAATTTCATCTGTTTGGCAAGGGTTCTGCAACATGCTAATAACTAGCTAATCAAACCAAGCATATGCTATTTGCAAATTTTGCTGTTACTGTGTTCAACTTCTTTATCAGATCATGAATAAATATATAAAACAAAATGAGAACTCTTATAACTCATAGTTAACCTTACAAAACACAGAAAATATATAATTTGTGGCTCCCCTTTGTTTCCTGACAAGGATGGCAAGTTTCAGTTGCTCTTTATTTCTTTGAGGACACCTTCATGGAGAGATGTCACACAGAAGTTACTGTTCTTTGTTGGTTTAAGAAATCAGTGGATCATCCTTCACTCAGTTTTCATGAGTATACAGTGATTTTTAAGGTGTGAATTCAATTTTGTATTTCTACTCACTTAGAATCAGATTTTTAAATGTGCACTTTTACATAAACACATGGTTTCCATGATTAGTGAAGCTGCAATAACTGTACTCAATTGGAAGGGTTTCTGGGATTGCATTGCAAAACAGAATGGCTTATTCCAAACTCTCAGCAATAGCCATCACTCTGTGTATTTAGATGAGGGAATGAAAGCCAGAAACATGGAACAGAAGAAGCAAATTTTCTTTGCAGTTATCCACCACTGAGAAACTATATTAATTAAAGCCCATAATAATAATACACTCCGTTCATAACAGGACTTACTATAGTGGCAACCTAAACTTTCCAAAAGAAAAATATGATGACCAACAGGAAGAGGAAGTGAGCAGAAAGAAAAAAATTTGGGAAGTTATGTATCTCCCAAACCAGCTTTTGAAAATGCTTAGTAGAAAAATCTAAGAAAAACTAGAATAACACACAACGTTTGAGCAGCAGGGGAAAAGGCAAAGAAAGAAAGTAAAGATTGCAGAAAGAAGAGATAGGTGTGTGCACACTAAAGGACAGTGGAGAAGATTGGGGTATGGTGTGAGTTTGAGTGCTGCATCCATTCTTTTAAGCTAAAGCAAAATGCAAAACGTTTACTGTTAACCTCAATCATATGATAATGCTAAAAGTGCTGCATTCAGGCCCTACTACTACTTATAGTACAGTGAGAAATTCTACTCAAAGGAAGCATTTAAGAAATGTTAAACATGGGAAAGGATTGAGCAGCAGAAGAGGCAAGAGGACACTAACAGCAAACACTTGCCAAATACCTGCATCCAAATGTTTGCAGTCAAAGGAATCGCGTGCTTATGTTAATAACAGCATTAAGCAGAAAAGATAACATTGTTAGTTCCACTCTAGAGAAGAAAACAAAATTGAGTGAACAGAGAATTCTCCCACACCAGGATTCTGACAGACAACTATTGTTGGTTTTCATCATCTCCCAAAATTTCCTACGGCAAACGAAGGCAGGTACAGCATTTACAAGTGTAAGAGAATGACTACTCATGCATTTCTACTGTCTTGACAGAACTTACCCTCCTTGTAACAATGGGATCAATTTCAGTTGGATCTTTGTGTGCAAACATCATTAAATCAGCATTTAGTGTCCGTATCCTCTGGAATCTCAGGCGAATAAAGCGAGCAGAGGTGAATTCCAGTAATTCACGTGAAGGATCATCAGCACTTGGCCGTCCATTAATTAGAGAAGTGTGAATCTGAAAAATTATTAAAGCAATAAGGACTTAGAAAACATCAAAACTGTCACAATTATGCCAAAAAATGTCACTACAGGCACTGTGTGAATGCATTTGCAAATGTAAAATACCTTCTTTCCTTAGAAGGTAGATTTGTCCACAGACCACAGCTATGAAGATTCTTTACAATAAAAACATTCTGAGTAAAGGAAAGTTATCATCTACAGAAAGACTGTAGCATGAACCGCATACGTGTACCCAGGCCCTACAAGTGTCCATGCTGCAGGCAACTCATTTGTCCTCCTGTAGTCTGAAAATAGGTATATTAAAGTTATGATACAACCAATGGGCTCAGAAATTTTGAATTAAAGGAATGTGTACTTGGAATGAGACTTGGAATTCAACAGGTGTCAGCTTGCACCTCTTAGAGCCATCATCATCAAAAGGCTTTAGAACAAGGTGCATTCAAAAATCAGGATAAGGTAACTTTTGAAATACTGAAAACTAAAACAGCTACATGAGACAAAAATAAGCATTCATAAGCACCTCTCCTTTCCCATTGTCTCTTTACACCATAGATCTTCTCCTTTCAATCGTGTTCTCAGCAAGGTGAAACAACTTCCTAGGTTACAACTGTTTTCATCCAGTCCCCGAGGAAAGTGTGTCACTTTTGAGGACTATGTTTAGCATTTGTTTTGTCAAAGATGCTACTTCTCTCTGCTTACACTGTGGGTTCTCTAAGGATTACTCCACTCCTCCCCTTTCCCTGCCTGCCCTATTCTAAAATCTTGAAATCTTCTAGATAACTGTGGTCTGTGGCTCCTTCATAAAGGGGCTCTTTGACCCTGACTGCAGCATCAAGGGCAAGGCAAGACAAATAAGAGATCTCCTTCCCCTCCTATCTTTGTAGCTGATCATGGCTTACACTAGCTGTGAATCAACTAAATAAAACAGAAGGGCTGCTACAGAACCGTTCTTGGAAAAGGCCTACAAGAAGAAGCATGTCAGGTACAGCAAAATACTGTTAATGAGCACCTAGAGGGAGGGAGGAAAGAAATCATTAATTTTCTTGTATTCTGAAGTGTTACATTTTAATTGGGGCATTTTTATTACAGGCTAGTAAACTGAAAGAATGTTCAGATGCTGAGCCAAACATGCAGAACATTAGAGCAAACAAAAGAATTATTTATTCTTTGCAATGAACATGTGTTGCATCTTACCTCGGGGCTCTGAGTGAGAGGTCAGAACACACAGCCATGTTCTGTCATTGAACATGGTCATATTACCGCTGTTTTAGGCAAACAGCTGCACTCTGAACACCAGCTGGCACTCACTCAGCAGTGTCTGCCTCACACCAAGGAAAGAGAGTAAATCTACTGCTCCCAGGAAAGCAATAACTTCTTTCCTGGAGTTTTTGGAGATGCTGGATAGAAGACTTACTGAACAACTGCTGTCTTGTATTTGCTATGTGACACTGTCAACTTACTTATCTCAAAGGTTGGTGCCAAGAGGATGCTGCCAGACTCTTTTCAGTGGTACCCAGAGACAGGACAAAGAGTCATGGCCATCAACTAAAACACAGGAAGTTTCACCTCAACACTGAGGAGGAATTTCTTTACACTGAGGGTGGCAGAGCACTGGAACAGGCTGCCCAGGGAGGCTGTGGATTCTCCCTCTCTGGAGACATTCAAAACCCACCTGGATGCGTTCCTGTGTAACCTGCTCTAGTGGACCTTGCCTTAGCAAGGGGGTTGGACTGGATCTCTAGAGGTCCCTTCCAACCCTAACAACTCTGTGATTCTGTAATTTTCTCTAAGAGGGAAACCCTAAAACTCATTGCATCCAGTATCCTGCTCCAAAGTATCTGTAGATACACAGAATCACGGGGAACCACTCTGCCAAGAGCTACTGTCAGTTATATCTTGTCTATGTAAGAATCAGCACCTCAAAGTTTCTACCACGTTATCTCCAGGAACAGGTGATATTGCTACCTCCTCTGCATATCACTTTGAGCTCTGCCTCAATTTTGCTCTTGACTACAAGAAATTAAATTCGAGGAGACACTTGGCTGGAAATGAACAGAATAAAATGATACGAAAAAACCAGGGTGCAAACAATAGATGATAATAAAATCCCTGAGGAAGCAAGGAGGAAGTTCTAAATGAGAAATGTCTGGCTGGCTACAAATAGGACAAAAACACATGATTCCAGAACTGCTCAAGTCCCTCATGAAGAGAGAGAGGAGAATATGTGAAAAGAGTCAACTTCAAAAGAAATCTGGAGATGTGGCAATGGGTTAAGTGGAAATTGATAAATCTTTCCAAAGAAGCAGAATTTTAGTAAAAATACATTCCTAAAGACTTCTTTGTACCATATTCACCTGCGACCAAGGAAGCATGTTTCTTCTATTTTTTTGCACTATCACCTCCTTCCTTTAAACAGGATCCAAGAGATTTCTTTTTTACATCCACTATACATAGATGGGTTTAATAAAAAAGAACACTAAAGACTGAATTTTGTTATTCCAGAGATAAAGAAGAAATATATCTTAAGTAGTGCTGAAAACATCCCCTTGCTCACTCTGATACAACAGCACGTGGCAATAAGCAGCATGGCAATCTGACCAACTCTTCAAAAAGATGAAAATAAAGCTTTTGGCGGTAAGGCGAGAAAAATGCAGGTAAAAGCCCATGTATCAGAATAAGCAAGTGCCCACAGAGAGTTAAAAGTGTGAATCATAGGCACATCTTGATCAGGAATGACATAGCTGACAAATGGCAGTCATTCCTTTTGATTTATATATTTTTTTAAAAGAACAAATTTAGTCTTCAGACACTGATGGGGGAAAAAACCCCACCACCTTGGAATGGTAGGTTTACAGAACTAAAATATAAATTGACAAAATAAAACAAGAGGCATTCATTTTAGAACAGACCCCTTTTTTAAAAGGGCCTATCTATCAGCAGCACATCTATTTGGAAAGGCTAAGCCAGTAGAGATGATGACTAGCATTTACATTTTCTTTCATGCTTGTATTCAATGTTTCAGAATTTCATTTTAAAACAACAAATTTCTCATAATTACCAAAATACAGCTATGTCCTGTGCAAAATGTGGCACCTGTTCAAATAGGTACACCAAAATGGCACTGAGACCAGAAAATTCAAACTGGGTAGCTTTATCAAAATGAATCTGAAGTGCAAATTCTACACAGGCACAATTAATTACTTTAAATTATTTCTCCTCCTATAAACATCTGTGATGAAATCATTAATTTCTCCCTAGAAACATTTAGAATCAACTTGAAGAACTGCCAACGAAGTTGCTCCTACTTCTTAAAATGAGAATAAGGAAGAAACAAACAGTACTTTAGTAACATCTGTCATTAATCAGGAAAAAGGAGTAAGAGTTTTAACTTAAAGAAGTGTAAGTATGATTGGACTTACAATATTTTCGATATGACTCTCACAATGAGACATCACTGTTTTTCCAGAATACACTCTTTTCATCTCCCTCCACTATCTTGCACCTATTTGTAAGATACTGTTCGTAGAATAGCACATTTTCAGTCCAGACTGTTCCAGTGAACACAACCCTCACTATCCGTGTACCACTACGCCATACAAGATCATCACAATATTGCATAAAGACAAGCCCCATTTTCACACAGGCAACTATGGTGCTGATGACAATTCTACAGCAGAGCGAATATCCAAAGCTGGATCTACCAGGAAATTAATATTTCAATCCACCCATTGGGTTGCTACAGTTTCAATAATCCAAGTCCCCATGAGGGCACAATGTCAAATTTTGTTCAGGTTTCATGGAGAATTTTTATTTATCGATTTCAAGACTTAAGTAATCATCATTTTGCATTCTAAATGAAAGGTATGCAGATTTAAACCACAGAAAACCATTCCTTAACAAGGAATTTGTCCAGGATTATATTCCAACAAATGCCCTTCTCTCTATTACAGCTCTACTCCCTTCTTCCATTGGAATGTTTTTCATCACTACATATACTTGTCCCAGTGGAAGGAAATTTGTTTCTTTTAAAAAACCCAACTAAATTAACTGGTTCTGGTAGGGTTGTTGGTTGGGATTTTTTTTTTTTCTTTTTAAACCTGGAACTCAGAATTATTTGACAGTATTCTAATTTTTCATTTGAGAAAATTGTGAGCAGTCAACGTCTTTTCTTTTTTAAAATTCAATATGAGGATAAATTCACTTTTTTTTTTTTCTGAGAACTGTTGGAAAATGCTACAAGCTCTCTAATCTGAAGAGAATTTAGTCCAAACGCCCATCAGTATTCATGCATACTTCTTTTTTCTTCTTACATGTATTACTTTGCTTTTAGCAACACTCATTCTCATATAGTATTTTTCATGTAGTATAATAAGCTGCTAATAAAATAAATTATCTTAAATTTTACATTACCAACAAATGCTGCTATTACAGTTTTCTGATTTTATAGACTGACCACAAGAATGTTGAACAACAGTGACACTACCAAATATATTCAAAGGACTTCTCAAGTACATTAGAATTTCTGGACCATGCCAGAATCAAAATATCTACCTTGGTAGTCTGCCTTATACAGCACCCGAACCAGCATGCTAACAATAACATGAAGGCAAGCATACACAATAATTCCTCAGGGATCTCTTGAGCTATAGGTAGTTTCTATACATCTGTCAAGCCTCAAAGGATTTCCATGAACTCACTCAGTCTCATGTTAATATCTACACCCATCACCTAATAAGGATTTTCTCATCTCATTTACATGTTGTAGGGAAAGAGATCCTTCTTTTGCTTGTTTTAAACCCGTTTCATACTAAATTCACTTAATACTTTCTAGTTCTTAAATTGGAGCAAAGAAATGTATCTTTCTACCAGCTTTATTCTTCATTACTTTACTACTAATTAGCTTTGCACAGGTATCAAGCTTCCAGATCTGTAGTTTCTGTGGATGCCTGAGGAATGTTACTAAAAAAATGGTGCTTCATTTGACACTCCACACTCCTTAGTTACTGAGAATATTTGAAAGTGAGGAGTTAAATAATAACTGTTATAATTCACCTATTTTAGCCTTGAGTTCCTTTTCACTATTCAATTTATCAATTATTTCTGCACCTCTTCAGTTAACAACCTAGTTTGTAACTGCTTCTCTAACTCCCCTCCTGTAAATAACATTTCTGCTGCAGAAAATCTCCTGACAGTTTCTATAGAAAAACTGATTCAAATCATTAATTTAGTTTTTCAGCAATGACCTTATCTTTCTTGAACGCTCTTTGATCACCTCTCAGCCCACCAATTCTCTGGCAGACTTCCTGAATCTGATGTGTTTAAAAAAAGGTTTATTTCAACTCAGTCACTCAGAATTTTTTCACATTTTTATTGTGATTTAACATTTCATTTGCCGGAGCTTATTTTCCTACTCCTTTTCCTCATTTGCAAGAAAAGATATAATGTCCATTCATAAATGATGACAGTTCACTTTTTCTATCTATTATCTCTCCTTAGCTTATGCTTTAAACACATTGTATGATTTTTTGAACCACTCTAATATGTAGCATGCATGTGTGAACAGTGCTAATTTTAAATGAACTCTGGGCTGCCTGATATTTTTCAGCTGTTCGACCATCTTTTGCATTTTGAAGTTGCACTTTGGCAGATTTCGTTCCCATGGGATGTTGTATTTTGAACATTTTCTGGTTATTTTTACATAACAATTATTCAATGGTTAATAATTTGGACCAGGATCTGTGTACTGTTTTAGACTAAATCGTGTGTTCCTTTACCAGCTGCACTGAGAACATTCAGGTTTTTAAGTAATACTCTGTTGCACTACATTCTATTCTGACACCTACAGAGTCTGCCAAAGGGTTATAGAAGGCAGATATTATACTTTCAGCCTTCCTTCATCAAGACCCACCCAGCTCCAAACCTCTGGGCAGTTGCTGATATAACGTTAAAGCTATGCTGTCCCAGTTTAGGTGCTGAATTTTAGTTCACAGAGATCTCATATACCATTTTATTTCTGCTGACTTTCTTGTATTATTTTATATTACTATTAAATCTAGAGTGCCTCTCCTCCATAAGCCACTCAGCCATTCCTAAACAGCTTCTTGTTTCTGTCATGCTTATAGTGTCATCTCTTTCCAGCACCCTTTAAAGGTTGGTTTAATGGTCAAGGTAACTGCTTTCTCAACTGCTAGGTATGGACACTGGTCAATACTTCAATGCATCCAATTTCAGCTTCTGTAAAACAACACCTGAAAGGACTTACAAAGTGCTCCAGCCAGATGACCATCAGACCATCCCATCCATATGACTAGAATTTCACAACACATTTCATTGGGTTTCTGACACTGAGAAGCCTAATAAACTTTCTGCCATTTTTTTTGGCATTACACAAGTCTCATATACTAATGAACAAGGACTTATTTAGACTTTACTTCAGAACAGAGAAAAGTACCGCCCTGCACCCCCCACCACATATTTTGTGTGTGTTGATAAAATCTCCTTGAGACTTCTCAAGGCTCCTCAGCCTCTGCTTATAGGAAAGACACTCCAAGCCCTTAATCATCTTTCCAGACAGTTCCTGGACTTGCTCCACTATGTCCACGCCTATCTTGTACTGAGGAGCCCAGAACTGGACTCAGCTCTTCAGGTGTGCTCTCATCACCTCCCTCAACCTGCTGGTGACTAAATAACAGCTCAGGATACTCCTGGCTTTCTTTGCTTGCAAGGGCACCTTGCTGGCTTATATTCCACTTGGTGTACACCACTGCTGTCACTCAGTTTACTCCTGATGTTCCTGGGCGATGTAGGCAAAGCTGGCTCACACACCTCATTGGACAGAGCTCCCAGCCCATTGCCTGCTACCAGGCACTGAACTGCCCATCTGCAGGCAAAGAAGCCCCACTCCCAGTTTCAGAAGTCACTAGTCTGCAGTATTCACCATCGTGGGAGTTTCCATTTCTGTCTCCAACAGGCACAGACTCTGCCTGCCTCTGTTTTCATACAGTTGTGTCTTCAGGCTGCAGAGTCAGTTAATCTCTTTCTTGTCACCTCTGATGCTGCTCAGTCTGCTGACATCCTCCTTCAGTCCTTTACTTGGTAATACACAAATCCCCAGTCACAGCAAACATTCTGCAGGCAAGGACACCATCTCTTTTCCCTCAACCTCAGCAAGGTCCCAGAGAGTTCTTGCAGTCTCAGAGGTTAAAATCTGCATCCCCTCTCTGGATCTCAGCCTGAGCTGAGGGCTCTGCTGTCGCACCAGCCAGTGCTGAGTACTGTGCCCAGACTGTGCTTCACCACCATTGTTGAGCAAAAAACCACTCTTTCCACCCCTTCTTCTGTGCTGCTGGCATGAACTGATATGCAAACATGCATGACATTAGCTGCCTCTGTTGTTTTACTTAATGCAATGGTAAAAATGGTGCTACTTTGCATGAATGTATATTATCAACTGCTGAGTTACTTAAAATTAACACTAGCAAACTTTCTAAGAATTTTAAGTATGCACCATGTTCTCATACAAATTTAAAATACTCATGCATGAATCCAAGTGTTATATTTTTCTACTTAGAGCTTTAGTACTGTTTGAAGTTACTTTGCCAAGCGATTTGAGTGCAGTCAACCTCAAGTTGTTTGTAGGATATGAAAAACCCCAGCTGTTCAGCTATGTGGCATGAAGTTTTTATGTTCACTTTCTTTTCAAGAAAACAGCATTACTAACCAGTACACTTTTCACTGCTGATACACTGGAAGACTTAACTCTTTCTTAAAAAGGGAAGGTTATTTAGTGTAATTTGGCTTCAAGGCTGACACTTTGTGTAAGGCAGTGGTCTGACCCTAAACTATTGTCAAGAATGGTCAACTTCTCACTAAAATCTAACCTCAGACAGCAGCATACAGGAGAGAAAACTTTCTGTCCTGAGCAAAAAGACTCGCAACTTGATAATCAGTAACTGGAAAAGACAGAAATGGCAGCATTAAAATGATTTAATGAGAAAGGTACTCCATGATTTAAATTCTCAAGTTATACAAGCACATCAATATGAAGATGGACAATACTGAACATGAATTTTTCAACAGGTGATTCAGTAGCTCTCACAATTCTCCTACCCAATACCAGTTTTAATTATCTGTTGCAAATAGGTCATTTGCAGTAGATGTAAAATAATTCCTATTAATTAATCTCCTGGCATCTTATATTTAATCCCTAAAGACAAAATTTCTGTGAGTTTTTTTTACTGCATGATCTGATCTATCATTATAGCTGATTTCACAACCAGAATAGTAGATGGAAGCATATGCCAGAACTCAGAACCCAATTTTTCATCATAAATACATATTTATAATAATTTTATATAAGAAATTGTATATTTGGCAAGATTTGCTGTATTTCTAATAAATACCTCACTATCTTAATAAATTAATGGTTTAGTAAGTGAAAGCACAGCTCCCTTCTGTGCCTTGCTAATGAGTACAAGAGCCGCTTGAAATGCAGTGCTTAAACTTGCATTAAAATGTCAAGGGCTATGCATGTCAAATTTTATCTCAACTAATTCATTCCTCCTAAGGATACAGGCAAATGTCAGTTTAACGAACTGTTTAGCAAATACTATTGTGTCATTGACAACTATACCCTACAGCTTAAACTAAATAAGCCTTCAGCTCTTCAGTTTTGATTAACTCACTTTTGTCATTTTCCTCTTTCCAATTTCACCTGAAACTTAACCTGCCTATTCAAGCCACTGCTTTTTTATGGCTCCTATAATTCTCATACTTGCCATTTTTGAACAAGAAACAATTTGTCAAAGACATCATCTTGCATACTTTTAAACAGACTGCTCATTGTCAGAGCAATAGTTAATAAACCACAGAATAATAAGGCATTTAATTACCTTGAAAATATACTTGCAATTTCAAGCTTTTATTTTCTTTTTGTAACTGTCTTAAGGAAGTGGAAACATTGCAGTTTCAGCATACCACAGTCCATCAGACAAGATGGGAGATCTGGAATACCATATTTTAACACAACGATGGTTTGTGCTCTACTGACTCTTCGAAGTGTACTTAGAAGTGAGACTCCGTCTCTTAATACAGCAAAAAGGTATTCTGTGCTTATTAATAACTAAGAAGATAGCCAGAGGAAAAGTTAAAGGCTTGGCTTTTCCAGGAATATCCTCACTGAACCAGTATTTTTAAGAGTTATCTACAACCAGATAGAGTGGCATTGTGCTCGAGGTTCTAGCACATAATATTGAAGGTGACAAGATTTTAAATCACTATAAAGATTTTAAATAATTATAAATGATAACTGGTTTAAATTTCACTGTACATTACAATGGTCTGACCTCTGGTATCTGAAAACTTGTACAACCACTGTCATTCTGGTTTACATTTTGTCAGTGTCAAAGACCTGCTGCCACAGGATCTCAACAGGTCATGCCAATAGTAACTCCAGCTGCAGAGCAGTTGTGACAATTATGGTAGTCTGAGTTCTGACCAAGAAGAGGTGAAATATACTGACATTACAGAGTTAAACATGACCACCTGTCTGCTTAAAGAATGAAATACAGTGGTCTGTCAAACACAGTCTTCAAAAGTACTCAAAAAGCACAACATTAAAATCCAAATTATGCTACTTTTTAAGAAAGCCCTGAAGTAACATGACATACTATCTGAAAAGGATATTTTTTCTTTACTACTTTTTAAAGTAGTAAGCTTCTTGTTGGACAATGATAATGAATGAGACAAGTAACTGCAAATAAATAATAAAACAGGAAAGTTATGCTTTCTTGAGGATTATAATAAAAAGCATACTGATCCCCAGATTTAACTAAAAGGCTTCTAAGTATGCCAAACCAAACAATATTTAGAAGAAAAAAAAAAACACAAAAAACCAATGAAACAAACAAAAAACCCCCCCGCAAAACAAAAAAACAACACCCACTGTCCCTATCCTACCAAGATATTATGACTTTCCTTATTTATTATGATTATCTTAAAAATTCATGACACTTCCTACTACATCTTTTTCCTGAATGCACTGTGGAGAACACGGTGGAATTACAGACAAATTACTGCCAGTACAGCATTGTGACCAGTAGAAAGAAAATCCACAGGAACTTTTAACAGCTGTAAGCAGTTGCAAAGGGCTGCCAAACACAACTGCTGATGTAAAAGAGGGAGAATGTGTGGATTTAAGCTGTTCAAACAGTAAACAAGTACATCTGGTCCTGAATGTTACCATTAAATAAACTGTGCTAATACGTTTTACATTGCTGCAACATTCTTTTGAACCACAGCTCTGAAGAGTTTTGGATTTGGGAACATTTCAACAAAACTTTTTTTGGTTTTTTTGTGGTGCAAATCTATGTGTGGAGAAGTCCATTACAATTACTGTACAGGGTTGGTGTCGAAGTTCTACCAAAACCTGTGTCATTTCATATCATTTGGAACATGAACTGATGAATGCTTTTGAAAACCACATGGAAACCCTGTGGATGGTAAGCATTCAGTGCCTCTTAAACCATTCTTTAAATCATCTATACTATTTTAAAAAGAAAGAATAAATAGGACACAGCTGAAGAATACAAGAAACTTTGATACCTCTCTAGAACCTGACCTGTTCAAACTTGGAGATATTTTAAAAAGGTTATTTTAATAAGAAAAGTTGGAGGAAAAAATTCATTTCTAAGTAGCATACAATGAACAGCCCAGGCCAGGAATGGCATAATAAACATTCTGTAAAGGACAGATTAAAGAATTATGTGCATGAAAACAACCTTTTGTTCTTTGATCCTACCATGATTAATTTTTACAAAGTTACAAAAATAGTTACAAAAATACTTTGATTACAAAAAATAAACCTGGCAGCGTTTTGTCAAGCCAAATTGTTTAGATTTTTCAGATTTCATTTATGATACCTGATATACTATGATTTATATAGTCAAGTAGTGTGTTGGTTTTGGCTGGGACAGAGTTAACTTTCTTCATAGTGTCTTGTGTGGGGCTATGCTTTGAATCTGTGATGAAAACAGTGTTGATAACACAGACATACTCCAGCTACTGCTGAGCAGTGCTTGCACAGCATCAAGGCTGTTTTAGCGTCTCACCGAGGAGGCTGGGGGTGCAGAAGGGGTTAGGAAGGGCACAGCTGGGACAGCTGACCCCAGCTGATCACAGGGATATTCCCTACCACATGACAATGTGATCAGGAATAAAAGCTGGGGAACAAATCTCCAAGGCCTTTAAACTATTCTTTTAAAACTGTTCTTCCTTCAGCTTCTAAAACAAAGAAAAGCTCTACTGCAGCTACTTCTTTATGTCCCTCCATAACAAGCACAAGCCACAGAATTAACCTGCTGTGGACTTGCTGTCCTTGGCACCCCTATTAGTCTCAGTTGCCTTTCACCTTTATTATTCTAATGTGTTTGAAAACAATCTGTCTGCTTACCCAACTTGCCTCTAAGCTTTCTTCATCTGCATGTTCTAGACTCTAGAACGCAAATAATTCTTCCATTGGTATTACAGTGTCTCATGGACTAACTTGCCTTCTACTGAATTTCTGTGACACTTAAACTGAAAATTCCAGGTAAACTATGCTGTTTGGCTTTGATGTTCTTTTATATACAATTCCTCCGTACTGTCATGAAAGCATAACTACATCTAGCTTCAGGCTGACCTATTTGGATGCCCCTGCTTCAACAAGATTTTAGTGGTTAAAATTAGTCCTCCATGTAGTTCACATGGATTTTAACAAATTCTACCTTTAATTTTATTTTTTTTTTAAATTAAGCTATTCTTTCTTCCAGTAATTTGCCATGACTGTTAAAAACTACTCAAAAAAAACCCAAAAAAGTTTTCAAGTATCAGTTCCCCCAAAACAACAACCAACAGGGGATCTTCTGTTCCCTTAACCAAAGAGAAGAGAAAAGAACTCACCCAGTTACCAAGTACCCATTGCTCATTTTACTGTCAGAAAAAAAATCTACAGCTACCAAATACGACCAAAAATCTACCAGAACCAACAAGACAAATGTGGGTCATTTCATGTAAATACCAAGACTTAGGTATAACATTTCCCTTTGCAATGGAAATGGTATTTTGAGTTATAAACTATAAACTTAGAAATCCTCCTTCTAAGATTTGGAAAAAACTATCATAGAACTATATAAAGATGTGCTACACACCTCTTTTCAGTAAGCATTGTGAGCAATAAATAATAAATGCTAAAGAAAAAAGGTAAATAGTCTAATCGATTTGATTCTTCAACTTCAAATTGAATGACTGCTGTGTATAGGATTTTTTTTTTGCATATTGCACCTTTATTACTTCTTAAGTATTATAAATCATATGAGTAATCAGTTTTTCTTTTTTTCCCAGAAACAGTAGAAATTACGACATGAGTTTCTGCTCAGGGACAGAAGACATGCCAAGATAGAAAAGCGAACTGTCTAACTACACAAAAGAAACTTTTGTTCCAACTTGGCCCACACAGATTTAGCAGTAAATATCCCGTCTCTTGTTTTTACAATAATGGAAGACTGCAATATTACTTCTATATAGTTTTTTACAGTTGCTTCCTCTTTGCAGCATAATTCACAAGTACTTTATACATTTTCTATCTACTTTTTTTTACGTAATATTAAATATCAGAATCTCAAGTTCATTATGAATTACCAATTTGAAAGTATTACTGTATGTTTCCCTTTTATTTTCTTATACAAAAATTAACAGTGAATATTGCTATAATGTAATTATAAAATTACCAACTTTCAAGATCAGTTGTATAGGATTTGAACAAATTATTGCAAAGTCAATGTTCATCATGCATAATAAATTCATTTAAAACTGCCCTAAATTAAATTCTATATGTTTTCAACACTTTCGTATGATACAGAGCACATATGTCAATGCTTACTTTATTTTTTCCTTTTACATCTCTTCAAATGGCTATTAGAAAAACACGAAATGTTAATTTTATACCAGTGAGGCAATATACCATTGTGTACACAGAGTATGTAAAATGTAGCCATTTATTTGGCAGTCATTTGTTAAAGGCCTTTTTTTTCCTCAGATTAGAAACTGAAGTTTAGTTTTACTAAGCCAAAAAAACCCAAACAAACAAAAAACAAAACAAGGACAAAACCCAAAAAGCAGCAAAATTAACTCAACCTGGATTTTTGTCCAAATCTCTAATCTGTTTTATTCCTTTTTGGAAACTATTACTTTCATGGTCATTGTAAGTAGAAATTTTGGAGCAGATGAAAGCTTATGTGCCAGATTTTTTGCAGAAAGTCAATATTCTATCCCTTCTTGGTAGACAGAAGTAACCTTCTAGGCTGCTATCCTTTCAAAACAGCAAGACTCATAAGTAAAGTTTACCACAGTCATTTCACTGAGACCAATCATACACAAAAAGATGACATCCAAAACCATGGCTTGAGCATAAATCTTCCTGAAGCTGCTGTAGCCAGAAGGTGGGAGTGGGAGGGGAAGCAAACAAATAGAAACCAAGACCAATAGGGAAAACAAAGTATGAGTAATTCAACAGTGCTAAACAGGGATTGTTTAACCTCTGTATTGGTGCAACGCTGAATAAAATGAGATTAACAGCCTTCACAGAAGACCTGATCCAAAGGTTACTATTGAATCCTGTGGAAGGATCTTTAATATTAGGCACCATTTATCTATGGATCCTGTTGGCTGTCCTTATTACGAATCACTACAAAATACTAACTGTGCATTGTAAGACAGAAAAGCAAGAACATGAGAATGATCCTAAGCTGATGGGACACTTGAATTTCAGTCCAGATAAAAACTTAATTCATTATTTCTTAGAAAATAAAGCTATGACACATCGCTAGACAGCCTGACTCAAAGTATGCTAAAAACCTGGGAAGCAGAACATCTTGGATGCAAAGATTGCATCTTATAAGATCTCTACCTGCTGAAGCTTTCTTTTGCTTTCTAGGCAAAAGACTGTCAAATGTCCTCCATCCACAGTTTTTTGAAGTTTGTTTTCATTGTCTTTGCATTGAAAAAAAACTAAATGATGAAATAAACTGCTTATATTTTGCATCACTTGTTAAAACCCATGTCAATCAAAATCAGAATTTCCCTTTCACTTTTTGGAAAAAAAACCCTGAATTATTTAAAATAATTGCTATTCTCCCTATTCAGATGTCAAGCTGAAAAAAACTGTTCATACATCCCTATTTCGGAATTTCTGACTCAGACTGAATTCATTAGTCTCTGTCTAATGTCTTTGTCTAAAGTGTGATGCTGGAAGTAGAACCCACTTAAATTTCTGAACAGTTTCACCCATTAACAATAGATTATTACTATTTTTTTTGTGTCATACATTTTTACGCAATGACAATATAGCAACAAAATACTAGTGCAAGACAACATATGCCATAACCACAAATACTTTAAGGAGGTGTACAGAGATGCAAGGCAAATAGATGGATATTTAGCATACCCATGAGAAATGCCTAGAGTGATTGCAGCCAAGGGCACGGAGAGAGATATTACTGGCATTATTTTTTACTGCTGATGCCTTTTCTACATCTTATGTGTTGGAAAAGAAACCTATCACTGTTACTCAAGGGCAACTAAGAGTTCAGACTTTAGAAAATTATTTTGCGATAAAAACAAGATGCTGAATGCATATTAGGAGCTGAAAGGGTCAATTTAAAAACAGGAATTATACAGGCAGCATCAATACTTCAATCGTCAAACTCTCAGGCAATTTTTTTAGAAACAGTGTAGCAACTGTATAAGTTATTAGTATGGAAAAAAAGGTGCTCACAGAATTTTCACTCCGCAACTGAATACATTTCAATTTTGAGTACTTCCAAAATTCTGATCCTCTGTCCTCTTAACATTGACATTCTCAGATTCTAAATCTGGCTATGAGAAGAAAAAAATTAAGAGTCCATTTCTAAAAATGGACTTAAGAAAATTCCTTTTTCTTCCCTTCCTTCTCTGTGAATCATTGAGACCACACCAAACAGGACAAGCTATGGTATGAAGAGGAGAAATCTAGCATGCAAACATTGGGAAATAGTAGAGCTCATGGCATCATTGGCCTGAGGAAAGTTCAACAAAGTACTAGGACATTGCGGGAAGTTCCAAGGGACTTGAGACCTGCAGAGCAGAGATGCATTTAAAAAGGGGCATAGTACAAGAATGCAAGTGCTATGGCACGTGAACAAAATGGAAAAAGCCATTACTATCAAGGAACTTGTTTCTGTTTACTTTTCTTCTTTACGTGTTTAGTACACACTTTGAGTTCCCACTTGACTGAAGAAAATAAAGACTAATGAATATGCTTACATAGACAAGCCTTTACAAGCACAAAAACAGTATTATATTTTTACCTTGCACTTACATTGCTGCCATCATAAGAAAGTTAAGAGACTAAGCACTAGAAGGAGCAGAACTGAAGCACCACCTTCATTGCAGTATCATTCTCTCCACTATAATAACAGTGACAGGACAACTCATTGCAGAAAAGGATGGAGGCAGGTTACTTAATTCCCACTACAACTCCCCTCCCTGTCAGTCCTCCACTTCAGCCTTAGTGCTGGCTAGGGCCATGAAGGAGACAAAAAGAAGTTTCTGGTTAAAGGCTAGCACTCAGAGAACCTTAAACTCCATTGTTCACATACACAGCTCTTGCCAAAGTCTTTCAGTCTCCAATTTTCACCTCTGAACATGGAAATACCATGCAGTTTACAACTGAACATAACAGATGTGCAACTATATCACCTCCTTAACAGTAGACTGATAGTCATTATCAATATCATTATATCAACTATCTGATGGTTGCATTGATTGCTTCACAAACACTCCTTGCTGAAAAGAATCAAGCAACACTAAAGGCTGTGTTTGATAAGAAGTGTCTAGACAAAAATTTTGGAAATTTGGTCCACTTCATATACTGCAATTAGGTGTCATTCTTGTTTCTAGAATCAGATTACTTTCCTTCAAATATCGATCTTAAATCCTTCCATTTTTCAGTCTTTAAATGTCAAGATAGAACATTCTCAGCAACTGAAAATAGTGTATGAAAGACATCTCCCACAGGAGGATCAGAGATTGTTTCTCTTACTCAGTATGAGAAAATATTTACTGAATTCTGAAATTTCACCTCTCCATTGTCACTGTGTATACTAATCTACTGCAGAAATATCCTTTGAGGCATCATCTTCTGAAAATAGATTCTGGCCACAAAGAGGAAAGGATTTCTTTTCCTTGTAAGTTTACATACCTTCTGCACCACAGCAATGATTATAATTTCTCAAAACCAACTTTGACAGAACACCTCTATATGATGACAGACCAGAGAATTAACTGGGTATTCCAATGAAGATTTTAAAAAAATGGGAACTAAATTTGCACCCTTTCTCTTGGTTTTTAAACTTTCAGAAGGCCTCATTTTAGAGAAACTCAGTGTTTCCAGAATATGGGGGGAGGCTCTTTTTGACTTCTTAGTAAAAGGCAGTGCTTTCCTATCAGATTAATTAAGCTTTTCTTCCACTGTCTTCATTGAATTTGACCTTCAATATCTGCTTGCACAGAGAATTACTTGATATTGAGGAAACAAGAAACCAACTATTTTTTACCTAAATACTTATTTTCTCCTAGCTTATACAAAGTACTCTAACTTTATGTATGTTTGAAGAATGCTTTTTCCAAGTGTAACCTCCAATTTTATTTCCTATGAAATTATAGGCTAAGTGAAATTTTCTAGTCATTTTCTATGCAAAGATATACCTTTTCCTAACATGTTATCAACTGTGCATGTTACGCAACAGTGACCAACTGTTGCACCTGAAGTTTTCAGAGTCCAGCTTTGAAACAAAGGGCAGGCAAGAGGGAAGATCCTCATGTGTCAAAATACAAATACTACACATGCTAGTTCAAACAAGCATTTGCTAAAAGAAATCTTCAAGCATCTCACAGAAAATAAAATTACAACATTGAGAGCTCAGAAAACCAGAGCCTTATATCCACCTAGTCATCAAGGTAGAGAAGCTGTGACACAAATTGGGGGCTAGCAGAAGAAGAAAGCTTTCAATAAAAAGGTACAAACAAGATGTAAACATCAGAGGATCCTGTGTCAGGGAAATGAAGCAAAAATCACTATGGTAACCAACTAATTTTTAATTCTCGAACTGATGACAATCTCAAGAAATAAAGAAAGAAAGAAATACCATTCTGATATGGTGTTTAAGCAAAGATGAATGAGCATTCTTCTTCACCTGAAAATACCAGACTCATCCCACCAGTTACTAACCCTTACATAAATGGGTCTTTTCTCAGTGCAAAATAAAAATTACCATTAAAGCAAGAAATATCAGTTCAGTAAAAGTTAATGAGTAGCTCCATTATTTTTCTGGCTTGGTGCCAATAAGATAGAGGAAATTTCTTTTTTATTTTGAAATAGCATTTTGGAAAATTTTGGCATTTATATTTATTTGGGGACTGGAGTATCTCTCTTATGAGGATGAGCTGAGGGAGCTGGGCCTGTTCAGCCTCAAGAGGACTTAATCAGTGTGTGTAAGTGTGTGAAGGGAGGGTATCAAGAGGAAGAAGCCAGGCTCTTTTCAGTGGTGCAAACCACTAGGACAAGAAACAATGAGCAGAAGCTGATGCACAGGAAGTTCCCACTGAATATGAGGAAGAACTTCTTTACTGTGCGAGTGACTGAGCTCTGGAACAGACTGCCCAGAGAGGCTGTGGAGTCTCCCCCACTGGAGATATTTGAGAACCATCTGGACACAATCCTGTGCCATGTGTTCTGGGATGACCCTGATTGAGCAGGGAGGCTAGACCAGATGACCCACTGTGATCCCTTCCAACGTTACCCATTCTGTGATTGCCTATCAGAAACATCTATTTTAAAAGTCTACCTTTGCCAGTGTGGTATAGAAACACCCTATTTTTCCAGCTACCACTGATCTTGGACAGCATGGAAACCAGAATGCTAATAAACTTTCTGTGTTCAAGTCTACACCTTTTGAAAAATTTCTTTATTTGAGAGTTCCTCACTTCAGTTCATTCAGAAACTGTCATTATGCAATTTTCCATTAATTCATTCAAATAGTCAATAAAATTTTTTTTGCAAATACTTCTTGGGCTACAGATCATTTGTGCTAGTTACATTGATCTGAAGATAAATCACAAGGGATTTTTGTTTGCTTTTGTTATTGTTGTTCTACTTGTTGTTGGTTCTAATTAGGTGATTGGCCAAGATAATATTACTGGTAATATTACTGATAATATTAACCTCAGACAGTACTGCAGATGTACATTTGACATAGGCACTGGCTTGCTGACCTATGATGCTTCTGCACTTCATCAGGTTTCCTGGGTATACACCAGAATGGTGTGTCTAAAGAACTCATGGGTTTTGAAGCAAAGGGACTTAATGTACATTTTGTAACTCTGTCAGTGATAAAAATGACTGCAATATCTGATTCATAGAACAAAATTGCTATACTGGAACAAAAATAAATTATATACAGATGCAGTTCCACTGAAAAACCAAGGGCCAAATACCATCTACAACACAATTGCAAGTAAATCTGATATTGGTAGAATTTTGTTTATTTTTCATATCACGTTTGACAAAATATGAAAAAGAATTAACCTGGGTTAATTCTGTGTAAATGCTACATACTTCTTAATGCAGACTTTAGCTACTCAGATGAAACTAGCGTTTTACTTATGAAAAGAGCATTGTTAAAAATGTAAGGTGATTAGTTCATGTGGAATGGTACTCTTCTAGTCACTAAAAAGGTTAAGCTTTTGGCTTTGCATTTCAAGCTGTTCTATTAGGCCACATCTCAGATTAATAATTAGTTGTGTGAGGTAAGATCAACTCAGAGTGGCTTAAATCATATGTCTTTCATAGAGTATGCCTGTATCTGACAACTCCCCTTTGCCAAGTGGTATGGAACAGATGTGTTCCTCCCTTCAGCATCTTCTTCCTGTTTAAAGAACCTGTGTATCAGATGCTGGTCACTTACAAGGTTCAGGACAGAGCATCAATTACAGCACATCAGGCCAAGTTAAAAATTATTAATTGCACACTTAAGATCAGAATTAAGTTCCACTCAGTTCAGCAGGCTTTAAGCAAATGTTTCAATCACAGATATATACCAGTGTGCTGAATAAAGTTCTTTGCTGTTTAATTCAGTCATTGAAGAACACAAGGAGGCACTGGTTTAACCAAGAGCACAACAGACTGCTGGAATCAATATATGTCTGTGAGAGAATTGGATAGTCAAAGAAATTGAACGACGTAAATTAAATTAATTATTAGAATAATTACTTTTGCCTTGTATTTTCAGTGCAGACATGTTCTCCCAAAGAAACTGTTTAAAATTTCTTTGCAAGTGATGAACTGCTAATTATTCTTCTGTTCAAAAACTACTCAGTTCGAACCAATTTGAAAACCTAGCACATGTGCATGCACTGTTTCTTTTAATATCACTTTATCTGGTCCTGCTAGATTTTACAAGAACAAATAAGCATTCCAACAATACAAACACAAGTGATACAACTACAAACAAATATTTGTGATGGTTTTTTTGTAGATATGCAAATTATTTCCCATCTGATAACTCCTGATAATCTGAGACTCTTTGAGATCCAAAAAGTATCAACAGCATAATTTTCACTGAAAGCTGTACTTTTCAATTTTTGTAACTGCATCAGAAATTTTCTGTGAACATAAACTATACATATCTATATTCAGGACTCAAAAATAACTGTATTAACAATTCCACATGTGAATGTTGCTTTGCATTTAGGGGAACAAAAGAAAGTAATTTTGTACTTCTTTATGTGGAAACAAGTCATTGAAAGACAGAACAGAAAAAATTAACAGAAGGATAAATATTGAGACTAAAATTTCACAAAACACCATTAGAAATCAAAAAATCTATACACAAATATAAACTTCAGATCTAGTACACATTCAAGTCACATTGTTTCCTTGAATTATCAAGTTATTTGCAAAGCAAGTGTTGGAAAAAAACCATGCAGTTGGTTTTCCCTCTCATTATTTTAAGTGACTGAAAATGCTTAATTTTCAGCTACTGCTGTAACATTGCCTTGCTCTTTCAACCACAGATCCTCATTCTCATGTCTGCCATATTTTCCCATACCCTCAGTTAGAACCAATGACTGGTCCATGATTCAGATGCCCAGACCTATGATAAAATAGTAGAGGCCTCTGACAGGAATAAACAGAGGCAGAGGGTCAAGTACAAGCTCTTAAAGCTATTAAATTAAACTCTGACTAAAATCATTACCATTTGACATCCTGGCTTGCACAGACGCTGAAAATGCATCTAAACGAAAAGTGTTTTAATGACCTCACTGGGTTTGTGATTTTTCCCAGTATTCTCATCTTTGTTCACAAATGACATGGGAATGTATTTCAAGCACTTAAAAGTTCTCTGAAAGTACTAGTGCTACCTAATAACTTTTATCTCTTGGTTTACTTTGTAGAATATGCTTGTTAGAGTGAACCTTGTATGCATTTATATAGGACCACATAAGATGAGTTTTTTAATTTTCAAATAGACTCTCTCCCCATTTCTCAGATGTACCAAAACACTTTAAAGGCAGATTTGCCCATTAATCAAAGGGGTTTTTTTTTCTGCCAGGTTACAGTACATGGAATGACATCTGATCTTACCTCTCCATTTTCCAGAGGATGGATTTTGGAATAATAAGAAGTACATATGACCTCATCATCTTTTATATAGGATGGAGTTCCAGGACGGGGATGAATGTTGTAGCGTGTCAGGCACTCGCTGTCTGTGATAGCATAGTACTGCCATGGTTGATAGTCTACACCATCCAGTGAACGCTCTAATATCCAATTCCCAGGACGAGGTGAGTTAGCTGCTTTCACAATAACATATGCAATCTGGAAAATCTGAAAAATAGAATTGTTAAAATGCATTTAAGTACATAATTATAATTCTTGATAGCTGCTAAACTAAGAACAGTAAATATTATAATACTTGACTTTTTTCCCCTAGAAATGCAATATGGCCTCTCTCAATACAGAAATAAATTCTCCATTAACATTTCTGAAAAAAAACATTAGTTGCATTAGGCCAATAGAGACTTTGAAAAGAGAATTTAAAAGCACTCTAAATTACACATAACTTAGTAGGTAATTGCTAAGCTGTCATTTCAGCCAAATGTTTGGAAAGTTTGTTTTGGGGTATTTTCAATTCACAGACGTGGGATTGTTTTCATTTCTGTATTTATAGACATACATTTTCTGCAGTGTTTAAGATTTGCCAAACTCTGTTACAACTCTATCTCAGTTTAAAAAACCAAAACAAAACGTAGGTTTAAGCTATTGAAAGGTAATCACATCATGCTGAAACCATTCTACAAAACATTCTTGTTTCAATCACACCACTCAGCACTGTGACCATAAATAAACTTTATAGGACAGAGATACATCAAATACCACTACAAAGAGAATGTAAACATATAATAGTCCAATAGCTCATAATAGTCCATTTCACCTGCCTATTCAATTGATTTATCAAGGTTTATTTCTGTGAACAGGCTTGCTGAAATGCAAACCACAAATACATTTGCAATTGTAGAACGACATACATTGGTGATGCGGGTTTGGTTTGCTTTGCTTTTTAACCTAGTAACAGCTATATGCTACAAAGGTAAAACTGAAGACAAGGAAAGGAAACAGCTATTTCCATTAGAAAAGTGGAACATATAGCAAATTAGTATTTCTAAGACGTGGGGCTGATTCTGCATATAAGGATGCTAGAGGATATCATGGAAAGAACAGTGTTGATTTAATACTTAATGTTTTCTCTATCAGAGAGTCACTGCAAGGAAGCTGGAAGATTCAGACTTAGTCCACACCAGATCTCTTGTGAATACTTAGACAAACAGTAAAGCCACTGAAAGAAGATCCTACAGTAACCAATGAAAGAAAGTAAGAAGATTCAAACTGGTTTTCATTAAGAACCAGTATTCCTGTAAAATAGAAAATATGTTAAGTGGCAGAGTACTGCAAACACTGCAGTACATTTGACGATGGAGGCAAAGAAAATGTTTACTTCCAGTTATCATTCTTTCCTTCTATGCAGGTACTGAGAATGTGGTAAGATTCACAATAACTTCAGTCAGGAAGACAAATCTCTAACAACCAAAGTTTTCAGTGGGAATAAGAAGTGGGTGAGGCTTTATTTATTTCAACCTGAAGAACACATGTAACTGTGCATTCATCGAGGATTATCTCAAGTTATCAATACTTTTCTTCAATAGCACAGAATAAGCACTCCAAAGACAAGGAGAAACCTGTGTTTCATTTCATTGTTTAACAGGAATCATACAATCACTTGTCCCTTGTTCCACAAATGATCTTTCCTCTCTCAAAGTCTTCTACAGCTATATAGCCACAAAAAATTATAATCTGAACAGTTCCCTCCCATTAAGCTGTTAGAAATAACAGAATTAGAGAACAGAGATTTCATTCTAGAGTACTTCTGAATACTTTTTTGTTTTTTTTTTACTTATTTTTAATTTTACATAAGTGATTTACCTCAAGTTCTCATAATAAGACCATTTCTTACATGTTGAATGGATAACAACTGAGGTCAAACACATTGCTAGGGCTTCTACCATAGAAGATGTGTGGTTTAGGACATTCTGACAATAAATTCATAATTATAGGTGTGTATATATAGTTTCCTTTGTGGAAGTCCTAAAATTTGCAAAACTTCATGAACAATTCATTGTTCAATACTGCCAATAAAACATTTAGCTCTGCAGACATCTTGGACGCATTGGCTCTGCGGGGTCAAGAGGCATAATCAACAGGAAGACTTTTTTTGTTTGCTTGCTTTGAAATACTAGGCTGTGTGTGAGAGTGAAACTTTCTACAGTGACTTCTCAAATTAGAGCCCTCTTTCAATAACATTTCCTGCACATTCTGCTGAAGATTTGTTTGAAGTCTTGTTTCTTACCTTCTGAGATTGTGTACTGCTTGACTAAAACTTATTATATACCTTTGGCTTTCATTATTTCTAGCACACTTTGTAAATGAAACTGCAACAAAATTTTATTAAAAAAGCAGTGGAGAAGAAACAGAATATTGCAGGTCATAGTGGTGTGAATATATTTCTCTTAATCTAATCTTGACAGAGAAAAAAGCTTCTTCATGTAAATAAAAGAATACACATGGAGAACTGCTTTTAACTACTACTCAATTACATTTTTCAAGCTGATCCAGACTACTACTGACCCAGCCTCTGAATGTTCCTGTAATGGCTTCTGCAACAGCACCAAGCACCGACCTATCTGCAACCCACTGACATAAGAAACTTCCTCTTTTCTCTTTCAAGTCTCTCTTCATAAATGGAACTGCAAGACTGTATTGTATAAAACAAAATTATTTCCTGGGTAAAGAAACAGAGCTGGAACTAAGGACCAGTATTTTTAAATGTTGGTAGGCTATTAATGCTAATTGCAGAGAAGGGAAGATGAACTAACACATGCATCAAAAACACTACTCCTGATCTTTCTAAGACTAGGCTGAAGACAACACAGGATGCCAGTCCATACTTCTTAGAAATACTTTTCTTTTGGGAGACAGCTAGATATGTAGAGCTTTAGCATGAATCAAGAAGACAGTTATTCCAGCTTAGACAGCTACACTAGGCACTACCAGCTCACCTCAGTGCTATGACGCAGACAGCAAACACAGTCTATTCCATGTTTTACTGTGCTTTCTAAGCAAGTTGACAACTAGTGCAGAAAAAAACAGACTAAAATTAATGGCAGCTGCATGATGATTCTCAAAACAAGTCAATGTAATGGAAGCAACACTTACTTTCCAATCAACTGGAAAACTGTCCTTGTTGAGATACAAGACTAACTCTTTTTGAGGACTTGCTTAGCAAATGGTATTCTGCTTACTACAACACAACCAGCAAGTGCTTAGTGGCATGAGAATACTAATAAAGTCTATTGTATCACTGAGTTTTGTTGCATTTGCTTCCACAATCGAAAAAAGTGAAATTGTTCAGCACTCTGAAGAGTTTCCTAGTACATCGTAACACTGAGTTTCTATTTCCACAGGGTAATTGGTGGAGCACACCTGGTTAACTTTTCAAATAGCATCAATAAACTGACACATGTCAATGGATATAGTACCTGCACAATCTTAAAGCACATCAGGTTTTGTAAAAGTACAATAGAATTTAACCTAGAGAGCAAGGCTTGTTGATACAAATGTGAAAACGGAGCAATACCAAGCTGCCTAGTGGCATGCAACAGACAACTAACACAGCTGCTGAAGTGCAGCTGGCACTTTTTTCTACTTGTTCTGCTCATGTGACCATAGTATAATCATGAAAGTGGGAGGGAAGTAGTCTAAATAGACCTTTGAACCTTACCCAAATTATATACAACATAATCCTCAAGATGAGAGACAAAATGAGTCTTGGGTCTCATTTTCCCTGGTAATTGTCTCAGCAGTCAGATCTGCGAAACATTGTAGGAACAGTTCTGTAAGTTATAGCGCTGTATCTTCTTGTGAATGCCTCATAAGACATAGAAAAGTGCATCCTACTATACAGGATAATTTGCTACACTAATATTATTCAGATAGAGCTAAGTGAATCATTAATCTGCATAGGGTTACCTAGCGAAGTAGGAAATCTCATTGTGTCTGACTCCCACCTGTGTTTCTATTTAAAAAATAAATCCTTTGGTTAGAAAGCATTCATGTAAGTCGAATATCATCACAGAAAAAATAAAGTACCACACAATTCTACAGAAGTATTTCCATTTCATTTTCTCCACAGAAGAATATACTAGCTCTAATAGAGGCTTCCATCAACAATCTGGTGTGAACTCCCTATCTACCTGTTTACTGTAGTTGTGTTGTTGATTATTATTGAAGTTTAATGGTCAGGTAAATACAGTATTCTTCCATCAAGAAGAGTGCACAACAAGGCAAGGGCTTATTTCCTTACAGGCTGGCATAAATGCAGTTAAGCCACGTGGCCTTAAACATTCCACAGATACATTTAACGAGTATTTTTGAAGTGCTGGTAGAGGTAGCAAAAAAGCACTGCAGACACCCCTTGTCTCCATATGAAATCAATCCAAATGAGTCAAGGCTATCTCAACACTCTGCAGGCTAAAGGGGGTTATTAGCTACAGGGGGGTTCTCCCCCACCCTTAAGAGAAGTAGGAGGAAGTCTATGCAGAATTTATTATGGGATGTATTAAGAGGATTGTGTAAATGGATAAAACTTAATATGGAACATTTAGGGGAGAATATAGAGGTGGATAAAAGGAGGCATCATGGTCACTCAGGAAGGAAAAAATGTAAGACATGGGGAAAAAGAGATAAAAGGAACCAGTTGACTGTAAATAGCTAGCTGGTCAGCATGCTAGCTCCGACCATAATCGCTGAAATCTGACCTATATCCTCATTAAATCCTGTTCCTAAGTGGCTTCCATTTAAGTGTGCCCTCTCTTTTCACTGCGTATGTGTGAATAAGAGCTAACTAGCTCGACTAGCCAGCAAGTAGAAGAGGTCTGAGTACCAGCAACCTGACTGGGGCTGCAAACCTCCAAGATCATGAAAAGATTATCTAAGGCTATCTCCTGAAGCATTGTGTATGCATACAAAGATATACACAGCCTAGAAGACTTTAATTCTGATCAGCTGGACAGGAAGAAGAGGGTGAGGCAGTCTGTGCTGTGTTTGTGTTCACGTGGGTGCTGATAGGGCACTGTGGTCTATTTATGTCACTCTGTGCAGCCATGCACATGTTTCGCTCTCTCACGAACATGAGCTCTGCCTTGCTACAGTGTGTACGTGAAGACAGAGCCATAGGAGCCTTGCATCTATCAGGCTACCAGATTCAGTAACTTCTAATATCTTGCATGATCATCAATCAGGAATCACAGATCTAAACAGATTCTCACTGCAAAAGTGTTCCTTGATCATTAACTTCTATCATTAATCTTCTATCTAACTGTATATGGAGGACATCATACATCTTAAATACTACCTTTGCACTGTTTGTCATTTTGGAATAGTCTCTCCTAAGGGCTTAAGACATGAAGCAGATCAAAGCTAACTACTAATGAACTGAAGCAAAGATTATTTGAGTTTGAGAAACAGCTCCTTGAGTTCTCATAGACCAATTTATTGGTAATTTATGTGGTCGGTAACATTTCAATTCAAACATACTGTTATGGATTATTGTTTGGGTCTAGTATGTATGAAAGAGTAGGATGCAAGGATTTTTATACAATTAGCCATTTAAGAACATCTAAACTTCTCATTTTAGTCTCACATCCAACTCAAATTGAGAAAAAGCCTTATTTAGAAATTAAGTGGCTCTCTGGATTCCTCAAAAAACCATCTAGCATGTATTTTTTTTTCTATCGCTGTCCCTAGAGACAGTGGCCATGGTTTCAAATATTCTGCTCACAGTTAGAAATTCTGTAATTGAAAATATTGGCATGGGGTGGAAAAAAAAATGCTTAGCAGGATTCCGCTAATATCAGTCTAGAGAGCTGAACATCTCCCCACCCCATGCAGCAGTTTGCATTCTAATGATAATGTTGCTCCTGTTCATCTGAGCTGCTTCCAACTGAAATGCTGCTACCAGATGGGGAATTTGGGCTGAAAGAAACATGCATTTGATTCCAACATAGGGGTTTTTTCCAGTGTTACAAGCAATTCTAGCAGGGCATCATCTGTCCCAGAAAAATTGTAGCTACAAAAAATTCTAGCTATGAATGTCATGCAAATTAAGATGCCCATAGTCCTTCATGGGAAAAGCTGAGAAAGATTTTATCATAGCAAACCTTGAAAAGCTCTTAGGTGGACGTCTCCAAACAAAGTTGTTTCAGTTAGAAATTCATCTTTTCTAATCACACAAAAAGTCACTCGTGCAACGCTCAGTATGATTCAGTTAATACCTGCAGAACACATATTTTGAAAAAACTGTAAAAATAACTTAGACCAAGCTCAGCCTTCTCCCTTCCCTGTATGTAACTGCTAGAGAGACACAAGCTCCTTTAAGAACACTTTCTTCTTCTTGGTAAAAAATACATTATTTATTAATATTTCTGAACTTTCGTGCATGTTATAAGTAAAATATGACTCATGTCATTTAAAAAAATGAAAGTAAAGTCTAGTAAAAGAATGCACTTTATACCATGGCAAACTGTAAAGCTCTCAAGTTGTCCAGCTGTTGAATATCTAAGACACATTAAGCCAAATGGAAGGAGTCAGTACCTGTAAAGTTTCTGTCAATGTCAACTTTGTTCTTTGTAATTTTCTCTGTGGGTTTTCTCCACTACCCACTGTTCAGGTGTTTGTGAAGGCCTCAAAAAGAATAGCTGCTTTCTATTGACTATTTTTGCTGCTCTTCACTGGCCTGGCATATACCAGAATTGAGGGCTGAAGGTAATAATCTCTTTTCAGTGCTTTCAAATAATAGCAGAAAGCAAGTGCTTTCAAATAATAGCAGAAAACAATTCTTTTCTCTTTATTTCCTAAAGTTAATAATTTCTTTTCATGGAGGAAGGGCACGGTGAGAAAATGAAAATTAATAAAATGCCAATATTTCAACCCTTCTTAAAATATAGACAATAGAGGAGAAGGACAGAAAAGGTTATTCTTCTATTTTCTTCTATTTCGGTGAAAAAACACACATACAAAAAAAATTCTTTTTTTTTTTCTTTTTTTTTTGGATCCAAGAACTGATGCTCAGTCTGGGTCCAGTAACATTGAGAGTACTCTGGGTAAAGTGCCTGTATTTCTTTCAGTGATGTTTCCATTCAGTGTCCTCTCACCAGCTCTCACATACTTATACCAAGTCTTTACATTTTCACTCCACAATGAGAATATTAACATAGATAAAACCACTTAGTCAGATATAGGAATAGCCTATAAGAAACTGCTTTTCCTAGAAACACTTCTCTTATAGAACTGTAGAATGGTTTGGCAGGGACCTATGAAGACCTAATCCAACTCTCCTGTCTTAAGCAGCAACCTCTTGGACTAGAAGCTGATTGTTTGGTAGTTCCCAGGGTCCTCTTTAATACCCTTTCAAAAAATATTTGTGATATTTGCTTTTCTCAAGTCACTGGGGGCTTCACCTGTGTGCCAAAGGCTTTTCAAATATGATGAAGAGTGGCTTAGCAACTACATCAGCCAATTCCCTCAGGACCCTGGGAGGGATCTTGTCGAAGTTCTTCAGATTTCCTTTTTGTACTACAGACAGCAAGTTCACGCTGCACTAATTTTTTCAATGTGAAATTAAAGATCTTTTTCAATGCTATAGTTTCTGACTTTTCCATAGAGTGCTAAAAATATATATAAATAAATACTTGTTACTTAGTGAGGTGATATCTATCTGTTACCTACCTTGTGGAGAGGGATATAAACAAACATCTGAAACTGTTGTATTGTTGGCAGAGAGCATCTTCTGCATTATCAACATTCAAACCTTTAACATTTCTTGCTGAAAACTTCACAAGCTTTTGCTTTGAGTTTTCTGGAAAAGGACATGTTATTTGCTATATATAATGTATGCTAAGAGGCGTTGTATCTTGAGGAACAGGAATTTTGATTTTATTTCAATTGTAAGTTCTTCAAGGTTAATAACATTGATCTGAATATGAAATAGGCATGTACTAATTTACACCCATTCTCCGAACATGACACAATGTTCTCTCCATCTCAATCTGGAAAATATTGTGCAATATGAACAACTTGAATAATGAATAAAGTAGTTCAAATAAGAAAAAATAGTTTATCTTTTCAAAATATTTCTTTGCCATCTTTTCATATACATCATGCCTCACTTCTTTAGATAAACATGATAGTGGTTAAGAAGGCTTTAAAAATATATGCTGGTACTAATATGAACATATTTCATGTCACTAAACTTTTGACATTTCAAAAATATAGAAAGAAGAAAACTTTAATGATATTAGACTCTAAATCAGATTTCCAGATTAAAAAAAAACTATATGCATGTTCAGTTTTCATTTAGTTTTTATTACTTTATAGAATATCCTGAGAACTGCTTTGGATGTAGATATGTTGCTGCATGGCATAGCAGGGGATATATGGAATATAAAAAATGAATTATGAGTAATTTTACATATTTATGTCTCATAGACCCCTTTTACAGTCAGAATTTACTTACGAATAATTACAAATCATGACATATTAGGACTCACAACCAAGTGGAAAGTTTATCTTCACCATGTTCTATGCTCTGTTGAAGAACAGATCAAGTCTGGTTTTCCATATTTTTTTACCTGGAAAGATCCAATAGATGCCATTCTCTAAGCTGCTTTTGTCACTTAGTTCACATTAGCCCAAACAAAAGAAAAAGAGCTACATTAATGACTGTTTTCACTGACGGTCTAAACTACATCAATGATAATTGATTTTATAAGTGCACACAGACTTGACAAAGAGAACAAATTTACCATCAATGTATTTGATGAAAGGAGAGCATACCTATATATGTATTCTTCATTTTTCAGAAGAAAATATTATTTTATGCAGCATGCTAGCTTAAACAAAAGGCAATTAAAAACAACCTTAAGCGTATATTTCATCAAATCATTATATAAATACTGACAGAATGCCACAAAACACTACATGACACCATGGCAAGGTACCGTCTTGCTATTAGGAGTTCATTCTAATCCCCTAAATCTTAACTTGCCCACAAAATCTTATTAAACATGCATTGGTCAATTAATACGCTATCTCGACACATAGTCAGTTGTTACAAGCTCTGTTACAAGTTCTCATCATGTGTCCTACAGAATTTTGGTGCCCACAGACCTTACGTTCCACTATCAGTTTTGTGATAAACGCCTAGCACAACAGAAGTGCTATTTCACCACCACCACTGTCAGCTGGAAAACTCATTTTTTCAAGTATGCTGTAATCATCATAAGCTATTCAATGACATATTTCTTCAAAATTGATAGCAAAATCTGTTCAACACTGAGAATCCTACGAACCCCTTATTTCTCATGCCACCATTCCTCCAAGCTCTGTAATTTTCTTTGGAAATTAAACTGCTAACAGTACAAAATCAGAAGACAACCTCGTATTCATGTCGTTGCGTATGTGCCAATGGATTCAAAAGTGATAAGAGAATACTTTGGACCTATATCAAAGGTGAATAGCTTTCTTACTTAAAACCAAAATTAGAAAAGTGGTATATATATTTAATGTAATCATCCAGGGAATATGTAAGGCAAGTAACATCAGAAAGAAAAAGTATAAATTCTCAAAACTTTTCAAAAGTCATTGTTAGTGTGTATTATGAACTGAAGCTGAAAGGATTTACTCACTTAAAATTCTTTGTGACTAACCACAAACCAATTAAGTTGTGGAGTGATTTAGTGGGGAGCATAAAAAAATTGGCCAAAATAATCCTGTGGAGGTTTGTTGTTAATACAACCACTCAGCCTAGCTTACAGCACTTTGTATGATGGGTATTACATCTTTCACTACAATAATGGCTTCTTAGCATTTCAGAATGCATTGGAGAGTACTCCCTCCATGTATTATTGTTCCACTCATGAAAAGCTACTTTTTCAATGCTGCAGAAAAGTCAGCATCAGTATCTTCACTAACATTTTTTTGTTAGAACACCTAAAAGCTTAATGCTGCAGGGTTTTCTGGAGTTGTGGCTGGCATAGACATGCACTCTTGACCCTTGACTGAGGGAAAAGGTCATTTGTTTTCCTTTAGGTTTTTGTGTGAGTGATATCAATGTGGAAAACTTCATTCTCAGACAAGAATGAAGCCCTGGGTAACATCTGTTACCAGTAGGCATATATTCTCTCCTTCCCACAACTAGAAATCCAGGTGGAAAGCTACAAAATATGAAGTAGATTTGCTAATAGTATATGAAACAGGTAATTCTTAATGTTTACTGTAATGTCAAAATATTTACTACAGTTCTGTTTGTTTTCACAATGACAAATAATTATGTTTTCTAAGTATGTTTGTTATAAATCCTCACTGGTATATTTACGTGCTGTTTGTTTTCTTGTTTTTCTTTTTGAGTTTTTCAAATACTTTCATTATAAACTGACTTCAAGTCCAATCGTTTTGCTTTAAAAATAATAACTGAAATTAAATATTAATATAAATTAAATCATAAAATAACACCAGAAGGATAAAGTACACTTTGTTTCATCCTGCAGATATCTAGTTAGTGAATTACCAGCAAATAGCAAAGCTGAAGAAAGTGAGAATTACTAAAATGTTCAGATTCAAATCCATGAAGGCAACAAATACAGAAATCAAACAAAACAAAAAAAACTATGCAACTAACATACAGATTCATGGCTAAATATTGGCTGTGGACTTTAATAGAACATCTCATTTTTTTACCTTTTTTTTTTTTTCCAATTTGTTACACAGTCTCATTTTCATGGTTTTAATTGCATCTTTCTTGGGCTGTCACTTCAACAGTTCTTTACCACATAGGTATAACTGAGACTTGGAAGTGGACCTAGCATTTATTTTTATTTTTTTTTTAGATAATTAATGTTCTGAATTCTCAAATGTTTACATTACTTCAAAACAGAATGATTCATGTGCAAGAAATACTAAGAACAAATATTGAGGATGACAGTTCTATGTTACAGGCACAGGCTGTAGCTCATAGATCAGTATTGCATACTTTGAAGTTTAAGCCGACAGAGTGCCAGCTGCTCCAGAGAGGAGTGGAGCTGTTTCCTCACTAGCTCCATAAATACGTTACTGCCCCCTCCCCCAGGCTGGCATTAAAACCTCACACAGCAAACCAAATTGGAAAATTGATCTGGCAGAAATTTAACCCAAAAAAAACAAGACAAGACACAGCTTTCTGTAGGAATGTACATCTGTTTTGCTGCATGACAACACAAGTGCCAGTGCCAGAACAAGAACAGAAACGTCTCCCTTTCACCACTGCGGTGAAGGGGATGCAACAGGGGGAGCAGCAATCAGAGAACTGCAGCATTATAGTCTCAGCAGGCTTTACTTTTGTTCACATTTCTTTCTTTAGAAAAAGATTTTTGAAGAAGGACAAATCCAATTGACATTGGTTGATGAAAAGTCCAAATTTGGATTAAATTTTATTTCTGCTAAAATACTTTCTGGCTTGGGGATGAAGAGGAATCTTAAACCTTACTTTTAAAAAAGCTATTTTGAAAGCACTTGAAGCCCACAATTATTACAATAAGAATTATTACAAAAAGAAAACATGAACTGAAAACCTAAACAAAAATGTTTGCACATATGTACAAATTTAACATACAAAGACCAACTGGCAATTAATTTTACTAAACTACTTCTTACATCCCAAGACTAAATGGTATCATCTTCCTCTTCATTCCTTTAACTATTTTGATATTTGATATCAGAAGTTACTCAATAGAGAGCTAGCTGTAATTTCACACACCCACACCCCCCCACCACCACTGGAAAGTGTATTTGATATTCCAAAGAAGAGAAAAAGTAACTTAAAACCAAGTATCTCCTAGTGATATGCAAGTTCCTGTACTACTACACAGATAATGTGTAAAAGCAATTTTAAATGGCTGCATTGCTCAACACATTCTAACACTTCTTGGTGAAGAGCAGTTCACAGGTTAAAACAAAAGAATTACAATTATGTATTAAAAGAAGCAATGTTGTTGTGAAATACCATCCAATTTACCTCATATTTCACTGTGGCTGTAAGACTGACTTCAGTCAATCCTGAAAGTATTAGTTTAACTGAACCCAATTGTGAGATTCAGCTGCATAGACAAATACCCAGACAATGGGTTCCACTAATTATTTGAAACCAGATAATAGGAAGATTGTTCCAGAATCCAAAAATCATACATCAACTTCAAAGTGGTCAATACTCAAAAACTTGGTTACTTCTTCTAGAAAAAAGATTAATTGCACAGGGATGCAGACTGAGTAAAAATACATGGGTCTATGCTGCTTAATTTTCCTTATGACATAGTTCCTGTAATAGGTGTTTTCAGACTGGCTTTGGAAGGGACAATGAAATACAGGCAATATCTCGTTTACTAGAAACACAAAGAAATGGCTAGTGAGAAAGGGTGGCTTTACTTCTGGGGTTACAAAAGTACTCCAAACCAGTCCTTCCTAGGAATCTTTTTGTAATCTCCTCCAGTCAAACACTAGAAAGGAGAGGGAACAAGCCCAAGAGTGGGCAGAGAAGTGGTGATGGAAGTAAGAACTTCATTTTCATATAATCTTCCATTAAAAACAGCCCTTCTTCAAATTAAACATATAAAAAACTGGTAGTCTGTCTCAGACTGGCCACACATCTAGGCAATGCCTTCAACACAGTTCTGCAAGACAGTACTTGCTACACTTGACTTAAGTCACCCTTGGCTAACAACCATTTGAACTTTGCTGCTGTGTAACAGTGATGAACCTTTCTGCAAGAGATCTGTACTCCCCCAAGGAATCTGGCTAATGTTGTGTATCAAGGAACTGACAGCTGTAAATGTTTCCTTCGAACAGCTATCAACACAGCACAGTCATACTGGCAAAGATAAGGAGCAAATGACAAGCAAGGTCCAACAAACAAGGTCTCTTCATAGGAGAGTGTATTCCTCTCTCAAATTTGCCTTCTCCCACAACAAAAGTCAGCACTATTACATTAAGACGTGGGAATACCATCATTTTGGTGTGTGCACGATCTGATAAGGCTAAACACAAAATCTGGACTCTGTTCATAGGCAGAGCTTATGAGGGTACATCCATATTAGCTTTTCAGCTCAGAGAAGAGGCATGCTTTAGAGGTCAATCTCCTAGTGTCCCAATTTAGCATGCTTTTTTTCATATCATCAGTATATTATGGAGCTCACAAATTGGATTCCGTTCAGATAAGGACTAAGTCAGGAGAACATGCTTATACATACATGATTCATTTTATCTGCTAAGGGACATTCAGCCCACGGTCCCTAATAGAACTAGTCTGAAGTGAATTTCTTCATAAGTGAGCTGGGTCAGCACCAAACACACACAAGTCCTCTCCCAAGTCTGTCCCTCCTGTCTCCCAGTGCAACAAGCTCTTTGTTAATGCAGGCAAAATGGAAGTATCAATAATCAGATTTTTTTCCTTGGTTGGTTTCAAATTTTACCCAAATGTTCAAATTATAGGTCACATTTCCCATTATGTATAACAGCATAGCAGCAGATGTATAAACAAAATGTGCAACCCAAAATTTAAGCCTTAAAATGAAAATAACTATTTTTAAAAAGCAAGAATTAAAAAGCACAGTAACAAAGTAATGAATCACAGACAGTATTTTGCATGTGGTATCTCAGCTGTGAAATATTACTTTCAGAAATTTGTTATATGCTATTTCTGATGTTTGCAGCTGTCCTACCTATAATAGCAAAGAGTGAAGATATACTTTCCATGGCAATCTTCCTCCCTAATAAATGATCTTTTTTACAATTTGGTGACAATTGTGCGCATACAGATTCTATTTCCCTTCTCTGACAGAAGGTTTTTTCCCCCCTCCCTTTTAAGCTCTTCCCACAGACTACCATACTTAATGCTTTTAACACACTCCTATCCTGTTATATTTCAGTCCCAAATTAAAATTCTCCCATTCATCTTCTCACAGTTTCTTAGTTCTCATGTCTGTCTTTTGCCACAGAGCCACTTAGTTGTACAGTCTTCTGTACAGAAAGCAGAAGCAATCACTCATTTTGCAATTTTTTCATTTTTCTAGCATTATCCTTATTAAGGATACATGATACATGATTGTTAGTGTGCACACAGGCATGCATGTGTATTTCTACTCATGGGTATTAAATTGAATCAACTAATTAAGAAAGCATTCAGAACCAGTTCAAAACCCTCCACTGAAGTTATATTTGGAAAACAGAGTTACAAAATAATGAATTTAGTATCAGCAGAATATTGCTGCCTGCTCTTGGTAGATGTTGTTCAAAATGCTTCTGAGCATTCTTCTCCCTTTGTTATTCAGTTCTCCATATAGTTTAAGGAATGCCACCTCCCAAAGTATTATATGTGCCAGTCAAATAGTCAAGTCCATGAGTCTGAAAATGTACATTCTAGAAAGTACTAAAAATACTCTTCAGGGGAATTGGGGCTGCAGTGATTTCTACAGTCAGAACGTAATTTTTTAGACTCCTAGAGAAGGAGGGTAGCGAACAAGATGAAAAGTTAAGGTGGAAGAGTTGGATATTATTAGAGCTTAAGGAACTTAAAACTGATGAATGATAATTGTTTCATAGAGAAACCAACTTCATAGCTTAATCACTTATTCTTGCTATTGCACCTTACAAGGCTCTGAGGAGAGTCAATCATTTCCTTTTTCTTCAGAAATTTATGCCTGGAAATGATTACATGGACACTGAACTGATCCTCCACAGTCTCAGGTAATTAAGAGACAGCTATTAAGACTAGAAATTTCTGCCAGAACATTAACTCCATGTCCACCTTAGTTCCACACATCTACAAGTCACAGAAAATATTCCAGCACCTTTTAAAAAATCTAAAGTGTATAGTAAAAAAGTCAAAACCCACATAAATATGGTCCTGGCACAAGTATCACAGCAACATCAAGGGTGTTGCCAATGTCCTTGTTCCCTACAACAGCAGGGAATTTGTTAATAAAAGTGTCCTGATATGTGTAGAAATCAGGAACAGATGGGCTGACCACCTCAAACCGCCAACAGGTTTTCCTGCATATTTGCCAGTTTTCTTTAAAGATAGTCTACTAATCTTCCACATCACTGTGAAATTAAGCCAATAGGAATAGCACAAATACAGGAAATATGTTCTCCCTGGAAGTAGAAGCATTTCTGTTTTGCCAGCTCCCTGCTCTGTACTTCTTGAAGACAAGACCTATTTTCTGGCCTGCTAAACATTGCAGTGACTGGACCTGAATTACTTCTGTTGCACTTGAACTGCCCACCACTCTTAAGGTGAAATAGATAGATGCAGACCAGCAGAACTAAGAGCTGCAGAACAGCAGATAGCTTCTCCTGGTAATCTGTGAGTGCTTCATAGGTGCAACAAGCTAGTATACCTATGAACCCACCCATCCAAACTCAGGTCTTCAGTTTCAGTAACCAGGGTAGCTCAACCTGTCACTCTAACCTCCATCATCAGATTCATGTAAGCAACTCCCACATTAATCTATACTCAAATTTTGACATCCTATGCACTCTCTGGATGAAAAGCATTGTAAAAAATCATTTCGCATTTACAGGTGTGAGTGGAGTTTCACAATATTCTTGAGAAATGTATAAGATGAGGATTATCCTAATGGCTAAAAAGAAGGGAAAGTGAAGGGTTAAGAGCAAATTAGCAAAGATGCTCAGAACCAAATAGTTCCAGTTTTCAACTCATATTTTTATAATAGTTGGGGTACAAATTTCAAGCACACTTCAGTGAATTAGAAATCTAGCCTCTGTTACAGATAAAGGCTCTTTAAAAGTATTAAGGAAAGCCTCAACTGAGAGAAAAGAATAAAAAATACTGTTTTCCCCAGCTTGACTGATGATATTTTGGCTCCTTTTGACATTAAATATATTTTACTTCTTCTAGTTTATTAGTTATGCTAAATAGTATACATCATTTTCATATGGTACACTGCACAATAAAGTAAAAAATAAAGCTCCTACCCCAAAAGGCTAGGCATTATATAAATAAGAAAACTAATTATTTTCCTGTTTTTTTCCAGGAAATTAGGATTGCTAAAAGCATTCCATGTACTATCATAATTACTAGTAATAACATAAAAACTAATGCATTCCTGCAATTTTCAGTCCATTACTTGTGGAATTGTCATTTGTTATTTCTATCTCACAAAAAGAAGTTAAGCATTTTTATACTTCAAGCAAGAATTTATCAACACAAATATAGCAATTACTGAATCTCCTAAAAGCCAAAGGTAAAGAATGAAAATTCTTTTAACTGAGGTCTCAAAGATATCTAGTGACCTTCATCATTCATAGTAACTACTACACAAGGCACTAACTGAAAGAGAAAATTCATATTTTACCAGTTACTTTAATAAAGTCTATAATGCTGTGTCTACAAAATTCCCCCATTAGCAAATAAAAACTCCTAATATGTCTCAAAACCCAAGCAACTTTAATTTCTTATTTGCCATGCAAATCCCAACAGACCTTTTACTACACTTTGGGGAACAAAACTGTTATTTTGTTTATGTACAGTGGTGAGTAACACAGTGTGCATTCCTAACAACATGGGTTACTGAGATCATAAAGAGTGTGCCAGACAGCATTAGCAACACAGGGTCTTATCCCACTTCTCTGACATCCACAGAAACCTCAACACTACTCCTGTTCCAGCCAATTACAAAGGAATGGCCTTAAGAGAAGGTATCAGCTTTAGAACTGAAAAAAGACTGCCAAGTTTTCTTTGAACAATAAGTAAGAGAACATGGGAAAGAAACAGGATCATACTTGATCCTTGTCTCATTTAAAAAAAAAACAAACTACTAACAAAAAAACCCAAACCCATACCACACACAGTGCAGTATTCTCAGACTGCTGTCAACTGGCATATAAAGAAGCCTTTTAAATACATTAGAACAACCCATACTTCTTCAGTATCCTCACTGACCCTGTAGTTGCCGGCTTTTAGTATATAAGACAATGTAAAACTTTCAGAAGTGCACAAATTTGTTTATTTCTTATGATAATCTAGATACTGATGTAGCAGGGAAATAAACAAAAGTTGTAATGCCTTAGTTTAGCAAACCTGACTTAAACAACCACACAAGTAAAATCACGAGGGTGATGAAAAACAAGGATGCTAATTCAGTTCTAATGCCGGAGACCTACTCACATGCTAAGAGATCATTCCAACAAGAGGTGCAATCCCTTGCTGTAAAGGCAAACCATTTAATAACTCTGAAATTTAAGACGTTAAAAAAACTCCAAAACTTTTAATGCAAAGGACCTTACTCTCAAACTTCCGTAAAAATTCCTATCACTGCTGATTGAATGAGAAATGCATGTTGAATAGTTTTGCATATATAAGGCCAAAGACACAGATGTAGGATTGTTTCTGCCAGGAACAATGAGGACTCCAAAGCCAGAATGCTAATAACACTTCCAGGATTCAAAGGCTCTTCCAGGTATAAAGACTGCTGCTCTCCAAGTGCTTCAGTGCCACAGATAAGAGGTACTTAGAAGAATTTTTACCATCAGATCATATGGCTGACAGGTTTATTACAAGAAATACAGGACAAGAACCTAGAAATCCAAGCATTACCCTCTGTTAAACTCTACTGAAGTTCTGAGTTCTGGACTAATTTAAGATAAGTTTGATCTCTAACAACAAAATTGCATATATGGATACACACAGATGACTCAGTGCTCTGCCTTTCACTTTATTCTTTAATTTTTTTATTTTTTTTTTAGTTTATGACAAACTATGCTTTATTCAAGCCTCTATAGTTGATAGATACCTGCTGTCCTAAGTATGGCTAAATGAGAAAGAAGGAAGATAAGGACAGGCAGGTTCCATGTGAAACTGATAGACTAATAATAACAAACTGAAATAGAAAACTGACTTCAGTAAAGAGAACACAGAGGAAGGGGAATCTCTCTCCAGTGAGCCTTAATACCTGGCAAACAGATTATGACATTGTTTCCCACAGTGTTTTCCTGGAGAAACTGGCTGCTCACATCTTTGACAGGAGAACTCTTCACTGAGTAAAAAAACTGGCTGGGTGGCCAGGCACAGAAAGTGGTGGTGAATGGAGTTACATCCAGCCAGTGAATGGATGCCATTACTGGTGTTCCCTATGGCTCAGTATTGAGGCCAGTCCTGTTTAATATCCTTATTGATGATCTGGACAAGGGGATGAAATGCTCCCTCAGCAGCTTCACAGACAACACCAAGTTGGGTGAGAGTGTTGATCTGCTGGAGAGTGGGAAGGCACTGCACAGGAATTTGGACAGGCTGGATCAGTGGGCTGAAGCCAACTGTATGAAGTTCAGCAAGACCGAGTGCTGGGTCCTGCACTTCAGTCACATCAACACCATGGAGCATTACAGGCTTGGGAAGGAATGGCTGGAAAGCCATCTAGCAGGAAAGGGGGACCTTATCGCTCTCTACAACTACCTGAAAGGAGGTTGTAGCAAGGTGGGGGTTGGTCTCTTCTCCTAAGTAACAAGCAATAGGACAAGCCTCAAGCTGCCCAGGTTTTGATTCAGTGTTAGGAAAAATTTCTTTACAGAAAGGTTCCCAAGCATGCCCAGGCAAGTGTCCTGGTTTTCAGCTAGGGTAGAGTTTATTTCTTCTCAGTAGTTGTTTCAGTGCTGTGTTTCAGATTTAGAATGAGAATGGTGTTGATAACGAAAAAAACAAAAAATCAATATGTTAAGTCATATTTATCCTAAGTCAAAGACTGTTTATTTCTTGTCTCATGCTCTGCCAGTGAAGAGGTATGCAAAAGAAACAGGGAGAGAGCATAGCTGGGACATATACCAAAGGGATATTCCCCACCATAGAATGTCATGCCCATTTTAGTAGATTTAAGTACTTACAGCATTTTTTTGTGTATTTAAATGTATAGTACTATGTTACTGAAACAAGAAAATAGTATTCTGAACATGAACTTTTTTTTGTAGTACTTTTTCCCTGAAACTATCTTTTAGGAGTCTTTAAAGAGCCAAATCAGAAGTTACTGTGAAAAAAATATACTGAAAATGTTATAGTTAAAATAATTTTAAGCACAACTTCATAAAAATATACATGAAATAACTATTTTTAATCTGGTACATTATGTTACAATGAATGGGTCAGTCAGAGTTACCCATATGAACAACAGAAAGAGGAGAAGTTGAGTGTGTCTTCACAATATGAAAGAAACATAGAGCAAAAATTAAGATAATCCAGATGATCTGTTGTGCAAGAAAAAAAAGCCTTTTAAGAAACAAATAGAAATCTACCTGTTGGAGGTCCAACGTAATGGTCACATAATGATACTCAATTCCATTCTGGATACTTGGGCTTTGCCACCAACTGTTCTTGCCATCAATTGCATTTGTTATCGGGTGTCGTTCTGTTATAAAAGCAGAAACATAAAAATAAATTTCAAAATTAAGATATTTAATTATTTTGACTGGAAATCTAGATTTTAATGCAATTACAGAACTAATGAGGCAGGACTTCAAAATAAAAAAGAATTAATTTTTTTTGTACTCTTGGGGCACCAGCCATGCTTATTATTACTAGAATACTCATCTGATGTTAGTTGCTTCATTTTGCTAAGGATCACAAGAAGGTGATTCAGAACATCTAAATGCTGAAGGCCCTCCTGATTCTACAGAAAATGTAGGCATCTAAATCAAGCAAAAGCTTCCTGCTTGCTGGAAAAAGTCTTCCAAAGTTTCAAGCAATATAAAGTCATAAAATGTCACAACATAAACAACAAATCAGAAACCTGAAATATGGTGTGCAAGGAAAGCAGAGATTAAAGTAATGCTGGTACTTGCATTTCTAAGACATTTCTAAGCACATATGGAAATAATTCAGGAAATAATTTAGAAATCATTACAGAGGAAATGATTCAGAAATCCTTACAGAATACAGTCCTCAACTGGAAAAATTTTCTGACTCACATATGTGCCTATAAAGAAGGTTTGTTTGGTTATAATCCATATCAAAGTCCATGACGCATTACTTTTTATGCCTACATTTACTCTGCTGCAGTGTCTCAAATGAACCCAAAATAAGAGGGACACAAATCTATTTACAGAATTGAATTTTTCCTAAATTTCAAGATCTTCTAAATTATTGAAGTTTTCTTAGAGAGTATTTTAATGTTATTTGGACTGAGAAAAATCACACTTAACATTTCCATGCTACTTTCTGTAGTAAATTTATGTTTCTCTCCTGTATGAAATGAATAACATAACCAGAATTTTAAAAGGTACAAGGATCTATATTTTGAAGTCCCTAATCATCTATAGCAAGCCTGTACATTATGAAGAAAATAACCCAAAGGAAATGGAAATACACCATTTCTTCTATGCAAGTTCTGTCTGGAACAACATAGCAAATTGGGAGAAAGCCTTGCCCCTCTGATTAAGGATGACTTTCTAAACTGACAGGTTTTCTTGATATAAAACTGGAATATGCTTCATTACTAGTTGGTCCTACAATTCCAAATAATTCATTCATGAACTGATTAATTGTTGTTTTAATTATTAGTTAAATCAACCAGCCAGATTGATAGTCTTTGTGTCTCTGGCTTTTTTCTACATCAACCACCCACAGAGGACAGGAATCCTATCTCGTTAAGGAAAGCCAGAATGCCCCATCATATTTAAACATACAATTAAGTACTTTGTGGGAGTGAGAGAAGACATAAAACCTCAACACCAAAAACGCAAAAAAAGTTTCCTTTAAATATTAGATTATTCAATGACATTAGTGGGCAGCAACATTTGGAATTTAGAATACTGGTGCTATAAGTGATGTTATAGCTTTGGTAGCTTTATCTTTATATTGAAGAGAAAAGAAAAACACACCCTATGTTTTACATGTTGTCAGTTCCCACAGCTCTGATCATTTTCACAAACCTTGGCTTTAAATGAGTGGCAGCAAAAATCAAACTCAGAGCTCCTCAGTGATTGTGACAGAAGCTGTCTAATTAGAAATTTTGATCTAAGTCTGTTCAGGTGAAATTGATATAAAGGTAAATCATGAGAAGGTGGATTGGGAGATGAATCAACAATTAGCTGTAATCACCATTATGAAGGTTTAATCATAACCAATTTGAAAACACAGATTAATTGCTGGCATGTATTGCTTATTTAAAAAATAAGGGGGAAAACACAATATTCGTAAAAAGGACTGGATTGCAAATGCAGTTCAAGGACCAATCTCCTTGATAGATGGCAAGAGGGAGAACTTACAGAGTGAGCCCAAACTATGTTCTTTAATTTGGACTCACATGTGATTAACCAGGGATTTTTGTTTATTTCCTATTACAGTAATTAAGGGGAGGCACTCCAGACTCACACATTCCAGGGGAATCATTTAAAGTCTGGTTACATGGTTTTTCCTGTTAACAAGCCATCTCTGTTTAAACAAGGCATTTCCTTTTGCCAAATTAACATTTAAAAACCACAAAATGAAATGTGGGTGTCAACAAAAGACCGGATATTATGAAGCTGGGCAGATTCGAGTTTCGAAGATATTAGGAGCACAGGGAAATCACTCAGGTGGGTTTTTTATATATACACACATACATTATGTATGTCTGTGTATATGCACATACATTGTCTGATACCATAGGCAAGACAAAGCAATATCTCTGGTTCATGTTTGGTTTTTTAATTAAGCCAACTTGATACAGAAGGAAAACTTGTGTAATGTGCATGTGTCTCTAAATATGAATCTATAAAAAAGGAAACAGTCTGAATGCTTACAAGATTCTGAGTGATACACATTGCTACGGTATAACATATTGAGATGCGTATATTGCTACAAAACCACATGACCTTTCCTCAGAAGGTGCCATTAAATGCAGTTAAAGAAGACATCAAAACCTGAAAAACTATCTTGGAAAAAAAATTAGGTTGCAACTCTCTTTAGGTAAAAGAAGTAGTCTACACTGGGACAATTACAGCTAGCGTCCCAAATATAAGATGGAGAACAAATGGATAGGTAGCAATTTAGCAGAAGAGAAAGCATCTGAGGTCTGTAATGGACAACTTCCTTGATATCTCTCCTCAGTGGTGTCACATCATTAGAAAGGGCATATTTCTAAGAAAAACATGTAAACAGGAATATATACTGTTCATTCGGAAGCAAAGCTGGATTTCTATGCTGCGCTAGAGCTCAGATAAATTTTAATAAATATGAAAGCCTTTAGAGAGAATTCAGAGAACTGCAATTTGCACAGTTAGAGTTCTAGAAAATACAGCCTGTGAGAAGAATGAAAGAAAAGAGATAGCTCAGGGTAGAAACTAGATAGAGCAATACTATCAACACTCAACTAAGGAAAATACTTTTGTTAAGAAAAAGGGAATAATCCTTTCCTTGTATTCACTGAATTTAGGAAATAGGTAACAAATTTCTGTAAGGAAGATGCAGATAAGCCAGTAGACAGAGACTTTGTAACAGGTAAAATAGGAAGAGTGGCCATGGAAGGAAGTTTCTAAGGAGAAGCTAAACAAGCTTCTCTCTGGAAAGCTACAGCCACAGATAGCTCATCCTGTCTGGAACTCGCAGACAGATTAAATGTCTTTTTTTTTTTTATTCTGTGGTTTTAAAAGCACATGCTTAAATGTCATGAGGTGTAAATATATCTGAGCTGCATTTTAGAGGGAAACAACTGGGGGAAAAAACTATCTCCATGCTTTTGTGTCTGTGCTTCTTCCAACATTTAATCTATTCCATTAAAAGCTGTTATTCATGTCTTTCACTACAAGGTCACACAAAATCAAACCTGTATGACTTAAGTAAGAAATTGTAATCTTCCCAACTATTAGAAATAGGCACCTCTGAAGTAGATAAATTCATACTTGAAAACTGATTTTGCTTTCCAGTAGTCTTTAAGAAAGTAGTGTTAGCAAAGAACTTAACATGAAAAACTAAGCATTAAATCAAGCAATGCTCCATTACCTCTCCTTCCTGCCTCCGCCCCAGCTCAGTGAAACTGAATTTACTGAAATTTCAGATATTGCTTAAATTGGCCAAAATGTTCAAATTCCAAATGTAGGTAAAGTTATCAGGTTTTCGTTCATAGTTAGCATATATCAAAAGAATTCAAGAACAGCTGAATATACTTAATTTTTCTAACTCTGAATTTAGGTGCTCTGCTTTTCAGACCTGAATCAGAAAGTTCAGTGTGAGGAGTATCTATATAAGCTATAGAATTTGAAATACCTTTGGAAGAGATGGGTAACCTGATTGAAAAAGTGACACACATTTCACAGCAATCAGGTTGGTGAACTACAGCTTTGTTTCCTGAGTATCCACACCCTTTTGGGGGGGGGGGGGGGGGGGGAACCAACCAAAAAACCCCCCAAAAACTCCCACATTTTTAAAGGAACAAAATGAAAACGGCACACATACGATGTGGAACCCTGCTCCTTTGATCACAAATCCTGCACTGAGGGTTCCTTGCAGGCTGTCCAGGTACATGTTCAACAAGTTTGCAGTACATTTCCCGCCCCTTTTCTCCACAGGTAGCATTGGTTGTGATGAGAGCATTACTAGCCAGGTTGAGCACTGCAGGAAACAGTCCTGTAAAAAAATAAAATAAAATCATAAACAAAAGCAACAGAGGCAAAACCAAGGTGAATTTAGCACAATAATCATGAATGAACATAACGCCTGTTACGACATTATAGCAAAAAGCTTAGTTTTTAACAGTTATGGAAGTCATGAAGAACAACTTTGGATGTGCATTCAGAATTTACACATCACAATAAAGCCGTTATAATGATGGTTTTCTCCTCATTCTTCTAAAATTCAAATTGATACCTTCACTGTTTTATCTTAAACAACAGTAGGGCACCAAAGGAGAAATTAAAGTATAGGAACATACAAAGCATCATTAAATTTATTTTTCATAATGAAATCTTGTGTTCCTACTGAGTTGAACATTGCAACATTATACACAAAATACCTATGAAAACTTTTCATTATTCTTCTTTTCTGCTTACACACATCGAAAAGGTTTTCTTTCACAGACTGCAGCACTTGTATTAGACTCTATTACTGTTCTGCTTAGGACCTAATAGACACCTTTGTCATCACAGCAGCTGGGTAATTCATACAGCAACACGAATAGCATATTCTATGTTTTCTTTTCCTCAAGAAGAGAATAAGATATATGACATCATATGGTAGCACATATGGTAGACAACATATGTTAGTACTGTTGTTATTTTTCCAGGTGCACATGTTGAGTGATGTACTATAATTATCATTCAGCACAGCACTTAAGCACATCTGAATGCTCTGCTGAGCCAAATTCTACATAGCAGTAAGCTATAAAGATTATAAGCCATATGAAGAACATTCATTAAGGAAGGTTACTCTCCTTCCCACTAAGTACTGATCAAAATCTTTGAACCATAATAAAATTGATCCATGGAGACAAAATGATATGATGTGTTGAATGCATACGTTAGCACCTCACATTAAATCAATCAGTTTTGCATCTTCGAACGCATAATTTTTCCTGGCTACAGGTTAAACCAAAGAACCCACAACAAAATAAGCTAAAAAAAAAAAAAAGAAAAAGACTGATGTATGGACATTTGGGATCAGATTCAGATTTATTTTATGACAATTTCCACTGGCCCAAAACCCACTCTTCTGCAATTCATTCAGCTTCTAACCATATTGTACTATTATAATCTTAAAATAAGGCTTTAAGAAAAACTGAATTCGTAATTACCGTACTCTGATAAAGCTCCCTTTATAATGGCATCCTTTTTGTCCTCCACAAATGGATAACTGACTCCTTTCAGTCCTTTAACTCTAGTCTCCTGCTTGTCTCTGCAATTAACCTGTATGCCATTTAATTACCAAACTTGGCTGGTCATGGTACAGCTGTCCTTTGACACTGGGAGTTAGTGATTCTCCTGCTCACTTTAAAACCATGTGTAAATATACTGCCTGATAAATAACAAATTAGTTACTGATCTGTCCGATTTGTATAGTCAATCAATACTTGAGATTTTATTGATTGCATAGTTTGCCCCTTCTGTATAGTTTACAGCTCATTTTCATCACATTTTAAAACCTGTACAGTTGTTCTTGTATTTTTATTCACTGCAGTCATTTATATTTGCTGCCATCTACAATGGGGGCACATAGTAAAAACCTGTGTAAGCATTAGCAGAGTAGATGAATTAATAGATGTGGACCTTCCTATGTTGACTTACAGCCTCATTATTCTCTTTTTAGGCTGTACAAAGTTAATAGCATAGAAGCCAGTAATCATTTAGTGTCAACACAGTCTGGCATTTGGTTTGCAGTTAAGTATTTTAAGCCCTCAAAAGAGAGCCTCATAAAAAGAACAAAGTGATCCTACAGGAATTCCAGTACATGGCATCAGGAGAAGAAATCCTTCAAAAAACAGTGGAATGGATGAAAGAGCAGCCAAAAAGCCTTCAGAAAAATATTACCTGTTATATGTCTATCAAAAATCATACTGTTGTTCTAAGTTTTAATTCAAACTTTAAATCTAAGATACATAAGTAAATTAAGAGTACTTAAGGAACTCATCAACTAGAACATAACTTCACCCAAGGGTGGGTGCATGGAGCAGTGTAGGGCAAAGCTACCAAGTAGCCTTGCCCATAATCAGTACAAAACACAGGCAACAAAACAAGTGTTAGGTATTTCACTGAGGAGCCCACACCAAGATGCCAGCACCTTACAAAGAACTGTACCACACTGAATTCCCTGCAGGCTCAGAGTGACAGGCAGAGAGCAAAAGATACACATTGCACCCATCACTTCTCATTTGGTATTGATGGATACCAAATTCCTCAGACCTGGGAAGTTAAAGTACAATTAACAGCTACATATTTTAACTTTTTTTTTGAATAATCTTGATTTCCAAAGAGCAGAGGGTTGGGCTTAATGGACCTTACAGGTCCCTTCGAACTCAAGTTATTCTCTGATTCTATAATACTGCTTTGCACAGCCAAATATAAGGCTTTGCTTTAAAAGAACATTTGATGTACAAGACTGATGGAAGCAATACAGAGGAACAACAGAGGAAGCAATACTATTCATATTGATTTCTAGCAGTTAATATATATACTTTCATAACACAGGCATGAGATTCTAGCACTACAGAAGATGAAACCATTGTCTTTAATCTATTAGTTGGGCCACTTGAATATGAAATAAAAATGTGTACGTTCATGATGTTAATATATCCAGTTTATATTTTCTGAGATTCTTATCTATCCATAAACCCCCAGGAAAAAGGCAAGAAACCAAGACAGCATTTTTAGAGAATTTTGCTTTCCTTTTCATTACCATAATCATACAGAAGAAATATTGAAATATTTTAACATTGATGTTTTGTGCATCAATTTCTCACTAAATCATAAAGTTTGTTGTTATCAATCCCACCTTGAATTCTGTGGGCATCCTCCTATCAAACACTTCCAAAAACAAAAATTGCTAAAATTACAGAGAGTTGTTCTTTATTGCCAAACACCTTTTGTAATAATTTGCTCCAGTGCAAAAAACTGGATAAAAATGCTCTGAGTCACAAACACATTATTCTCTGTTTTTTGTAGCTCAAGTGCAAGTAGAGAAATTCTACTCCCTTCAACTGCCAGCTACATCAATCTTTTCCCTCTTTTGTGTTACAGCAAAAAAACAGATTAGCATTCATTCTATTTGTTAAAAATAACAAAGTTCTAGCAATTACACAGAGGAAACAGGTGGAAAATATTGGCTTGTAAACAGGTAGTGGTTTTAGCAGCTTCAGTTCAATTTCTGATTTTCAAAGGACTACTACTGTGTGAAGAGAAAAACAGTCTCTGATTCTCACCTATGAAATGGGCATGGTCATCTTTCTGCTTTACACTTTGGTTTTTAACCATGGAACATATTCCATGAAGCTTTTAGTGGAAATGCAATAGAAAGTTTTAGTGTTGACAGATGATTAAACTACAAAAGGCAAATAACACAGAAATTAATCAAATTATTTCAAGTGGTGCACCATTCACAGGTAATTAAGCATGGTGTTCAACTCACTAGAGAATTAGGGATGAAAAGTTTAGCACATATTGTCCACAAAAATAGCTTCAGAAAAAACTGCTACAAATGAAAACCAGCAAATCAGTAGAATTTTCTTGCCTACAAACTCATATGTACTCCATTTTTACACTGTCACTGTTCTAGTTAAGTAGGGGGTGGCACCAAGGTACTAACTACATTATTGTTTTCTTAAAACGAATTCTGCCTCAAAGCACATCTAGATACCTATCTTAAGACAAAAATAGTGGCTTCTTGGGATCTGTATTTTTTTAAAGATACCTCACAAGTCATCCCTTATCAGTACTAAAGTTCTCCATAGACACTGGCAAGCGTGTAAGTGAGCTCAGTGCACTGAGTTCAACACATTTAGATTAACAGATTTTTACAACTTTCTGCAAATGCAATTAAAGGAAATAAGTTATTTTAACATAGGAGGGAATGCCCTCTCATAAGATCAAAAAGGAAAACGGAGAAAAACAGTGGAAAACTACAGCAATCTTTGCTGAATCCTGTTTTGTTCAAAAGTTATATAAGTAACTTTAAAAAGAGGATTAAAAAGTGACTGTTTATTGATGATAAGAATTATTCAGGAAAATTAAAATAAGGATAGACAACAAAGAGTGGCAGAAAAATTTCACAGAATGGTGTGTCTAGGCCATAAATGGCAGATGAAATCAAGGAATGGAAATTCATACACAGAGGGAAAATATTGTAGGCTCTGCACTAGCTATTGTCAGCCCTGAAAGACTTATTATTAATATTTTAATGAAAATATTAGCTCAAGAAATAGAAACAAAATGCCATTACATCACTGCATAAATCCATCTGTACTGGCAAGTCAAATACTTTATGATACTCCTTATCTTTCATCTCCAAAAGGACACGCTAGAGCTAAAATAATGAAGAAAAGTGTGGTAATTACAGCTGTAGAAGAGCTTCTGAATGTGGACATGAATACGCTATGAGTTTTCTACTGGAAAGGAAACTGATTTGGAGATGTATAGAATGACATAACTGCATATAAAATCATAAACAGCTTTAGCAAGTAAACATTTGGAAGTGAGCATGGTAAGTTTAGTCATCCTTCTACCACAAACTGGAGGTGATGAGTCAACTTATCATACAGAAGTTCTCTTCACTGATCAGGACTTTTTTCCTGTTTATAAATGGAACTGCTTTTCAGTTTGACAGCAATTAAATTCTAGAATACATGAATAAATTATACAATAAAATATTTTTATTCCAAAACCAGGAATGGATTAAAAACCAATTAGATTAATACAAAGAACAAGGGTTCATCTGAGGCTGCTAAACATGAAGGGTTTGTGTTCAGCTGTCAGTTCAGAAGATCCCTACATCACTAGTTGTTGCAGGGTTTTACCCAGGGAGACATCATTGTGCTCTTTCTCTTCTTTCACATTTTTCCTCAATATTGCTATTGATAGGTACCTGTAGTTGGTTCATACTAAGGCTGGTAGCACATATATCCCTATGTCAAAGTCCATCCAAAACAGAATAGAAACTGTAAACTTAATTTTGTACAGCATTGCTAATGAAACCGTAATATTTTTTACCAATATTAAATTCTTTCACCAGCCTTTATACTACTTTCCATCATTACCTTGCATCCATAAAGGTCTCATTAATGGTTTCTTATTCAACAGATCCCCAGAACATTCTCTTGAGATTGGCAATTTCCTTGCAATTTGCTGCAAAGCAGTATTACCTTATTCTTTTCCTTGTGTTTTCCTTATTTCATTGCATAAAGGAAAATAACAGCTCAACTTCAGGGGTTTTCTTTTATCTCCTTTTTATGCCTCCTCACAAGCCTCCTGTTTATTTAAGCTCAATGAGTATCAGTGGAATAAAATCCACCAATCTGATGCCTGGCACCCTGCCCTGTTTTGTCATGCCCTATTACCTACTTCCCTGCCAAACTGACAGATTTTCCACATGCTTTATTACAATAGTGGAGATCAGCAGAAGCAGATGAGCTACACAAGTAGCAGGTACATGACATTTTCATAAATCCTGTCAACTGTTGAATTCAATCTCACTCCCCTTCCAAACAGCATTATTTGATTGACCTGCAGAGCCCACTGCAAGACCTAGTTGATTTCCCCAGCTGAGAGAGGATGGAGGTATTCTAGTGGGAAATCAAAGATATTAACTGCATCTCCAGCTGCTGAATGGTGATTACAGGTTCATTATGAAGTAGGGATAGTCACTGGGGTAACCTACTTTTAAAACGTGTCAAGAAGCAGCTAGAGCAAAGGAGAGGTACAGGAAAGTGATACGAATGTAAACAAAATAATTACCTTGTACATTAGTGTTCCTATCATTAACCAGTTCTGCATGGAGAATTGTAAATACTCTTTCATCCACATCACTATCCTATACCTACAGAGCAACTGGTGGGATAAACCTCACTAGAAGGACACTCTAGCATTACAATGGAAACAGGAAGTACAACCAAGGAACAAAGACCAAGATTATAACCTATCTCTCACTCTTCTGCTACTGCACAAAGGAAAGAGCAGACACCTTAAATGAGAAAGAAGGAACCACTGTAGGTGGCTGATAGGAGATGGGAGACAGCAGCAGAAATCTTCGCACGCAGATGAAGGAAGGAACTCTGGGGGAGGCTGGGAAGAGAGAAGAAAACTGGAGGGAGAAAGACCACTACAAAGATACTCATAGAACCTGTAACCCTTCTTCTTGACAGGAAATGCTAGTAAAATTTGCATTCAGTATTATTTAATGTCTAGATTGTAATTACAGAGTGATAAGATGAGCACCTCATTTTACTGAGCGTAAAATTAATATAAATAAGTGCAGTCCCTGTACATATAAACAAAATGTTAACTTTTAAAAAAATCATTATTGATTTTAAATAATATTTTTAAGTACTTCCAAAATGGAAGACAAACTTTGGTTTATCAGCTCAGGGATTTCTTTGTATCTTATTAAAGCACTAGAACAGAGAAAATGTTTTTCTGCTTCAAAGAAAGCTCTGTTAAGACCTCTTCTCTCTTCTAAACAGACTAATATTTGGCACTGTAGCCTTCCTTCAATTTTCTTAAAATATCCCTACTCTCTTCAAAGAAGCAAATAAAACAGCCTGCATAAATATGTCTAACTTTTCAAGCCAATCTTCCTAGTCTATAGAGCACTTTGAAATGTTCGTGCAGTCAAGCAGAGCTGTTTGCTGCTGAATTTGTACTAAAAAGACAAAAGAGAATATGTCAATTACAGATGTTCTAAGAAGTGTCACTGGAAAAAGAGAGGCTTGTCTGCTTCAACGTGGAGCTATGCTAGGCTGTGGGAACGCAGTGGGGAGAAAAAAATGGGACAAAATAAAAACAGAATGTTGCAGCACTGAATTGCTTCCAGCTGTGCACGACAGGCAGTAACTTAATGCACTCTACCCAGAATGTAGATGAAGACTTTTATACAACTAGAAAATAAACCAAATTTGAAGAAATAGCTGTCCAGACACAACTGGGCATGCAGACTGAAAAAAAAAAAAAGACACTAAACCCATTTGTCCAGAGAAAAACAAAATGGAAAACAAATGTTTCAGTACCCATTTATGTCAGTTACCCTAAACCACTGAGCATTACAGTACTGTTTGGTAGCCAGCCTTTTTTCCTTCCAAAGGAAGTGGAAAAGTAATTTTCATGTTCAGTGGTAGAGATGGCTTGTTTTTACTTCGAGGTGATTTCCTTTCTTCATACTGAGTAACGATACATACATCCTTCTGCATATTTAATTTCAATGCAAAAGACACAGTATGAAAACCTATCCTGAAGAAAGTTGATAGCAAAGCTAACTATAATCCTTGCAAAGTAACATACACATCTGAAAAAGGGTATATTGATTACCTAGTAATATTACTTCACCTCTCCACAGCTTACAGCACTGAAAATCTGTAGGGACTTTGATGATTTTAACAGCAAAACTCCATCAGTTTTGCAGATTAGGAGACAGTGAAAGAATTGTTACTGGCTTGCCCCAATACTATATTGTATGAAATATATAAACCTACTCCTAGTGCTGTAATGAATTTCCTTTTCTCCCAGAGCTGTCACAAAAAGTTGTTTTGCAAAGCAGAACAGGAAAAATATAGGTGAAGATGAAATTCTGTCTCTTTGACATTCATGGTGGAACCCCCACTGAAGCAAAAATCCAAAGCACAAAGACTTAATGGACATCTCATTTTCAAAGGTATTTACATGCCCAGTCTGAGTCAGACACCCACTGATTTTCAAATGTATTCTGCCTGCATTCTGGCAAAAATTTTGAAGAGCAAAATCCCAGTTGTACAAATACCTTATCTGTAGAAAGAGTGCACTACGCATGAAGAAGCAAACAGCACCATACTCTTTACAGTTATTTCCTTTTATTTGTTAACCACATGACCTTCATTAAAACCTTTGCAGTACAGTAGTATGGTCCTGGTCGGCCAAGCAGACCTAACAAGAAAAGGTAAAAAGACCTCTGAGAGACAACACTGATCTGCAAACAGGAATTCGCCCAAATCATGTGTCTTCCATTCTTAGATAGCACACATCAATTTACAACTTCCCCAAATTGCATGACATAGCTAAAAATGTCCATTTTTATTCAGTTCCTATGTCTGAATATCAGCATGTCCATATTCAGAAGACACGAAGTTTGCTTTCCTCTACTCATGCACTTCCTTCACTTGTCAACAGAGCACAAGAGAGAGACCTATATGATTTGTCTATCTAGTTCTGTTCCACTGAAGGTGGGGGGGGGGGAAAGGGATTATGAGAAGTGGGACAAAAATTTAATCAGAATTTCCCAAAGGTAGGATAGAGCCTGGGAAAATCAGAGCCTCCAGATGAAATTTACTGATGATTTTGGTCTTGACAAATCTTTTGTTTTGTAGAAAAAAAGAGGCATGCTATGCACTGTCTTGGACACTACAGAATATGAAGCATATTACTATTTTTGCAATAACTTCAAAATCAATGTCCATTGAAACCACACTGCAGAGTCAGAATTAGTTACTGTGTCCTTTAGTTTCCAACGCTTTCACTTTCAACTTACACAGAAAGACTGAGATGTTTGCTGTGTTCTTTTACAAGAGGCAACAAAAGAAATGTTATGGAAGATAATAAAAGTCACTCTTCTATTCATCATCATCTAACTGACAAAAAAATCCAAACTGAGTCTGACTTTATGAAACCAAAGAACAAATGGAAAAACTGATTTTACCATATGTAAGAGATTCTGTGCACTTTTATCCTGAGGATTCAGAAGTATGTTTCAAATGATGAGCTTGAATAAACATTAGGTTCAAATTTCATTCTTTGAACTGATTTACTTTTCACTATTCTGCTACACATACTGATAAGGATTATAAATTTTCTACATGTTCTGGTAAAAAGTGTGATCACCAATTAGCAATTTCTGTTTGGAGTTCTTAACACTGTCTTCAGAGAATTAAAGCAGCACTGAGACTGGAAGGGACTCAAGTCTAAGTCTAGCCCAAACGCCTGCTCAAGTAGGGCCACAAGGTTGCCCAGGACTGTGGAGTTGAGTTTTAGTATCTCTAAAGATGCAGATTCCACAGCCCCTCTGGGCAACACGTTCTCCACTGCTGGACCACACTCACAGTAAAAAAAAAAAGTGTTTCTTCTGTTTAAATGGAATTTCCTGTATACTGATTTGTGCCCATTGCCTCTTGTCCTGTCACTGGATAACATTGAAAAAAGTTTGGATATATCTTCTGTATCACCCTCTGACTCATATTTACATATTGATAAATTCTCCTTGAGACTTCTCAAAACTAAGCAACCCCAGACCTCTCAGCATCTACCTACAGGACAGACATTCCAAATCCTTAATCATCTTCCCAGATATATCCTGGGCTTGCCCATGTCTGTCTTGTTCTGAGGAGCCCAGAGCTGGATTCAGATTTTCAGGCGCACTCTCATCACTGCTGAGCTAATGGGGTGTGATCACCTCCTGCAGCCTGCTGGAGACACACTAACTAGTGCAGCCCTTTTGCTTTTTTTACCACATTGCTGGCTCAGCTTGGTCTCCACCAGGACACCCAGGTCCTTCTCTGCAAAACTGTTTTCCAGCCATTTGGCCCCAGTTTGTACTGGTGCCATGGGGCTGTCCCTCCCCACGTGTAGGACTTGGCACATCCTTTTGCTGAACTTCAGGAGGTTAGTCCATTTTTCCAGCCTGACAATGCCCCTCTGGCACACCCCTCTGGCATATCAGCCACTCTGTCCAATTTTGTATTGCCTGCAAACTTACCAAGGGTACACTGTCCCATCATACAGGTCATTACCAAAGATGTTACACAGTACTGCCCCCAATGCTGACCACTAGTGCCTGCCTAGTGACCTGCCTCTGGATGGACTTTATGCCACTGATCGCAACTATCTGGGCCTATCCATGCAGGTTTTAGTCTACCTTGCTCTTCACTTTTGTAACTTGTATTTCATGAGGTTTTCTTTGAGGATGTTATAGAGACAGCACCAAAAGCCTTAATAAAGCTAATGTAAATAGCATCCACTCTCCTCCTTTCATTCAGCAAGTCTGCCATCTGATCATAGAAGGGTGGCATGGCTGATCAAAAATTCCCCTCCAAAATTTCATGCTGGTTCTAAAACTGATATTTTAGCTACATGTACCATTTACATTTACCATTTAACATGTATGTGCTACTTAAACCCAAGCTACACAACATTCTATTAAAATGAGAACTAACTTGCCCTTCTCCAATAATACTGTGAGTCTGTACACCTTTAATCTGTTCAATTTCAATGCATGTAAGGCACAATTAACAAGATCAAGGCCTTCAGTAATCATGCTATTGAAAGCAGAATGCAAAATGTATTTTTCACATCTCACAGCTTTCCATAGATCAGAATAGGTTGCCTCTGTTTCATTTCCATACAGGCAATATTCTGAGGCATGAATTAGCTGAATAAATGAGAAATACTCCAAATAATAAAAAACCCCACAATAAATTAAAAAATTAAATTGTATATTTGTGTCATAATACACTATGCATTGAATCAAGAACTCTTCAGTTATATATGAGAATATGAAAGAATATTTTGAACATTCTGTATCCTTTAGTTCTAGGCACATTGAAATAGCTGTATGTTACCTAAATTTGTTCACCAGGGACTTTGCTACAAAAGGGCTCCTATCCTATATACATGTAAGAGCTGCAATAGTGTATTTATATATTTGTAAGTTATATATATTTAACAACAGACAGTGCATCTGTATCTGTGGTCACAGCAGTATGTCTAAATTCTTCCTGTTTCATGTAGAGAATATATGTGCATTATTTCAATATATTTTAATATATATAGTGAGAAAGAATATTTAAATAACATTTATTTTCTCCATGAGGAAAACAGACAAATCATTTCCCTCCCTTACATATATCTTGTCCCCTTACTTGAACTGTGACTGAATGGAAAGATCAAATGAGGTCTGAGCAGGTGGCTGTCAGAAAACCAGTGACAACATACCATGGTTTAGAATTAAAGACAAAATGTGCAACCTGGTATACAATTTCTGCTTGTAACTGCCAAAGACATCTGGCTTAGAATATAAGCCAGCTTGAACATCCCTACACATATTTACTTTATCATTCATGAAAATTAAATTATAAAGGATCTCTTAATACTTCTCTGTTAAAGCTGCGCCTATCTGTATTAGTGGAAACACTCCTTCTTTATAAAAGTGGACTCTGAGCTCACAGATGTCACATCTTTACCTGCCATTAAAATCAGTCAGAACTACATGCAGATGAATCCCTGCACATTTCTTTAAAAATGCATGGAATGAGACATCAAGGAAACAAATTCTTTATGTATTCCAAAAGGATTTTGATGAGCTTCAGTGCTACTACTGTCTCTAGTATAACATTTATTTGCATTATTAAAGGTTTTAGCAGTGGACTCCCGGAGAATAAATGGTTTGTTTTTCAGAAATCTGAAGCAAATGCACATCTTTTAGGTTTTCCTTTGGCTGTCCTTGCTGTTCTGAAAGTTATCAAAATGCTTTCCCCTCCCCCCCAGAAAAAAAAGTTTTCAGGTCACTCACATTTGTATATAGCCATAGGTTTTATGCAACTTTTTCTGATTAACAGAAGTTACTTTCAGTAATTCTAGGTGACAGACCACTCAGTTTCATGGAGGCCTTAACTTCTACACTTTTTGATTCTACAAGAACTGTCCCCTGAAACACAGTTCCACATTATACAATAAGACTTCTAGCAATAGCATTGACAAGACATAGCTGATTTGCATTTGTACAAAAAAAGTATATTTGAAATGTGAGGTCTTTGCAGACATAGTAGGTCAATAACATTTAGAGGCATACCTGTAAGTACTATGATAATTGGCTGTAATATTTAAAACTAATTGTAAAACATAAGTGTTCTCTGAATCAGTTACTGGCCTGGGAAAGAACAAGGGAAGGAGGAGGACAAAAAAAAAACCAGAGTGAGATGGGTTAGAAGAGTTTAACTGCTTGTAACTGCATAAATTCACAACCAACAGAGCTGGCTGATAAATGCACCTATTAATGCTTTCCAGGTAAGTGATACATCTGATTATTGATTCCATGAAGTCTAGCTACTGAGACATAGAATGGAAGAGGTTGATTTCTTGATCAGTCAAAAATTGGAAGAAGGAAGGAGGGTAGAATAGGTACTGAGACCCAAAACAGGCAGAAAACATAATTTTGCAGATAGATAGCAACAAAATGCAGCACTCCTTTTATGCAGATTCGGGGGGGATTTCAATAGGTAAGATGCAGCAGGTGATAGGGCAGGAAGACCTCCTTTTAGGGCCAAACAGAACAAGGGGTTAGACACAGCCATTGTCAAGAGTGAAAGGGTTAAAAATAAAGAAGTTCCTGAAAGGCAGAAATAAGAGAGAGAGACACTTATAAGCAAAAGGATAAAAGAACACTCCGCAGATGTATTGTTTAGATGTTTGGTGAACCCTAAATGCAGAGGAAATGGTGATCAAGAGAACACATCTTGGCAGCCCTTCTGATTTTGAAATCCACAGCATCTGATGAGGGGAAACAGGAAGGCAATGAGAACAAAGACAATTCAAGTGTGTGTGGGTTGACACATGGAGATGCACTGTATTCGTGACATCAGGGCACAGGGTAAATAAAAGCAATAGGTGAAGTGGGAGCAGTAGACCACAGAGGGATCTCAGCTGAAAACAGAATAGCAATAAGGACATTTAGCAGTAAAAGACAAAGTTGTGTAACAAAGAAAACTCCTAACAAACAAGTCAAAGACTGTTCCCAAAGTGAGAAAAGATGAGTGGAAACTTACACAATAAATGTGGGTGGGAACACATAATAAACTCTGGTTACTAAGAATACAAAGGCTGTAATCTGCTCCTTATATCCTGGAGGGGGTAAAAAAAAAATCTCTTTTTATGAAGGACAACAGAAGCCATCACTCCAATGTCAAAAAACAAAATTGCAAGGTAGACCTGGTATCATTTCTACAGGCACAGTGGGATAGACTGAGAATTTTCTTCAGAGTAATTTTCTGTAGAAAAGGCTTCCAACTGTGCAATGGCCATTGTAGAATCAGCAAAGAACAAAAAGCCTGAAGCCACATCTCTCCAATTGAAAGTTTTAATTTTAGAGTTTTGTTTGCATTTTCTACTGCAGAAAGAACATGCATCCTTGTCTAGTTCTTTAACCAGTTTCCTAAGATGCAAAGTTGTATCTATAAACACATCTCAGCTACCATTGTGCATGAATACTGTGCTCTCTCCTTAAAATCCCGTGCCTAATTCTGAGTCTAAGGGAACTTCTTTGACACTGCTATCATAAATCCTCAGACTGAAATTCCTAAAAAAGTTAGCAATCAATGCCAAGTCTCTTCTAGGATAACCTAATAACACAAATACTGTCTTTGAACCTTCATGAAACCTAACACTCCACATAATTATTAATTAGCCTCTGCATTCTTTGAATGTCACACAAAGGAGTTGAAGGAAAATTCTGAAAAGAATATACAAATTAATTCCCTCTGAAACTTTCATGTTTGAAAATATCTTCACTATAGGATCTTTTTCACAAAGAACTATTAGAAGGTGATGTTAAATGAGAGAATTACTAAGCATATTCTTTTAATGTACATGTAAATATGAGTTTTGCATGTTTGTATTACATAGGGAATCTGTTAAACGTTAGGTTCAGTATGAAGAAGCCATTTTCATGTAGTCTATGTCTTAACTCTGTAGATTTCAAATGCTGATCCTTAAATCTCCCTAGTATCTCTCCATATAACTATGATTACCTTAGGGCTGCAGACAAATCTACTCAGCATTATATAGAATATAGAATTATATAGAATAAAACTTGTTCTGCTGCGTATACACTAACAAGAATTTTGGCATCTTTGCAGTGCATTCAGCTGTCCTAGACTAGGATCAGGGCAAAGCCACTTGAAATTTACTATAGTTCTCAGGCAGCTACCTGCACACCAACTGTCACAGTAGGGAGCAGCACCATATTTGCTACCCTATAAATCTTGCAGTGTGCCTAAATGTGTCCTTATTGATTTTTTTTATCCAATTGCTGAAAAAATCAAGGCTCATATGCCACACAATTATTAAATTAGTAAGACAGTGGAGATCAGTTTAATATACTGTAACAGAAAATTTTCTTTCATTAGAAATAGAGAAGATATCCAGTTATTGGAAAGATAACAGAAATACACATTTCAATTAGTTCTTCATATTATAAAACAACCCCTAGGGTCACCTTCAGCCAACTACTCAACTCAAATTAAAACTACTCAAAAATATTCCTCACAGCTCTCTACTCACCTGCATTTCCACCTGTCACATAGTTAATATTTGAGCGATCTGGATTGGTAGATGGGTTTCCTGTAGTAGTAGTTTCTGTCTGTAAAACTATATTGCTGGTCTTTACCCTTCTCAAATAAGTGTTCAATAGGACTATCAATGCAGCTGAGACCAAATAAAAGTACCCCCTCTGTCACATAGCACATTTCCATTTTCTGGTGATTCTTGTGGGGTGCTCATACTCAGTCCATCTTGCTCCAAGCCTTGACTACAACATGTAATTTGTTACTATTTTATAATCAAAGAGTTTTCTGTTCTTTTAATCTGTGTTTTAACCCTTCCCTATTTTAATTGGATTTCAGTGACTATTTTATCATACAACTGATCTCAAGCAAGTAATCATACTGTACCATAAGGAATTATGGAACTTGAGTTCTTATGTTCTCATCTGAAAAAAAAACAAACAGGGTAACCTGAAGGATAAATAGCATAGCTCCCACAAAGTGATAAAACTCCAAAGACAGTTCTACAAGAACCTGAACCTCTCATTTAAGGGAGATTTGATATTAAAAAGCCAAAGCTAATTTTTTTTAGAAAGCATGGCTCTGTCCACTCAGGCACCTCTTAAAGCTTTCACTTCGAACATTCTCCTTGGAGTACAGAAGGAAGGGCATTGCAGTTTGCATGTTATACACACATTCATGACACTGATCATGTTCAATACATACCCTTACAATACCCTTAAATACTCTGTGTTTAGATGATTGTTAAACTGATGGGACTGCAGATAAAGTAATTTCCAAAACAGTTATCGAAGAAGTTGACAACCATACAAGTTCCTAGCAGTAGGTTTTCAAAATCTTAGCACAATCATTATAATCTCTCCCTGACTGTACATACATCCTATTCTGTGTATGTGAGGCTCAGGTTGTGGCCACACGAGCCCTCTTCTCCACTACCTGCAGCTGTCATTGCTACTAGGCTTCCAGCAGCTAAGGGCAGGTTCTCACAATAGAATTGCTTTGCAGTGGTATGGGAAGAAAAACTGGAACCATATGTTTTAAAGAACAATTTCCTCTGCCATTTAGGTCTGAAGAACTGCTTTCCTAAGCTTTTTTTCAGTTCTTACTAGACTATATATCAATAAAGGAATTCTTTCCAACATAGCAATGGTGCTTTCTCTCTTTTTTAAAATTCTAGATACTATACTCTGTCCTTTTGGTTCTAAAAATTGAATGATTAGATGGCCTTCCCAAGTACAAGACACTAGCATAAAAGTATAAAATGAAATATCCATTTACCAAAGCCCTTACATATAAGAAGGGAAAGGAAATTTTTGCAAGTGGAATTAGTTATGAAAATGTGAATATACAATTATGAAGAGATATTAAGTATATATATGAACAAAAAAATCTGTAAGATAAACCTCTGATTTGTCAATACCTAGAGAAAGAAGCTTTGAAGGTACAGCAGCTGAGGGGTGTTCCTTCAGGTCAAAAAGATCCATTGGTTTTAACTGAAGGAGCTTGTAGCCCCCTGATGTAGACAATACAAAGTACTGACAGTGTACTGCAAAAACGTCATATGTGTTTTTCTTACACCATTTCTATGTTACTATTTCATTCATTTCTATTTTTACTATAAGCCTGCTTTTAAGAGCATAACATTTTTTTTCCATTAGAGCATTGTACTTGAAAACAAAGACAAAACAAAACCCATGAATCTCTTTCATGTGGCATTGCATAAAGAATGGGATTTGCTTCCCTCTGTTTCTGTCACTTTTGTGGGCTTTAAGCTAAAAGAAACTGAAATAGCTTATAAAAATTCCTCTGCCACAAGTATACACATATGAATCAATCACATTAACGTCTGGAAGGCAAAATATCAAAGTTCTGCTTCAAAATCTACCACTGGTTTATTGCAAGATGCACATTAAACCTCTTTTTCCGCATCTGTAAAATGGAGATAATACCTGCCCTGTTCTATAAAAATACAGAAATTATGTTGAAAGAAAAAGTCTATAGGACAAAAAAAACCTCACCTACATATATTTACTTTTCTTTTTTATCTTGAGGTAGTAACATCTAAATGTATCTTTTAGTAGTTCTATTAAACAGCAAAAATGTACCTTTCTTTTTGACATAGGACATTTAGGGAGGTTAAAGGGCACCTTTTTTCTGGAAAACTACTACACAGCTGGTTAAGGGAGAGCAAGCATAGACATACATACACACAGAAGCAAATTACAGTAGACCACATCAAGACACTTCTCATGAAGCATGTTTAAATGTAATGGTTAAAACTTGGGAAGATCCTTCATTTTCTTTTTCAGCATAGTCCCTGTGCTATGCTATATGCTCTGTGTTTTGAGCATTATCACTGAAAAAAGATTACACTGATTCTGATGCCTTTTCTAAAGAACCTTGAGATCTACAAAATAATTTATTAGATATTTTACTATTGTCTTGAATTCCCTTTGTGGGGAAATTCCCACACCAGCAGTTAACGTTTAATAGACACTTAGACATCATGGTGACAAGTGCAGAAAATATGACTAGAAAATTTCAGTAAAAACTATTAAATTAAAACAGCAAGAAAACCAATAGGAGGCTCTTGCATAGTTCTGAAATCTTTCATGCTTTTCTGTTAAGTAGCGGGGATATAATGTCTCTGCACGATGCATCACAAAACCAACTTAAATCTACATACCTAGTTCCACAATGTATTCTGATATAACTTATGCCCTGTGTGTGCTGGGGGAAGCATCAGCTACTTACAACAGTCAATCAAACAAATTTATTAACTCCAAGTATCAGACAACAGAAGCAAAGTGCTGACAGACCCATAGAACACGATGCTGATGACTCCAAATTTACACACCACAGTTAAGTAGCAATACAGTGCATCCAACTGTTATTTAATTCTGTATATTTAGTTCTTCATTTGATCAGAATTACCTAGTCTAACTACTATGCTCATTTGTGTTACAGTTTAATTCTGCAAGTTTACCCTACTTCTGCCATGCACACACTTAGGGCATAACTAGCAAACAGTCTTGTAATGGCCTTGGCTAGTTGTCATACTCTGCTGACTTCCCAGTCTTTATTTATACTTGTATTATGTGGCTCTGTATATTTTCCTGACATAGGCATTTGTGTAGCAGAGGTAAAAAAAATCCTCTGCTGCTACCTGACTGTAGAAGTAATTTTTTCCTCCTAATGAGGTGATTTTTTTCAGCAAAGTGGTAAATCCCCCTTTCTATTTAAAGATTTATCTGATGCCGCCTTAGTTCATGTACATGGACACATAAAGAACGGAAATAAAATTCAAATCAATGCCCAAGCATTAATGATATACTAGAGGAGGTAACGGGTTACAAGAAGGCACTGAAAAACAACTGTGATGTAAATAAGTTTAGACCCCACAGAGAAACCTCTCAAAATGAACTTCAGACAAGCTATGTGAAAATTTCAAAAGCTTCATCAATATGTAATTAGAGTACTATGCTTTGCCCATTCATGGAAAACAATGTAGTAATTGTATTAGAAATTAGTTATATGAAAATACAGTTAATATATAGTTATAGAGACAGTTGTTAATATAGGTATAGTCATATTCAAATATACAACATTATAAATTACAGTATTAATTTGAAAACACAGTTGTTAACAGTACAGACCAGCATATCCGGCAAAACACTCCAGATTCAAACCCAGCCTAAGATGACAGTTTATTAGCATCTGTGGTATTTACTTGAATTAAATGTGAACTCTTTACAATTTGAACATTGTCAAAGACAAACATTTGCATTAAACCTGGAAGAGCAGTATCCTCCCTTGAGTAAGAAAGAAGAAATAAGTATTTAGCAGAAAACATCAGAACAACAAGAGTCTGAGGTAAACAAGGAGTCATGAATACACTGAGTTACAAGAGCACAGGAAAAGGTGCAATGGCCAAAGACTTCAATTTGAAATGTTCAAATTGGAGACCAAGAAAAACAGTTCTTAATGATTAGCATCACACTGGAAGAGGTTTCTAGAGGCTGTGAAACCTCTGTCCTAGGTCATTTCTAAGATTTGACTAGACGAAGTCACAGCTAACACTGTATTAATCTAATAATATTCCATTCTAATAAAGTAGTTATGTGCAGGTCATGACATGGTTTTGAATCCCAGAAGGTTAGAGTCCAGTGGTCCCTTCCCACCAGTATTTCTACAAATAACTCTGAGAGAAAACAGAAAAATCAAGAGGAAGTATTTGAGAAAGGCTTAGGTTAAAAACAACCAACCAACCAACACCAACAGAACCCTTCCAGACTTACCTATTTTTTAGTTTATGGCCTATTTTTAGTAAACATGACATAAAACAAGTGTCAATTCATACTCTTACCCAGATCATACATTTAGACGTTCAATCTTCCTGCTGTTTTGTGTGGTTTTGGTGGTTTTTTGTGGGTTTTTTTGTTGGTTTTTTTTTTGTTTAGGTTTGTGTTTTTTTTTTTTTTCCTGAGAAATCACCAGTATATCTCCTAAGCGGGTGTTGTTCTGTGGTCATCAGAAAGGATACAGAATAAAGGGGAAACCTTTTTGTTTCTTCTCAGAATGAGAACCTTTAGTAATTATTTAGTGACTGAAGTTGAAGTGATTTTTCAAAATGTCTTCTTTCAAATAATGTATTTCCTTGCTTGGAAAGGCCTTATTTTAGGAATACTGTTTCATTCCATGGTTGTCAAGAGTCTCCTTCATTATGTAGCTATATCCATCACAAACATAATGTCTGGCTTTATGTCAAGACCAGTAATGTTTCACTTAACTGAGAAAAAGCAAAGTGGCAGCTTTCTTTCTTAGTGATTTTTTATTTTGCACACTTCACGTTTCTACTCAAGTTAGCACATAGTTTCCCAGCTGCCTTAAATCAATCTTCAGCATGCCCTGCTGCTGAAAACAGCTGAATCCCCTTGTTCCCTCATCCAGACATTTTTACCATACTTTGGTAATCCTTTGGCTGCAAAGTAAGTTGGAATTTCACATGCACCTGAAATAAAATCAAATATCTGATAAGGACAGCAACCTGCTCACAACATGACTACATAATCTGTAACGAACACAAAAAAAGAAATGGGGACAAACTCTTGTGGGAAACCCAAGGGAAGGGGTAGGTTCACCCCTTCTATAACTGTCCACTGATACAGGTCAGGCCAAGCATAGAGCCACAGGTGTTTTCCACCTTTATTTATTTATATAGTTGTGAACACATATAGTCACAGACATACTGTTGGTCATTTACAGCTAGAAAATGCAACCACCAGGTCTTGAGATGGTTACAGCCCAAAACATGAAAAACTACTGCATTAAATTTTGCTGTCCTCAGGCACCATCAGCACAACAGTTCAGCTGCCTGTCAGCACTGGCACAACTCTCATCTGTGCTTAAGCACACCCTTCTCAGAAACTCATCTGTGTCAGAAGCCTTGCAGTTTACAGATGAACTTCTTGATTGCTCAAAGGAAGTAAAGCAAAATGCTTTAAGATACTTGAACAGTGAAATGGACATGGCACAAAAGAACTTTTGCTCATTTACGTGTAGAATAGCTACCAGATAAAGATTACTCATATAAAAGCTGGTTAAGTCATGGGAGTAAAAAGATAAAATTACTTTGGAGGCATACAAAAGGGGCGTGGGAATGGAAGGCAACTGAAATATAAAAAAATCCTGAGATTATTTTTCACATCTGAAGTCTTTTCAAACATTCCCACAGGCAAGTGACAAGGGTGAAGACCTTTAAATAAGTAACAGAGATTTAGTGAGTAGCTTGTCATTAAAAGGATGAATGTAGTTAGTTAAAGTTATTCTTAAGGAAGAGCTTTTTATGCCTTAGGATTTCTAGACTTGGCTAATAAGGGAACAATTTAGTAGCAGAGGAATAGCTATTCAAGAAGGATGTAAAATGAGCAAGAACAGATGTGGTCTCTCAGAAAACTAAACAGGCATTTCTCAACCTATACCAGTAAAAAAAATATCACCTTCCTACCAAACAAAGTTAATAAAAAAGAAAACCTGGTACTATTTTATCAAGTCATGAGATGTGGGGCTTTTTCTACATTTTATGAACACATGACTACTAGCTACTCCAAAAAAAACAGCAAGACCAGTCTTTGGAGTTTCCTCTAGCCAAAACGATTTGCTTTTATTTCTTTAAACAAAGTAGCATAACAAACTCTTATTTAACAGCATTTCTCTTTCAGTTCCCACAAACATACAGTGACTCCAACAGAACCATGAAAGTTCTGACTTCATTTGTGACCTTCTAGCAGTAACACTCATTCAAAACAGAAAAGGTAAATATGGTCCCTAGTTACTCTCCAAGCTTCTGAAAAATATTTGAAACTGCATGACAAAGACTAACTTCTAAATACAAATTATTTTACTAAATAAAATCCTTGCACATTCAAAACATACATATGGTGAAAAATTACACAAAACAACTGCTTTTCACTTCATTTAGGCTGAGCACTTAAAAGCCAGGAAATTTTGTCTTAGTAAATTCTGATTTTTCCTCACTTCCATGTGATAAAGCCTAGAAGAACAATTTCAGAGATTTTAGTATATGTATGAAGACCACATGTATTTACTTCAATAACTTGATCCATGGCTATTTCTAATGCTGTTTCTAATGTAACATTAAAAATGATCCAGATATAAAAATACTTACATATTTTAGACAAACTTCCTCAGTAGATAGTTTAAAAACATTTTTACTGTTATTGTTATCCTGTTTATGACTAATAGGCATAGAATAATCCTGAACAGCTGTCAGCCAACAGGTGCTGCTGAATAACATTGGAACACCGTGCCATGAACTGGAGTCAATTCTGTCTCCTTCACCATTACAACCAGGCAGGCAGAACAACTGCAATGTTTTTAATATCCTGCAGAAACTTATGTGGGAGACAAAACTCTACTGTAAAATTAAGAAAGCACATGCTGCCATAATTGCAGTTGTTACAACTATACATATTATGAGATTTGTAGGGGAGCTACAGCAAGATTCTTCCTCTGAAGGCTGATTGCAACTGGTAGGCAGTGAGATGAACACAGAACACAAAACATTCTTAGAAGTGGTGTCTTGAGTTCCATTAAGTTTTAGAGCATGCTCACTTGCAATACAAAGCCAGCTACAAATGACTCCTAATTCATCATCCACTCATTTATTAAGCACTCTTTGTGCTTCAAGGTTTTGCTTGAGCTGCACTGAGAAATCAAAGTCCAGGTAAATATAGATTCTGTATCTAACGAAGCCATTGTTCAAAATATTAAGTATCAATGCAAGACTGATGTAGCTAAACTTATCTTCTCTGAAATTCACTTTAAAATTGTTCTAATTATTCTAATTCTGTAAGTGTTGTAATCAAAACTTGCAACAGTAACACTATTAGTAAAAAGTATTTTCATAATGGAATCTACCTTTTGGCTTATGTGGAAAACTAGAGTAGAACCCTGTTATGGTGGCTGACATGCATAACCTCCATAACAGAAGAGAGAAAAAAATTATTTCTTAGATATTCTCCTGAAACCAAAATCAGATGTAAACAACTCTTCATTTATTTAACTGGTGCTTTGATCTTGCAAATTAACACATTAAAACAGAAATTGTTATATTCCTGACAATACAATACTATGATTAATAGAAAATTCTGAAGATTTTTGTAGAATGACCCAATTTGTAATGCTAATATGCAATACATTAAGTGGTCATAGTCATTAAGTGGTGTTACACAGCCTTGTTATATCTTCACTCTTCCCAGCTAGGCATTCTGTCAAAGGTCTTCAATCTTGTTAGCAATCAGACTACATTGTTCAGCTTGTCAGGCATGTACTCAGTGGAGATCCAGAAACTAGTCAGTCAAGACAGCACTATAAATATGTAAATCTAAACAAACTAGCAACCCCCACAAATTTTCACCTTTTCTTTTTTCCCCCTAAAGTTCTAGCACTATTTTGATCAAAGGCACAGTCTGAGAAAACTAGAAACCAACCTCTCTGACAGAACCTATTTTTTTTCACAGGAACTAAGAACCACATAATCAAATATATATTTATCTTACAATAGTTTCAATATTGCAACAGCCCAAATACTACTTGTCAATTAGCATATTTAGCAAGATTTGGATACTTTCCATCACACAAACATAGTTGTGCAACTGAAAAAGTAACACAGAACCATTTTTCCCAAATATTCAAAAAGCAATTACAGCATAATTATCATAGATGGATATGCATTTTTTTAAGTGATGTCTGCCTAAACCTAATTAACATCCTGTCTCCAGGTGCAGAATGATCCAAGAGGACACAACTTTTAAATTTTCATTCTTTGTTTTCTGTATAAATCAACTTTTCAAAACAAATTTGTAAGGAAGAAAACAGACAAGTAGAGTTATCTGCAAAAACACTAAGGTTTTTTTGTTAAGCTCTGTCAAGCAGAATTGAATTATGCCCCTCAAGAGATACCTCCTAAGCAGCTAATACAAGCAGGCTGAATCATACTATGGAGATGCTCAAGTCTTGCCTCAGTTAGATGAGCCAAATACTAAAATAATACTTCCAGAATTTCCTCCTTCTGAGATTTAACAATAATTTCATGAACAAATCTTGCGGTATTAATGTACAAGTGTATGGCTAATCCTAATAATACCAGAGTGGCAAAACTGCAACACACACAAGCAATCTATATCCAATGCTGCTTGATTATTTTAAATATTAAATTACTTCAAAACTCTAAGATTTTCCAGAAGACTAGTTAAGTGTGATTCATTTTGAGAAGATCCTGAGATAAGGTGAGAAGTGTACCTGAAGTTGAAAGGTAAAGTAGTACTTATACATACAAGCTGGCATTATACCATACTGGAATGGAAGCTCTTTCATGCTTATGAAATTAAATAATATGCTTCTTAATGAAAAACTGCATGTAGGAAACAATTTTGTCATTTGGAATGTAAGATACATTATTGTGAAAATCTATCAACTACAGAATTATAAACAAAGAGGACACCACTATCCAGATCTAATGGAACATTTACTGTAAGGATTATTTAGTTTGATGGCTGGGAAGGAAGATGATGTATGGAAACTAAAAGAATAACAATAAAGCAGGTCAAAATAAGTAATTTTTTAGTAAGAATTTGAGAAGCTTTATGAAACAAATATTTGGTCAATAGACAGGCAAAGATTTCATTGAAGGTAAATCAAAAATAACTAAACTTTTAAGGCTGGAAGGGACCTCCCAGAATTGTCTAGTCCATTCCCCCTACACAGAGCAGGGTCAACTACCACAGGTTTCTTACAGCCTTGTCCAGTTAAGAAACCAAAAGTTCTCTGGGCAACCTGATCCAATGCTTGATCACCCTTGCTGTCAAAATGGTGTTTCTTAGGTTTAAATGCAATTTCCTTGTTGCTGTCTGTGACTATGGCTTCTTGTTCTTTTACTAGGCACTGCTGAGAAGAATGACTCTGCCTTTTTTACTTATCAAGTATTTTACATAGATTGACAAAATTCTCCCTGAACCTTCCCTTATCACCGTGAAACAATCTCAGCTCACTTCTTCTCCTTGTGTGTCAGATGCTTCAAGCCATTAGTCATAATCTCTGGATTTGCTCCAGTACATCCATATCCTTCTTGTACTATGGAACACAGACCTGGACATAATATTCCAGGTTTGCCCTCACCACTGCTGAGTCAAGGAGAATAAACACTTGTTTCAACCTTCTGGCCATGCTCTTACAAACACAGCCCAAAATGCTTTCTGACCTTCATTGTTACAGGGACACTTGCCCAGCATATTTGCAACTTACTGTCCATAAGACCTCCCTCTGTTGAACTTCATGAGGTCCTTCTCAGCCCATTTCTCCAGCCTGTCAAAGTCAGCTTGTCCCTCTGAATGGCTGCACAACTGTCTGTTCTATCATCCCCTCTAACCAATTCTCTAACTTGTTGAGGGTAAACTGTCCCATTATCCACTCACTAGCAAAGAGGTTAAACAGTACTGGACCAAGTACTGACCCTTCACTAGTAACTTGCTTATAGCTGTCCTCAGAGCCCAGCAGTTCAACCTGTTTGCAGTCTCACTGCCCACTTACATAGTCTGTGTTCCATCAGTTTATAAAAGAGGATACTTTTATAAAAGAGGGAAGACATTGAAAAAAGCCTCACTTAAATCAGGACAAATAATATAATATCAACTGCTCTTCCCTCATCAGAGCTCTATAACAGACATGTATAACTTCTCCTCTTTGTGCAGTTACTTATTAGGTATTCAAAGGAGATCACAGCTGTTAAAAATCTTCCTATGGCTTACTTTAGAGGAAAAACAGAAAAATCATGTCATGTTCTTTACTCTCTGCTTTCATTGCACAGTAAGTATTTAGCTTTACCCTAACTATTCAGTTCACTATTCAAACTGCTACTAGCTCTTAAACAAAATATACCTTCTCCACTACAGTAACTTTTTCTGAAGATTACATAATTTTCTGAAATATTGGGAATTCAAGATTTTACAATCTGTTGTGAACTCTACAGTCTTAAACTACACCATACTTTTCAAAAAAAGAAATCCAAGAAGGATATTGCTTTGCTTTTGTCCACTCAAATTTAGTTTCAACGGCACATCTTACAGAAGAAATACCAACAACATTTCATTTTGGGGATGAAAATGGTTTCATAATCTTCAATAAGATGAAGTCTTATTCCAAGTCTTAGCTAAAGAAATAACCTGATGAGGAGGGTACTATACAGCTCTAAAGAAAAGAAGGCATCTGTATAGAAATGTATGCAAACATTTGTTGGCAAAAGTAGCCTGCACCATTGAAAAGGCAGTTATTGCTAGAAGATAGTAAGTTATCAGTGGTTGAGCAGCCTTGCAAATAATTTCTCTAAAATAGTCAGGTCATTGTACAAATGCTTCACATAATTTATATTTTAAAAATCTTTCATGTATATCTTTATTTCATGCAAATTTAAAAAAAAAGAGAAAGTCAATACCAGGGCATCATTAACCTAACAATCTTGATATAATAACATTAGTTGTTTCACATTTGGTAACTTCCGTTAGACACTCAAGAAATACAGTTCATTCCCCAGAAAAGGGCATCAGTATCTGTAGTTACTCTTCTTTGATTCTGATAGCCAATGTTACTGATTCCAGTTTGAGATACAATAAAAAGTACATATATTATGCATACATTCAATCTTCACCAGTAGACTACTGGGCTGGGCAATAATACTATTTCAACATATGGTAAGCATACAACTTTTAAGATCAGGAAAAAACCTTAGATTAAACCTTATGTTAATATTTCTGAGGAATTATAAATTGTTGGGATGCGGAGAGGAGGAGGATGGTTATTTGCTTTATTTTGTTTTCAACCAAGTTATGTCCTTCATCAAGATAGCAAGAAAATTCCTTTGCACCAAGAGACAACAAGGTAGACAGGATAAGCCTAATAGCCTAACTACATGTTATTCCATTTAATATTTGAACTAAATGTCTATGCTATGATTTTTCTATATTTTTACTGAAGAAAAAATGCCAGAATTTCTATGATCAAAAATATTTACATCAAATCTACAAATAAAGTTGATATACTATGAAGACTATGCTTAGAGGCTTCCAGCACTTGGGACATGGCTAAAAATGTTATTTTTTAAGGTGGCCAAGATGCTCAGTTTTAGAGAGGTTTATCTGCATTTATGTTTGTAAATCTTTTTTTTTTTTTAAATCTAGAATGAACAGTATTCACTCAAGAATTTTAAAAAAAATCCAATCTATCATGTTATATCAAAAGCAGTCAAACATGAAATGACTGATTCATTTTCCAAACAGATCTGGCAGCACCATGAGAATCCAAGCCTCTGTAGATGCACAGCAGAAAGAAAAGGGGAAAAATGTTTCAAAAGCAATAAGGAGGGAATGGCAGCAATTGCACTTGCAGTTATTCATGTTAACAGAAACAGTTCTGGATGACAGGCAGCACCTTTTACAACTACTGCTACTTCTCAACTAATGAATTGAGATTAATCCATTAAAAATCATTGTAGACTGAGAAACTCACCTCTGTTTACCCTAGGATTGGAACACTGATGAACTTTCACTCCTTTGAAATCAATTTCCCACTAACTTCAGATGCCAGGATTTTTTCCCATTCGCTTGTCTTTCATAACATACATAGTACATTAAAGAATATTTCCTGAAATAATTCTGGGAGTAAATCAGGGTGCTGGTGTTGCCCTGCTGAGAGGAAGAGAAATCTGTGTATTTTAGGAAATGTTGGATTATTTTAAATACAAGTGTCCTTGTTCACATGGCCTCAGAGTTCAGCAAACCAGCAGGAAATTATGAACTCTTGTCTTCAATTAAGTCATTCCTGAAAGGTCTATTACCACTCTGCAGCATTTCCATCAGGCCCCTTCATCAGACTGGTACCAAAAGGGAGCTTCTCTTCCAACTTTCAAAGAAGCAGCAGGACACACTGTCAACTCAGACTTACCAGCTTCTTCACATCAGTGTATCTCAAAACAGAGATTCTTTTCTACCAAAATATTCCCACAGGATGTTAAACTGAAAGGCATTCAAAAGAACCATAGCAGGTCATTATAAAGTTTAGAAGGACTGCATTGTCATGTATGCCTTAAGCATTCAGCTATTTTGACTGAGAAAACAGGTTTTGATGTATCTAGTCACTATGGGGAAGATATATTCCACAGTTCACAGCAGCACAGGAAAAACAACAGATCCTGCAGTTAGACCAGCATTGCATTTGAAGTTCACAGTTGGTAGCTGAATGCCCTAATTCATCAGCACTGTTCTAGTTAAAAGACATATTCAGAGAAGCAGTATGCTTACCTAGCTGGAATCAAGGAATGCTGATGCAAAGAGTGAGACCAGCCAGGAAGGATAGCAGATCAAAAATGTAACTTAAAATATGTCCTCACAGTGGTTTCCTCTGAGAGCTAAGGATACAGAGCAGCACCATAAAGCTCCAGAAAGCTTCATATTTTCACACAATACCTACTATGTGTTATTTCAAATAGACAACAAGTTCACTGTTGTGTTCCTATCCAAGATCACTTAAAACTCTTCTTACTTGGTCTATGTTTGCTGTGGACATGCAACCTGTAGTTAACTTCTTCACTTTGAATTTTATGCAGCATTGTTTGCTAGTATTTTCCTACAGAGTGGCATTTAAAAGTTTAGAAACATTTGATTATTCTGCAACTAGAGAAATGGCACAGATTTATCAGCAGTCCTTGAGTCCTTGGTTTGCATTGCACTTTATTTTTTAACAGGCTGAAATCAAAGTAATCAAAAACAAAAAATAAATAATAGGATTAAAGATCAATATGACAATAGGAGGTACAGTGGGGTTCCCAAGAAGAAAAGAATTTTCCATCTAGAAGGGTGTAAGAATGAAGAATAAGCAGGAGCTGCAAAAAGTTGAAGGCTGCTAGTGTGAAAAGTATGAATGGCACTGAGCCACATGGGTATGACTCAGTGTACTGCAGAACAATTTTGGAGCCTTCCATTAGCACAGGCACATTAGATGTATGTACTAGAAAACCTTGTAATTGCATTGTCCACTCATTGATTTAGGCCTTAATGGCTTAGAAAAAGTGCTTTGAGAATAAAACACACAGTAAGTGGAGACAGCACTTTGAAATGGCACAGTTTCTCCAAACAAAATGGTTAGTGTAGAACTATCACAACAGAAGTTTAGTCACCTACTGGAAAGGTAATTTATCAGTCTGCCTCCTGAGGTGAGCAGGGGTTCCTTCAAGGTTCAGTGGTTATAGCAAGTCTACACATGCATTTAGAGATGCTCACACACCTCATCCCAAGTGTGAATCCCACCTTCTGTATTAAAATAATACTACAATGAAAAAAACCAACAGAACAACAATAAAAACAACCAAAAAAAACACCCACGCACCCTCCCAAAACAAACCAACCAAGAGAAAAAAAACAACAACAAAACCAAACCAGAATACCTATTTGCCAAACACTTTCCATTCATCTCAGATATATACCACTCTAGGACCTTTTATATGGCACAGTGAGTGTGTCTTGGAAATTACCTCCAAAAGTCAGAAACCTAGAAACCTTCAATACTACTGAACAGAAAACTAACACTGAACAGACTCCTGAGCTAAAGCTGAATTCTACTTCCCTAACTTTCACTGCCTCTTTAGAGGAAGGCTTCTTCAAAAACATAGTCTCTCAAAATGCTATATAATGTTATGCAAAATCATGATCATTAGTCATCTGTGATAGAGCAAAGCTACATTTCTGAGCTGTATTGCTCAAGAACAGCAAACTCTGTACATACAAGTGATACAGCACTTAAGGTTTTGAACACAGATTAATTAATTTGAGTTGTTTGATTACACTAAAAGAATGATTCTGCCACTGCTTATATCCATCCAAGAATGCCTGAGAGTATGTAGTGATGCTTCTCAGCTGGCCCCCTATGATATCCATTTCTACCTATGATATCAATTTCTAACTTGACTTTTCATGTAGTTTTTAGGTTTTACTGTTGCATAAATTACACCAGAATATTACTTTGCAAGTGACAAATCTATAACTAGAAATTCATTTACTAATAGCGTACAAAGAAATTATAGGGAAGCTGTTTGTTACAGTAATCAAAAGGGAAATGTTAAGAAATGCTAAGGCAAGTAATATCACATAGGCTCAGAACATCTATGAATAAGAACACTGACCATGTGTAAACGTACTTAAATGCAAAAAAAAAAAAGGCGTTTTTTGCTCACCACTCCTGACATCTTCAAATACAACTCTCCTGAAAAAGGACTTAGTCCTGAGCATGAAACCACAGAAGCTACAGAGCTATTCTAGGCATTCCACCTGGTAACAGTACTGTCAGTTTTGGTTGATCTAGATTTTATATCTGATTTCTACAGAGGGGAATCTAAGAAGGTATCAGTTTTTATTTTTTAACCAAGTCTGCACAAGCAACTGTTCGATCTGCATTCACAGGGATAACATTTTGTATTCATGGCTATACATGTGTAACAGACATAAATCAAAAAAGGATGAAATAGGTTATGAATAAATGGGGTTGGTGAGGAAGGAACAAGCAGAGAGATACTTAGAGGTAGTGTTCTGTGATTGACTTCAAAAGAATCTGATATTCTGTCTTTGAATGCCTAATAAAAACAGGTGTTTCAGAGCTGCCAAGTAATTAATTTGTGGAATATGCTACACAGATGAGCAAGTGAGAGTTTCTCAACAACAGTGAAATATTAACACTTTTACGTTTTACATCCTGTAGTGCTTCAAACTGTACTAAAGCAAGTCCCAAAGTTCAGGAAAGCAATTTATGCTCTGTAACAGTAACATGTGCACCCCCAGCTAGCCCTGAGGAAAACTAGAACACTACAGAAAACTCATCTAAAACATGACTGGCTGTAGCGAGTAACTGGTTCTTGTGATTAAACTACAATGTAATTTGGAAATGGAATCCAGTAGCTTGAGGTTAAAACATCTTGCCCCCACCTCACAGTCTGTTTCATTTTAATTGACATGAAATAAAAAAACCTGTTCAGGTCTTTCCTCACAGACTTACCTGCTGCTTTAACTATGTAACGCTTACCCCCCAAGGGCTAGAGGAAGGCTCTCATGTTAGAATAGGTTCCCTTCGGACAAACAGCATAAAACAAGTTACAAGAAATAAACCTATTTTCAGTCTATGAAGCAACCCTTTCTACTGAGCAAATAAGAAAGAGCATTGCTGAAAACGATCCTTCACTGTTTTAACAGGTGCCCACAAAAACAAATGTAAGACTTAAGCCCCGTGATTCTACACAACAAAAGAGGAAAATTTCATAGACAACAAGGAAGTGTAGAAATTATGCCAGACTACAGAAATGACAAAACTAGAAAATCATATGTATATTTGCAGATGTCCAGCACACAGAAGAGCATTCTTCCCCTTTGCAGCTGATTTATGCAAGACATCTTCTGGTTTCTTTCCTTCTGTAAGAGTTGTAGAAATTTTGGAGTCAAAACCAAACCAGAGCACCCTGACTTTATATTTTGTATATTTTCATGTACCATGGACATGAACAAAGAAACTGAAGAATGGATGGTCTAATGGCCTATAAACCACAGTTGTCTTCTGGTGGAGTTGAAGGGAATTTTATTAGTTTTCCTTAATTTTAACATTTGAATTACTCATTTGGAGACCTCATTCTTCATTTTCTTTCTGGAGGACAACTTTATGATCTTGCAAGAATCAGACATACATTGCCAATCAAATACGTGTTCAACCATTTATTCAGTAAGCAGCTGTGAGTATCCAAATGTGGTTCTTAGCTCCAGTAATTATAAATACAGAATTTGGTCACAGCATTATTTACTGAATTCAAAATTACCTTCAATATTCAAATGTTCTTAGCAATGTACTAGCACTGAGCTGCTGAATAGGAAGAGGAGTTTTAGTATGTAAGAACAGAACTGTACCAATCTACCATTAACTAAAAAAAATAAGAGTCTCTATATTTTTCAGAAGTATATAGAACATACAAAAATAATAACAACTCAAGTCCTTTGAATTTAACATGAGAATTTTTTTTCCAGTTAAATCAAGAAGCAAAAATAAGGTGTTTTCATTAAATCTTGCTAGAGGACAGCTATTCAAAATCTTGATATAGAAATACAGATGTTTCTTGAAAATAAGAGCATCAAAAGAACTGAAATTAAGAGCAAGGTAAAGCTTTGTCAAATGCAGAATGTTTCACACTGAGTGACAGAGTAACCTCTAGAAACATGGAGTTTCCAGCTCCCCATACAATAGTTTATTGTGCTTCTACAAACTGAAAATTCACAACATGCTCCAGTACCAAATGCTCTGAATTATAATGTGAACAGTACATAAAACTAACAAAAATATTTTCTTTTCAGAAAGTACATCAAAACAAATTTAGGATTTCATGTCGAGATTGGAGGACATTACACATTCAATTAAAAAAAGCAATAAAAAAAAGCAAAAAAAAGCAGGATGTTCTTTGATTTACAAACAGGCACTAAGAACCCAAAACGGACAGCAAAACGGAGAGAGTTTTTGGAAGTTCAGAGCTACATTATCCAAATCACTTTCTGCTTTTACCTTAGGCTAACCTAGTGTATTGATACAAGGATTTATCCACATTGCTTACTTACTTAACTGCTAACATCGTAACTGAAATATACCATGTGTTTTGAATTCAAAGAACTAATGTGTTATTTCATCCACAGCTTTCAGATCCCAGTTATCTTTAGAGCCAGTAGACAAAAACAGTTCCTGATCCAAAATCTGTTCAAGATGCATTTAGTATACAGTCTGGAGAGCAGCCTAGTGGTTATTTCAGTCATAGCTATTGCCCATCACTTAAGAATTCATTCCTGTTGACAATGGAACTTGGTTATCTCATTCATTCTTCAACACTTTGAAGGGTTTTTTTCCCCTTATCACCACAGGATTTCAATTCTCATCCACAGAATTATAATTCTCAATGTACTGCCAAATCTACTTGGAAAACATGAGTAAAATGCACCCAAAAAAATGCCATGTGTATTTTTTTAAAATAATCACTATAACCAAACTGCACTGAGATCAGATCAGTGGAGTAGATGACTGCAATGGGCATCATAAAACCTAATCCCAAAGCTCCTTTAAATCAGTGACAGCCTTTGGGTCAAACCTAGTTAGCAGCAATTAATTACCAGAGCTGTCAGTTTAAAATCTTTCACTAATATTACATTCATGTTAATTAAAAAAAAATCCTCCCAAATAGTTTAAGACTGAATTTCTCTTTCACATCACATCCTTGGAGCCCTAGAAAAAACCTTCCCTACAACCCCCAAGACACAAATGTTGTGGCCTTGCAGGTGTATGGAAACTCAGATTAACATCCTTAGAGATAATTGAGGAATCAAGGAAAATGTTTTGTTTTTTTTCAAACAGGAAGACTGAAGTGACTGTCTAAAACAAGGCACATGTGCAAAAACCAGAGAGCGATATTGCAGATGGTCACAACACTGTTTACATGAAATCTGATTATTTCTCTGATTTTTGGCACAGCATATAAAGAAGCTTATTTTCTTCTCTACATGTGTAATGCCTTTACCAGATACATTGAAGAGCTCAACAAACATTTGCTTCCTATGCATCACCTAATACAACCCATTGTCCCATGAGATAAGGTCCTATCAGGAAACAAAAGTCAAGAAAATATTCAAATTAAGAAACTCATCCAAAATACAGGTGTTAAAGTTGTAACAGTGCTCCTTCAGGCTTCAGAAAGAAACCACAGAAGCATTTGGCACAGTATGAGGGTTACTAGGACAACATCGGCTGGAACAGCATCTCTGGACAAACGTTTGCTATAACTAAAATATTTGAAATTATTTTCCTTATTTTTTTCCATACCAATTCATTATGATACAGAGTTGTAAAATTAACTACTGTTATTGTTCTTTGTTACATCCTCTTGGAAACTGGAGTATGACAGTACGTAGATATTTTAGTTAAAAAAATAATATGAGAACATAAAAAGTACAGTCATTAGTTACTTCAAATAACTATTTTATGAACTACAGTATGTTTAAGTAGACTGGTAATAATTACTAACGCTCGTAATTTCTCATAAGGCTTACACTTTGTTCAAGAAAATTCCACAGAATTACCTAGAAGGTTGCTTTTCATTTTTGTTTCTTGTTGATATTCTAAAGTTTGTACCAGAAAATGGGAAAACTGTCTTGATCTAAAGAAAAACACACAGAGAAACAAAAGCCAGAAGCACAGAAAGCAATTAAAAAGTTGAAGAACAAGACTTTTTACTAAAATCTATAGCTCATAGAAAAGTTGAGCCCTGAGAGAAAACACCACCACATAGGCAGCAGAAGAGAAAGTGTAAACACTCAAATCAGCATTCCCTGCTTTGAAGCATGCAGAGCAGGAATAATTTGCTTGCTCCAGTGACAGAGAGTACTTCTAAACATATGGGTTTGTAGCTTAAAACCTATGGTTGAAGTCTTGTTAAAGCACCTTGCCTTTGAGCAGATTTGTGCAGGCAGGCTCTGATTCCTGAGATATGATATTCATTATTCTGCAGTGAGACAGAACAGTAGCATAATGGCAGTTTCTCACATATTGCACATTTCTGGGCATCATTACAAGACACTAACAATAAAAACTGAAGAAAAATAAAAATTTTCTCTTGTGTCATTATTTCTCTCATGGCTGCAACAGAACAGAACACATGACTATTCATGTCTAGTAACAGAGCAAAATACTTAAATGTGTTTTGCCACCCACCAGAGAGCCCAGATGCTGTCTATCAAGCTAGCTGACAACAACCCTCTAATGCAACTTCCTCTTACAAGACTTCTTTGGAAAAGTTCACCTCTCGTGGGACCTCTGGTTTTAGGGGGATTTTCTTAGTAGTTGTTTTAGTACTTACATTCCCCAGTATTCTGCAGATTTATTATTTCATTTCACTTTATGGGAAAATCCTTCAGGAGGACCCTTCAGACTACCATGCAGATTTCTCTTTATGCTGTGCAAGAAGTAAAAGGACTTCACTTGACTTCATACCAACTTCACCTTCTTCTAAGTATATGAAAAGGTGCTTATGAGTATACACTGTCATCAAAATTTTGATAACACTAATATTAATGAATTCAGCTGGGAAAGCCAGAAGATTGCAACAGACAAATTTATTATAAATTCAGCATGAAAGTGGAAAGATTTTTCTCCATCTTACTCTGTTATATAAATCATCTCAGATATACATGATAGCAGTCATCTCATATCTACCATGTCATGTTACATCTCTATGCATTGGAGACAGGAGATTGAAGATGATAAAATGTCAAGATGGGAGGTATACACCAAGATTGCATTTTAGATGAATCTCTAACTTGTTTCCTCACCTTACTGCTTGGATAGATCATCCTAACCAGGATGTTAGGAATTACTTATACCAGTCTCACTAATTTTCCTGAAGTTTTGAGAGTTTGGATGTTCTACAGTGATATGTTGTACATTATCAGCAAGTCCTGACCTTTCTAAATGCATAAGGAGTGGCAGATATATAATAGAGCGCTCCACCAGTATGTGTTTAAAAAAAAAGAAAAAACCAACTCACCAAGATAGTCCCCAAACACAAAACCCACAGAACTTGGGCCCTTGTAGTAGAGGCATATTCAGGACCTTATATTTGCAGTACTTATATGAGGAGCAGAATCCCTAACTGCTTCAGGAGAAGCTTCACAATCATACATACTGTAACTCTACAGAAGAAGCAACACATTTTAGTGGTGATGTATTTTAAATGACTTAACAAGATCCATGGTCATAAAGGAGAAACATGAAAAATTTTAATTTAGTATTTGAAACTCAGAAATTGATCTTGTGAAAGGGTTCTTAGATGGTGAAAAATATCAAAAAAGTGGCAGAAGCAGATAGCATTTAAGATAACTTAAGCAAATAATTAGCACATGCTCCATGTCCATTAATATTAATGAATACAATGTTCTTTATGAAAAAAAGCTGTTTTCCTTATAAAATCATTAAATAGCTTTCCTCTTTTTTATTATCATTTAGCTTCTGGTCACTTTTTTGACTATTCACATAACACCAATTATCTGTGGCAGACAGAAGGATAAAATGGCCTCCTTCAGTCCTCTGATACTTCTCTAGTTCCTCACATGACTTTGATTACCTAAAGTATAACTCACAAAACTGTGCTAATAATTTGACTTGTATAATGCATGACATTCCAAACAGCAGTTTTTAAACTGTAGTTTAAGTGAGCCACATAAGCCCCCACATAGCCCTACAAATACTTTACCTCAAAGTTTAATTTCTGTTTGTACCAGTGTTTACTCTTTTTTCTGTGTGTAAATGTCAGCTATGATGTGGCAAAGGCTGCTCATTCTGGAGAATCTCTGCAGCAATTGCACCAACAAGCTACTAACAAGTAGCACACTAGAATACAAACAGATCTGAAAAGTGAAACATCAGTGCAGAGGACCAGGTATCCATGATGTAGACATTTTTTGGAAGTGGTGCTTTAAATTTATTTTGGCATAATTCCAGTTAGATCCTATGAACTAGACATGAGATCACAACTTTGGTTTAGAACAACCTAAAGGGAATCCATTTTATGCAATCTAGAATACCAAGGGGGGGGGGGGGAAAAACACGCAAGGGGGAAAAAAAAGAAAAAANGGGAATCAGCAAGTGGGAAAGAAAAGCATAGAATCATTAAGGTTGTAAAAGACCTGTCAGATCATCAAGTCCAACTGCCAAACTACCACCACCATCATATTCGCCATCAAGATATGCACTCAAAACACAATCCTGATCAGATCTCAAATGCAGACACAGATGAAACATGAATTTAGGGACGGAAAAATCTTCATCAGATTCTCAGGTAGATGAAAATTTAAATCTACAGCTCATAAAATGACAATGAAAGGTTTCATAGAATTACATCTTAAGTTATGAATTGCTGGCTACAATTTAAAAGCTCTTGTAACATATTTGGAATAGAAATGGAGTAAATACTTCCCATTAATTAGTCACCAAGTGTAATGTTGCATATTAAAGAAAAACAATGATCCAAAGAAGTTACACAGCTCAGACTCAATATAAAAACTCAAAGACCCCATAAAAAAAATTCAGAGACCCTTGGACAAGCACAGTGCTTGTACTGTTACAGCAACATAGTTCAAAAAAACACCAGGGGAACAGAAACAGTGTGGAACCAGTCCAGTCAAGAACCTTTACAACTTTACATAACCACTCTGTATCTTTATTCTGACCTATTATTCACTCTGTGCAACAAATCTTTCCCCTGCCATAGAATTCCAAATTTCAGTCATCCACAGTTCCTATTTATGGCTCTGTTCTCCACACATTCAGGTTTTACATTCTGTATTACAGGGCTTGCAAACAGCTGAGTATCCACTACAGAATTGACCCTGAATGCCTCTTTTGAGACAATAATTTTGTTAGATATGAAAATAACAAGCTCTATGACATTTAGTCACTTTTGAAGCCAACCTTGAGCATTAACAAAGTATGAGATGCCATTATTAAAGAAATAAATCCAAAGATTTTTCCAGATGAAGAAAGGCCACAGGAATAATCTTGCTTATAAGATCACATATGATTATTAATGAGTTTTCAATGTGCATACATACTCCTCAGAGAACCTTTCATAAGCTGTTCTCCAGCTGGGGGATGCACGACAGTGCAGCTCCACAGGGAGGCTCTATAAATACTCCAAGGCCAAAAGACATTGTGAGGATGAATAGCTTGCCCTTCATATAATTTACATGTTCAAAGTCACAAAACACTATGCATATATCAGTAAGGCTCATGGTCTCAACTTATGATTTCCTATGTAATAAGGGAACAGAATCTCTCTTCTTGAATTTGAATCAAGGAAAATAAAAACAAAGTGTAAGGTAATTTATGGTATGCCTGCATGCTCAAGGTCACAGAGAACTACCAGAACCAGCTCTGCTTAAACCAACTCATCACTAGTAGTGCAGTTGTCCTGCAATCTCAAAACACTGCTGCCAATAGCTGAGCTGGTTGATTGTTTCTACGTTGAACAGCCATTTAGTTGTTTCAACAACACAACTACACATAACAAGCCCATAACATTCTTGTGTTTCTCTAAGGCTTTGGCTGAAACTCAGTGCTGAAAAAGTAAATAAAACACTAACTTCTTGTCACTGGAATTTGCCAACAAATAAATGGAAATGATGGATTATAAATAACTACTAAAAGCATCAGAATCAATCAAAGTCTAAGAAAACAGAAAATGCAGGAACTGTGAAAAACAATAGGTTAGTCCTACAAAGGCTGAGGAGATTGCCATCAGGGATTTCTGATACTTCTCTGTAAAGTTTCTATCACAAATGAAAGGGAAATTTTTCTGGATAACAGTACTGACTTACATTTTTTATAAGCGTAAACTAGGAAACATTATGCATAATTAATGACACATTTTTATTTATTTATGCAGCAATGAACCTTAAGAAACCTGTAGAAATCTACGATTGAGTCTCAGGAATAGCTTTTGCCTTCCCAAATTTTCTAACAGACAGAAGTCTTATGGCAGAAATTTGATAGCTATTGCTTCCGGTACAGGCATCAGGCATAATGGGTCTGTATCTCATTCACACTTTTACTACCATTGTGACCTTAAATGAGCATTTAGCAAACTTTCAGAAACAAACTAGACCAAAATAGACTACTAAAAGCTACATTCTATGTAGCTATACAGTGTTGCTACACAAACATAAAATAGCTTAACAAGTATGTCTAAAAGTGGACCTTTAATTACATGAAGTGTTGCCTGTATAAACAAGATCTTCTTTAAACAATACAATGTACTACAAGAATCACAAAATTATTAAAAAACAATAAAACAACTGACACTGGAATTGTTTTTTAAGAGTCAGGCATCAGCTTTAAACTAAATTTAAGATTTGAGACTACAGAAGGAAAACACAGGAAATATATGATATGAATTTATGTGTCTACCTCTTATGTGCTATTGGAAAACCTCATGTAAAACTGAAATAGACTACTATTAGCCTGTTTTATTGCTTATAGAAGCACAGTTGTATGTGATTGGACACTAGAATTTGATCATGAGAAAAAGCAATTGTGGATATGAAAAGTAGAAAAAATAAATTTGGTGTGACTGTTTTATGGGACTTAGAGTGAACAAATTCCATTACAGTGTCGGTTTTACCCTGTAACGTATTTAAAATTTTTCCATGAGTAATTAAAAACTACTAATTCAAACAACACTGCATGACAGGATTCTAACCAAATTTACTAGACAAAAAAAGTATGAGAGAACAGTAACAGTACTCACATTTGCCACCATTCATCAGTTCACCTAGAATCAAAAATGATAATTTTTCTTAATTATATTTTTGTTTCTGGAGCTCAATGAGAAAGAGAAGCCTGTACACAGAAAGGAACATGGCCAGACACTGGCTCAGGTACAGCTTGTAGATATTTCAGCACTGCCTTCAATCAGACACATTTAACTATCATCTACACACAGTATTAATAATAAAAAACTGTTGCAAGTGAGACTGCAAACCAGTTTAATTCCTGATGCAACACAACAGGTATCAGCCTAGTTATATCTGGCTAGCTGCACTGCCACAGCTAGCTTTTCACTTCTATAGTTTATCAGCAGTGTACAAGAACCATTTGCATAGCTTTAAATCCCAAAAACACTTAATGCTTGCTTTATTTCCACTGAAGGCAATGAAATGAAGCCTAAGTTTAAAGTAAAGTGTACACTTGAATACAATGATGAAAAGTGGCCAAAATCACATTACTGGATCAGTATCCGAAAAGTCTTCAACTAATGTTGAGATACGATTATAGGTTTTTCTTTCCTCAAAGCCTAATGAGTCATTTCTTTATATACTTGTAAGAGCAGCTGGAGGCTTTCACCCCAGAAGAGCCTTTGTGTAAGGTTCTTTATGTAAAATAAAATGGTAGTCCTCATTGCATTTTGGCTTCAGGCAGTTCCTGAAAGTGCACACTGAGGTGACACCAAAGTATCTGTAAAGGAAAGCAAGACTAACCAACTTCTGGATCTTAGCTGTAAGTGTGGCCTGTTTATAATATCAAGTTTAATGGAGTTTAGCACATGAAGAAAAGTAAAGATTTAAGCACTAAAAAGTGGCATATGTGTGAGGTATAAGCAGGCTAGGGGAGCATCTAAGTAACTTTATAAAATCTGATCTGTTATGCCGGTGAAAAGGAAAAAACTGGGCAGTTCCTCCAGTTGTGAGCAGACCCCCCTCAAAAACAAACACAACAACAACAAAAAATCCAAAACCAAAACAGTTCCAGAGTAGTTCCCTTATCATTTCATGCTGAGCCTCAAAATGCATCTATGAATAAAAGCATCAGTTTTAAGGGCCCTTTGTAAGTACTGTGATAACAGGATTGGACTGTCACCACTGGTCTTTCACACCTGCTTTTAGACATATATATTTCCTGATTTGTTCACTTGGATAAATTCAACCTAGCTACTAAAAATGATATTTTTAGAAAAACAAAATAAACCAACTCAACTCGTCTGGTCCAATAAAACAAATATTATTTAGTGCTAATTAAAAAAAAAAATCTAAGTCTTACTTTTACATTGAATTTAATTATTTGGCATACTCATGTGACATGAGGATCCTCTGAACTCTAATACAGCTATATCAATTTGAATAGAAGTTTCTTTCCCCAACTGACTGGTTTGGGTTTTTTTTAAATGTACTAGGACAACAGACCTCCAAATTCTACAAACACACTAAAAGAACACCAATTAAAGGAAGTATGCTGACATCACTTGGCAGAAGAATCACATATTGGGGATCACAATATTTCATTTGGAACAAAATTTTTCTTCATGCTTGGTAGGTAAGAATATCTTAAATTATCAATAGCATAGAAAAATTCTTTGGAAAGTTTACTTTTTCAAACAATGTCCACATTAACTCAATGAACCCCTGCTGAATCTAGTACAGGCTATGAAAGTATTAGGAGGTTAGAACAGAATTCTTTTTTTAGTCATGCTTAATCTTCACAAGCATTACATTTTTCTCAGGAAAAGAATCTTATTGCCTTTCATCAAGCTCTAAGGTTCTCAGTTTCTCATACCCAAGATTATAAATAATCTCTGTAATATCTCAACAGTCAAATATCCCTACAGCTTTTTGGGAAGCATTCTTCCATGTCACCACACAGTCTTCTTACACTGGTGTACTAGTTTAAAGGTAAACCAGCAGGAGAAACGAACCCAAGTTAGAAAGGGATTACAAGTCAGAATTACAATTTAATAAAAAAATCACAATAAATGCAATGATACAGAGAAAAAAAACCCTGAACACAACCCACAAAAACAGACATACAAGCCAGCACTGTAGGGCACAAACAAAATGGAGCTTCCTAGCTCCCGTGCTGAGCACCACACACCCCCATAAACACGAAGTAAAAGGGGGAAAAAAAAAACCAAACCTGTTGGTAAGGATGATGGTCACAGTCCTATTGAGGTCCTGGCCCTTCTCTAGATCTGACAAGTGGCACTCAAAGGCCCAAACCCCCAAGATTATATNAGATCTGACAAGTTGTACTCAAAGGCCCAAACCCCCAAGATTATATATGCTTAGGCTCAGATGGGAATGCCCAGTACTAATCCTTGATGGCCCATTAGGTGACACAACCCCTCAGGCTGAGTGTGAAGGTGCTAATGACTCCTCCTGAGGGGAGTTATCACACCTGAGTCCTTGGTGTGAAGACAGGAAAACTTCCTTATCTCACAGAATTCCTAAACACACAGCTGGTAGCCTGAGGGCCAGTGTGCCCTGGGCAGCTGCTGCAAATGATCCATTGTTAGCAGTTCATCAGAAATGACATAGAGGGTGTAGAATACACAGCCCTGGCCAGACTCATCCTGTAATAAAGTGGTCCTGGCCACTATAACCAGGACAACTGGACAGACTTAAGATGTTTTTACCCTTCCTCCCCTTAGAACAGTATTTGACTACCTTCTATTTAAAGGTCATCATAATGCCATTAAAGAAAAGGAAGGTGTATGAAATTTAGAAGTTGTTTGTTTGTATGTATTTCTTGTTAAGGGGAGAAAATTAATTTCAGAGAAAAACCATGGTGGTACAAAAAAGACTCAAATTACTTTATATGTGGCTAAATTCTAAAAGAGACTGAATTAACTGATTATTTTTTGAAAACGTGGATTGTTTCCGCTAACTAAATATTCACTTTGTTTAGTGGTGTCTGATCTGGTGTTATTAACTTTTATACTAACTTGGTGTTTTCAACAGCTCTACTACTATCCCTCAAAGTGAAACAAGAAAGAAGCAGGACAAACAACAATTTAAAAAGGTGATTATTACATATCTTTCAAGATAAGAGAAGCTAATCATCATTCGGAGAAGAAAAAAGTGTAATTTCCTACTTTTCTCTTTCCAGTTTTACATCCATGCATTCTCTGTGTGTTTTGCCAAGTAAACTATTTTGCTTCTATAGAAAGAACATAGCATAGATGACCAAAGTAGCATCAGTAAAACTGTTAAAATATGCTGAATTTACTCTAATATGTAAAATCTCTGTTCAGAATTAGATTCTGTTTTGCCATGATACTACTGATGACAGAACAATAATCACAAGCTTGTTCCCTCAAGGAACTGATGGATTTCTACCATAACAAGAATTCCACTACTCATTTTTACTTATCTTTTTTATTATAAGAGTTTCATTCTCTCTTTTACAGATCCGTTAAACAAGAGACTATGAACAACTTGTAATTGTACTTTTGTTCTGGTCTTGTTTCCATCTCAACAGATGACAAAAGAGCCTGAAGACTCTTCTCATTATCCAGTACATTTAGGGAGGTTGAACAGAAAGGAAGAACTAGCGCTAGGTTTTGAATTATCTCTAAAGAGATAGTGTGAGACACTGGATTATGATATTGACTTGGACCAACTCAAGTGTGTGCAAAGGGCGGGGTGAGGAGGGACAGGTCAAATTTCATGGAGCTGAAAGTGTCCCACATGCCAGCTCCTGTGAGACTCATTGGAAAACCCAAGAGCAGCTCTCAGTCAAAGGTAGCCCGTAAGCACTGCTTCACACCATGCCCTCTGGAACTCCTATTGCAGCCCTAGTTTGGATGGCATAGCAGGAACATCACCCCTTATCCTGTTCCAGAGCCCCAAAGTGGCCAGTGGGCCTGAAATCCCACTTGGAAGGGGTGGTTACAGGAGGGCGAGAGCACCTAAAAACAGCAACATCTTTGCTGGAGACCTGCCACCTGGAAGCTGAACTCTCACAGGACTCTCCTGTGGTAGCTATATACTTTTGTCTTTTTCTTTGTTCCTTCTTCTTCTCTTAATCTACTTTATTTTGGGTAACTTGGGACCAAATGGATTGGATTTTGCTAAATTGTATGGATTAGCATGTGCTAAGTCAATGTTTTGTGGAATCCTTTGTTTTGGTTGAATGTTACCCTTTAAACTTTTGCCAAGATCTCTTATTTCCTAAAGTTTACCAGTAAAGTACCTCCTGAGAAAATGCATGTGGCATTTCTCCTCTGCACTCTCTTTTAAGGTGTTAAAAGAACAAGGGCTCTTCTAATAATTCAGCAGATGAATTTTTGGAGCTTTGTATATTTTTAAAGTGAAACTCCTTTGGTGATCTCTTAAGTCCGAGACTTGGAGTCTTACAGCTAGTGTAGCTGATAGACAGTTACTCAGAGCTGTAACTTATTCAAAGGGAAGCCTTTCAAATATCAGGGAAAGAGCTCTGTGGCATCTGTTCCATTAATATATCCTACAGAGTGCCACAACCAAAGCAAAATGTTTTCTATGCCAAGCTTGTTATCAACCTCAGTGAAAACACAAAAGGTAAGAAGTGAAACCATCACTTCTTAGATTAAATGATAAATTAGATATATTCCTTACTTTTACATGCGGAAAGCAAAAGTTAGATCATATTACCAACTGCAATGTTTTTAAGTGTGACACTTGCAGACCAATTATCAGTATTCATCATGGAAAGAGGAGGATACAAAAAGCAATATTCTGCAAATTCTCTTCCACGTTCAACATTATGTAATACATTTATTAATTATAGAACTAGAACAAAGAGTATGCTTACTACAGCAGCACACTCCAGAAAACAGCAGAGATTGAAATCCAGGAATAATCAGCTCCACAAACACAGGAACAGTCACAATTACTGTAGAAATCATATAGGAGCCACAATGAGCCTCAAATCATGAGTCCCTGTGCAATGTAGTTACAAAAAGCGTGATTATCATTCCATGGCATCTACTCAGAGGTATAGTGTGTCCAGCTTTTTGGTCTCCATAATTCAAATCAGAGGTTTTATTAGGAGCTGGGGCTTACAAACAGCAGTAAAAACTTGAAAGACTGTGAAAGATTGTCCAAGATGAGACCTGAGCAATAGTTTCATTTTGACACTGCACTTTAAAAAAACATCTGATTTTCAGAAGACATGCAAAATGATTAGAAGTCCAGATAACGCTGAGTAGAAAAACTCGAGATGTTCTGTTCAGACAGGAAGGATTCCAGATGCCTGCAAAGGTACTACAAAAGGAAAGGAATTTTGCAATAGTTTTTTTATATTATTCTAACATTCACTTAGAAAAATGACTTTAGAAAATCCATAAAAGAACAAAACAAACAAAAAAAAAACCCCAAAAATAAACACACACCAATAACAAGATAACTAAGAAACAGTATTTCACAAACTTAATTATTAAATCACTTTCGAAAATGTTTAAGTAATTAGAAAAATCTGAAACAAACTAAGAATTTTATGCTTTGGATTAAAATTCTAGTCAAAATTTCTCCATGTCAGAACACTTCTGTGGATGTTGAAAACAAGTTTGGTAAAGATAAATTGTTTTGTCAGTGTTAATAACTTTCCCAAAGGATAGCTCTAACTTAAAGCAGACCTGCTATAAAAGATGTGCCTTTAATGCCCTATTGAAAAGATGACCAGATATCACCTTGTTCATGTGCACTTCTCTTTATCTGTGCATGTCTTAACAAGCAGAAAAGAGAGCAGTTACAGTTTGGCAGCAAAAATTTCTGAAGTTTCCAGCTGTGGTTTCCTGTATTTGGAGAAAAGATTGTACTCCAAATGTCTCATGAGCACTAAAAGTTAATGGAAAGTTTTTGCTAATAACCTCTTTGTAACTCTGTATAATGGCTGGAGGTAATACCTTTCACAGCCTGACTTGGTAGGGGATTCTCATTTCCTTTAATTATATAATGCTTTACTATTAAATACATTTAGAGAAAATATTATCAAGTGAACACAAAAACATGAAGAAGGAAAACAGTCACTTTTATGTTCAAGACAGGGTACAAATGGAAAGCAATAAGACCACATCCGAGGATTAAAAGAAGTCTGGAAAAATCTTACACTTTGATAACACCTGGTAATAAAAAACAAAACACACATGACCAAGAAACAGAAGATTGTATTAAAAAGACATGAACAAAGTGAATGCATAGAGCTTTTCTGAAGATCTAAACTCTAAAATTTCAAGTTTTCAAATTCTCATTTACAGTGTTACACATTGTATATGTTGGGGGGGAGGGAGACAGGCAGTGATGTTGATGGGAAACAGCTATACTGGAAAATGTGGAGAAACTAAAAGACTACAGAGTGATTATAAAACTGTCATGTGTCACACTTTTCATGAAAACTCAACTTGAATACTTCTAAAACACTTAAGAGGAAATCACAGCAAGCCCTTACCACTTTAGGCCAATGCAAGTATTCTGAAGATTCATATTCATACTTCCTTTTGCTTATTTACTGTAATAACACATGCATGCAATTTATTGACTCTAGTAAAACCTTGGATTTGGCATTCCCTTTAGAAGGGAAGTAGTTTTCAAAGAGGATTTATTTGTATTAGAGGGAAATATTAATCTGCATATGATTAATTCCTCTATTAACTGTCAATAATCAAAAATTCTGAACAAAACAAAAAATATTAAACACAGCTGTGAACTGAACCACTCCAAATTTAGCTATTTGGGATCTGAAATCCTCACACACGCAAAAAAGTAAACTGGACAATCTGTTACTTCTTTATTCTTTGCTGTTTCTGACACCTATCGGAAAGTTATAAATACCGTCTTTTTACCCAAATAAAGCTAACAGGATGTTGAACTTAAAACACCCCAGTGGGTTGGGGTCTGTCTGCTCTCTATCTCAATATATTCAACACTCTAATAATGAACTTTCCAAAGCCTTATACAGATAGCATTTCAATTAATCTTTCATAAATCAAAATATAATAATTTGTTATTTTTATTCTTGCCTTTAAGCCAACAGCTGTTAATAATTTCCAGACTTCTCAGCAACACTGAAACAATACCTCAATTAAACAAGCAAGCATTATGACCTTACTGAACTGTGGATAACTGTCTCATTAATGCTTTAAATATATATTATTTTGTCATCATCATCATTTGATTTATATGTTCTACAAACAGATTAAAATATTACTATCAGTATCTCCTTGAAATTCCTATGCAGTTGACAAGAGTGAGCCACAAATACTCAAGAATAAGCAGTTTTAACCTTTAATCTCCAGTGATTCATTGCATGGCTGAACAACTGACAAAGTATGAGCTTCAGAACTGACCAAGTAATTTAACTTCTCTTGCAGATTTTAGCTATCTCATCTAAAGACAGTAATGTCATCACTCATACGAATTCTGCAAAATCGAAAACATGTATACATTTTGAGACTTTGCAAAGAGAAGCTGGGCATTCTTACGTATTCTGGGCATTTCACTGTCTAGACTTTCTATAAAATACACTTGAAAGAAGATATTTTAATGTAAAAATCATAAGATTACTGTTTAAGAGTTCGGATACTAAGCCAATGAGTTTTTCCTCTTTCAATATAAGATTTCTTTGGACTCCTAAATTATAATTAGCAGATCTCCCAGTTTAACAGCATAATTGGATATGGTGCAAGTTTGGCTTCACTTCAGCAGGAGCCACAGTGACATGAATGCAAAAACTTTAAGAGTGTCCGGTCATTTTGGGCAACTTATCTGCCCTATATTCTTTGTGCTACATGATCAAGCTTAAACCAGAGGCTTTTCCTCCCCACTTTTATCTTCACTTCTTTGGAAGATCCATATTTTTCCACTCCAAGCCTAGTCTGACAGAATCAGGATTTACTCTGAGCATGGTGCTCTGCACCATGCTACCCAGATTTCATACTGTAAATTAACCATGGCCATTTTATGCACATGTAAAGTCCTAATTTTGCACCTTATGGTATTTATGCATTGTGTTTGGAATTCAGCAGTCACTAGGGATGAGATGACTTCTGTAGCATTGTAACATTCGCAGATGCAGACATGATTGTTTTTCCTTTAGTTGCCTCTTAGAAAATATGGTAAAATTCTGACTAACAAAAAAAAAAAAACAGTTGAAGAAGTGTGAGCCAGACAAGGGAGTAACTTTAAAAAGTAATTATGTGAATGACACTTCTCTTCCACCTTTTAAATAAGAAATAACCAACAATCAAATTATGCAATCAGCCAAAAACTAGGTGAACAATACACTGTTCACCAATTAAGTAGGAAGATTAGAATAAAGGAGGAGAAAGGTTGTGTATAGTTTCAGTGTGATACCTGTAAAACCACAGAAAACAACTGAAAGAAAAATAGGTTGAGAAGAGTCCAATGAAAAGGTTAAAAGTATTCTGACCTATAACCAAATCATACAATTGCACAATATTCTAAATTTGAAGGAACTCACAAGGATCATCTGGTCCAGTTCCTGATTCCACATAGGGCGACCTAAAAGTTAAACCACATATCTAAGAGCATTTTCCAAACACTTCTTGAACACTCAGGCTTCAGAAAATGACCACTGCCTAGGGAGCTTGTTCCAGCGCTTTATCACCTTCTCAGTGAAGAGCTCTCCTAATACCAATCTGAACTTCCCCTGTCACAGCTTAAAGCCATTTCCCTATGTCCTCAGGCATTGTATCCTAACCAGGCATTGTATCCTAACCCTTGTATCCTAACCAAAAGAATGGACAGTTTCCAAGAGACTTTTGAGAGAGAAGGCAGTTCCACTCATCCTCACACCAAACGAGTACTCTAACCTCAAAGCGATAGGTAGTTTGTCAAGTATTTTAATTAAGCAGCATATGCCTTACTTGAGCTTGTATAACGAGTTCAAAAATGAATTGGGATAAATGAAGAAGCCAGACTGAAAAATACAGCATTTACTCCAGAGTTAGGAAAAAATACTTAAGAACACAGAAATATCATAGAAATCTCTTTGTCTAGTTTACTGTACTATGTATTTCATAGAAGACCACAGATATCCTGTGTAACCATCCATCTGTCTTACTGAAAATAAACAAGGGGATTCAGGGGGAAAAAAACCCTATTCAATTCTGACTTATGGAAAAAAAACCCAAAAACACACAACATGCTATTGTTATAAAATACATATCCCACTGAGTTAATCTAACTCAAGTTTCTATTTGCATAAATACACTTGCATTTCACCAGCAATTTTCCTGTATATCAGAAGAAGAACAGAGATGTCAGAATAATAAATAATTCATAGTAAATTGCTAAACAACAGCTGAATGACAGGTTCACCATCTTTCAGCTGCAATACAAACAACTGGTATTTGTATAAAGGCTCTACGTTTGAGTCAATTCAATTTAGGCACCTGCTTACAAGAACTTCTTTTGGCACAATAGGATTATTTTACAGGAAGACAAGCAGTAGGTCAAATCCCATAATGGCACACATGAGATCTCTACGACAGATACCCTAGCTTAATTCAGCTTCCTTTGGCCCTTATTATTCACCGGTCATCATCATCTCTCTCACTGGAATTTTGTGTTGCACAAATTTCATGGGAAGCAAATCCAACTAATTTTAGCTTATTTTGACAGCTTTCTTGAAAACAAAGGAAAACAGTGGAGAATTTTCAAAAGGTGTAAGGTTTTTCTAAAGATAACACTCTCAAATTCATCTATGCTTGACTTAGAAAAACAAATCCTAAATTCATATCTGAATTTCATGAACAAAAGCAGTCTGTCTGAATTTTTTATGACTTGAAATTTATTCAGTACTTTTTTCCTTAGGAATATTGGGAAAACTTTGCAGAATTGAACATTCCTTGCAAATTCTGTTCTGATGATACAGATTATTACACGGTATTCTTTAAAATGTTTTCACCAAAAAAATCTGAAAGAGCACTGAGACTGCCTTCATAAGTAAATCAAGTACATATATAAATACAGAGTAAAAAACACTTAAGAAGATTAAAGACTCTCATAAAGACAGACTAAGATAATAATCTTTAAGTTATGGGGGAGGGGGGAAGCCTTTCAGAATTGTATCTTGGCTCTCTCCTCAGAAGCAATGTAATTTCCATTAATTGCTCTAGACAATGCCAAAATTAGATGATAGGCTAATGCAGAGTCCTCAGCTTTGCAGCACAGAAAACCCATTTTCATCTAGTCTGGTCCCATGCAATGCCTGTACTGTAGATTTGCACAAAGAGATTCCTGTATTATATCACCTTGTTGAGCTAAGAATACGTTTCTTAGAAAAATCTACAGTCATAACTAATCACTTGCCTTGCCCTAAGATATTTCAAAATTAGGATCTTCTGTCTGCTGCACTACTTCCTAAAATTTTGATATTTTATTAATTCTTTTACTTCAAAATGCTGTAAATATTGAAAGTCTGCAATGAAATCAAAAAAATCTTTTTTAAATAAAAATTTTATTTTAGCCGAAGATATAAAGATGATCTTTTAACATGGAAAAAAGTCAGGGAAAAAAATCAGTTCATGCAAAAAAAGGCAAATTAATTATTCACACAGTTTTAGTCAAAAACCTTTTGAGGATGTCATTACTAGAATTAAGGCAACGTATTTTTCCTAAAAAACATGCTAATGCCAGTGCAGTAAAAAAGATGCCTACTCTTCCATTGTTTTTTCCCTCAAGTACCACAGAAACCTTGCCGCTTTAAGAGCCATCAGTGCACATTGTGGACAGTTGGCCATACACAGCACTTAAATTATTTCACTGCATGAATTCAGTTCTCTGAAGGGGTATGCATAGTACACATGTATGCATGTATGGTTTATACCATTTAGTCGCAAATGTATATACCTTATTCAAGTGAGATTATGCTACCATGCAACCTGTAGTGTTCTGTAAAGCTCTGTCTTATGATTTTAATGATTGCTTAACCAATGTTTATGACATCTGTAATGTTTAGTAGCAACAAATTCAAGTTTTCTTGCAGATATATTATAATGATGGCAAACAGCCTCAGAACAAGAAAAAATCTTCTGGACCTGGCTATAATCTTATTACCTGATTTCCTGTTTACCATTTCTTTGAGGTATCTGCTGTCATTAAATCTGTGATACACTGGTCTTTGCAGAGTAGTAGTTTTAATGAGGTTAGATTGATCAAAGTAAGCTAAATAATTTAGAACACTAAATATGTCAACTTTGTTAGAATGTATAAACTTACAAACATTTTCTTGAATCTGTTTTTCAGCACTGTATTTCTTGTTGGCTAATTTCTTTTTAACAAATCCCAAAAGTATCATGCATCTTGATTGTCTCCAATCAAGATATCACTCTTGTCCAGGACTTTTCTTTGGATTAGTGTAATGCTAATCTGCCTACCACTATCTGAAACATCTTGCTTCCACATTTCAATTGTTGCTATAGCTTCTTCCCTTTTAAAGACTTTAAAGTTTGTCTAGTATTCCAATGTTCTAAAAAACATTTCATCAATTCCTATCCAATGGTTTTGGGGATCTTTTACTTTCTCAAAGAATTCTTACTGTCCCTATCCAAAACACAAAAGGATTATTCTTTTGTGTGCAGATTTATTTAGCTTTCAGACATCTACTCACTAATGTTAATTCCTATGAGTTATCTTACATCAGGTGGCTCCCCTTGATCAACCAATGGGTTACTTCAACAATGTGGGTTACCTTGTCATAAATGGAAATCAGGTTTGATAAGGAGGACTTTCCTCTCATGAAGCCATGCTGGCTGTGACTGATGACAGCATTGGCTTTCAGGTATTTTTCAATACTTCCCAGAATAATCTTCTCCATAACTTTAGCAAGCACTGAAGTGAGACTGACAGGTCTGTAGTTTCCAGGGTTCTCCTTCTTGCCCGTCGTGAAAATTGGGACAGCATTCTCCTGCTTCTGGTCAGCTGGGACCTCTCCAGATTCCCAAGACTGCTCAAAAATCATCAAGAGAAGTTTTATGATATCAGCCAGCTCTTTGAAGATTCTGGGATGAAGCCCATCAGGCCCCATAGATTTGTGGGGATCCAACTGGAGCAGCAGATCCCGCACAATTTCAGGATCGACTGGAAGTGGATCATTCTCACAGTCATGGTCCTCTAGTTCAGGGCACAGAGACTCCCTTGGTCTGTCATCTGTGTTGAAGACAGAGGCAAAGAAAGTGTCAAGCACCTCTGCCTTGTTTGTGAGGTGACTATCCTCATCCTGTAACAGGCTGATGATATTTCTGTACTACCTATTGCCATTATTTGAATGTGTCAGAATGATTTATTTCATAGTTGTGACACTGGTAGTGAAAAATGTGTACTTTTCTATTAGAAATGTTGATTGTGTAGTATATCTTTGTAAAGTAACACTAGACAAATCAGGAAGGGTGATACTTTTTTCGAACAGTCACTAAAATAATGGGGATGTGACACTGGCATCAGTAAACTGAAGGCAAACACAGATGACTTCGTCATGAAAATAAGAGTTTGGGATTTTGTTTTGATGGCTTTCTGAATCCAGGGAAAAATAAACATACAGTAGGAAAAAGTAAGAAGGAGGCAACACTGCTTTTAGAAAGGGAAATCTGAGAAGTAACAACAAGTCAGAGATAAATATTCTGAAGTCTCATTTACTCAATGTTTTCCCTCACATTACTTACCCTAATATCGTCATCTTCCCCATTACTTTATGTATCAAGTGAAAACTCTGCTATACCTTTTAAAACAAAACCAAAAATAATCAAAAAACTTATGCCATGCTCTGAAGGGGTCCTGTGGAATAACTTGTGTAAATAAACCATAAAGCATGTCATCCTTTCTGAACGGAGCTCATAGTTGGAGCCAACTAGCCATAGAAGGCATTCCCAACCACTTTGCGGTGATTACCTTACTCTGCCACCTGCAAGTTTACCAGCAAAATGGCATCTCTGAATATCAGCCTTAACAGTGTAGCCATGATGATGGCAGTTCAGAATAGGGTAGATTCCTACCCTAAAAATGGAATGGGTAATAACCAGAGTATCTGAAAGAATGCCTACTCATTATTTGCTCTCCATGTGAGGGTTCTCATTAGCCAATGGAAAACTCAAGTTTGAGAGTAGGCAGCTAGAGAAGCAATGATCTGCCCCATCTTTATGATCTGCCATGCATTCTAGATACTCCATAATTACAATTCCAAAACTTCATGCAAAATAGTCTGGAATTGCCTGCATCCTCTCCTCTGAAAGAGGAGTGTGGTTTTTTCATTCACTCAGTTGAATGAACTTAGTTACTGTTTCAAACTTCACTGTATTTCACAAGACTTACAGTCAGCTCTCTAAGCCCAATAGAGCAGTATCTGCCTGAACTAAAACTAAAGTTCTCCATAGTCCCTCCAAATTCTATTAGAGCAAGGGAGAACATTTTTAACTGCTTTGTATATAATATATATATATAATTATCTAAAACACATAATGTAAAAAAAGAAAAGAAATGTTGTGGGTGTTTGCTGGTTTGTTTTTTTTTAATACAACAATATATGCTAGGAGAGGTTCTGTGAAGTATGAAATCAAGAATTTTCTTTAAAAGTACTGGAAAAAGAAAGCACATACATTGTTATAGTGATGATTTCAAAATACTTGAATTTGAGAAGACAACTCCCATTCTCTTTAACTCTTCAGAACTCAAGGTGTCCCCAGTAAAAACTAGTTAATTTTTAATCAGCTACTACTCAGCCTTAATCTTAAGGGTACTATCTGTAATTTAAAATACATTTTTCCTCACATCTTTTTCTAATAGTCTTGTTAAATCCACCACGTTGAATGTCTGATGATGCAATTTCTTCTCAAAATACTTGAAATTATTCACATGAATAGTCACACTAAAAACTATGGAAATATTTTCAACGTTATTAAAAAGTTGCAAGAATTGCCAGTGGGCACTCCTCCCAATTGGATTATTATTACAGATGTTCTTTGGAACACCTCAATGACAGATAAATACAGAATCAGCTATTTTGGCAGAAACTTGGTAGTAGGTGCATTTTGCAAATATATTTATAAATACATCAACAGAAGATCTGTATTCCAAAGAACAGATGACAAGCATCAAAATTGCCAATCCTAATAACACCCCTTTCAAATAAAAATGCAAGCTTCCCATGTTCGTCCCAGACAAAACTGAAGAGTACTGATTTGAAAGGTTCTCTCTGGAGTTGATATCTGTATCTCAGTTTTCATGACACAGCATCACTTTACCTAAGCACTGTTGGTCAGGATTAGCCTGGGCACACTGAAAGTTGATCTCTATTCCTATATTTTATTTCATAGTTCCACAGTACTTTCATAAGGAGATTTAATATTAGAACAATTTGATTCATGTAGAAAAAAGTCACTAAGGTCACCAAGTACCAAATTTCCCCTTACACTGTGATCCAATGTCTAGCTATCCAGGGCTGCAAGGAAGGAATGGAACAGTACTTGCAGTGCTTTGGCTGATCTACTGCTTTTTACAGGCAGTGGTGTGAAAATACAGAAGGCAGGACTAGTAATGGCCAAATGTTCCCAAGAATAATAAATAGAGGAGAACATCCTGCACTTTTCTGAATTTTTTGAATCAGAGAACACCTAAAAGTCCCATATCATACCTGGGGTGTATATGACACATTAATGCCAAGGCCAAATCATACAGGTCTAAGCTATTCTTTCTGAGAGCTCATGACCCTTGGCTAAAGGCCAACACACTGACTGACAGCAGTTGGCTATCAGATCGGGTTGGCAAGTATCAGCTTTACCCTGATGCAGAAAAAGCAAAGATGCAATATTAAATATTCTTCAGTGTTTAACAGAAGTTCATTGCTTTGTCCAGTGTTTGGTATTTGACATGTCTGGTTTTTACAAACACTCTCACCATATCAAATTCAATTTATACAATGCAAAATCAAAACTAAATAAACCATCAGCAACTTAATTGAAAAAATAGAAATCTTTAAGAAAAGTATAATGTACCTATGCAATCTGGTAAGAATCCTATTTGTTGAGAAGTTTTTCCATATACCATGTTTGTTTTTAAGATTTTGTTCTCCTGTTTTTTTGTTAAAACGTATTGAGCAAAACATATTCCCAGCAAGTTCAGTCCTGCTGACTCCTGATGGATTTACACAGAAGCATTATGCATCCATAAAGTCTCAAAGTTGCTTTCTTCTGGATAGAAAGAATTAGAACATAATTTACAATTTTTTCCCAAGTTATGCAATACACAAGAACTCAAAAGTGTAATTGAAGCATGCACAATCACAAACTAGTTTTCAGGTCTTCACATCACTTAACTGTATATTACAGTAAGTGCTGGTATTATTTTAATGTTCATTGATGCTTCTATTTTCTAACAGCAAAAATGACAGCCATTTTTCACAGTGACAATTAGGAAAAAGTGTCACTCCAAAGCGCACATTTTCTTTTTGAATTAAGCCTTTGATGTCTCCTATGCTTATTATTGCCAATACATCATTGCTTCCAAATCCTGCCCTTCACATGATTTTTGTGTTCTTGAGTAATTAGAATACATTACTATCTGGGACAGTAGGACAACTTCTTAAACTCAGATGGAGTGGTAACAACAACACTCTGTGCATAAATGATCCCTCCAAATAAGCAAATGTGATACAAAATTAGGAGATAAGCCCGAAGGAATTGTATAGCTTAAGATAACAGCCCACTCAATGTACTATTGTAAACATGCCTTAAAGAAGGAAAACCAAAAATTTGCATGGATAACAAACCTTATAAACTTGAATTATTAAAGTTCTAAGATACTTCCATTACCTTCCTTCAGCTATAATTGAAAAGAAGTACAGACAGTCTGAGTGTCCATTAAGCTTTTAAAGCAGAGTAAATAAAAGAACTCTGCACTACAAAAGTAATTTTATAAAAATGAGCTACAAGGCAAAAATCATTTACTTTGATGGATACTGTGAAAAGCGAGTATAGCTAAAACAGATGTAATAAGAAATCTAGATGAATGTGTTTAATAGGAGTGTTTTTAAAAATTAAAACCATAACAAAATGTTAATGGGTATATGGCAGTGGAACTTACAGTAGTAAATCTTGAGAAAAAACCTGATACTCATATGAAAACCTGATCAAACAGCCCACAATTTAATGAAATAACAATAAAGCAGGGAACAAAGTAAAAGTTCACACAAGGTCCAACCCTTACTGCAACTTAGACTCAACAATAGCCAACTTTATCAGCTTCATTTTTACTTTTTTATTAGTAAAATAAGTCAGATAAAAATTTGACAGACCTCCATTTCTGTCAGAAGCTCTCACAAGCCAGAGGTGCAAAGGATTATTGTATCCTTTTTGTCTAAGGCTCCATGGCTAAAAAACTAAGAAAACTAAGAAAACTAAAGTAAGGGTGTCCATCAAGGAGTACAAAATGACTACAAGAAGACAGCAGTAGCCTGGCATAAAAGTACTTTTCAAAGATAAGAAAGGCATGAAGAGAGGTGAACATTTGCTCACCCCTGTGAGACTTCCTCTACTGAGTTAAGAAGGACAGGAAATGTTCCCTCCCATTGCCTTACCCTACATAAGTAAGAAACCAAAAAGGGGAAGAATATAGTGACCCTCATAAGGATATGAGGATCTAGAACCCCTTCTTTCCCAGAGGAAGGAACTGCTATGGGATGCATTACAAAAGCATGTACTGGTTGTATCCAATGGTATGGTTTATTCCATAGAAGATTCTAAAAAGGAGATGACTAAAATCCTACCTTGCTTCAGCACTCCCCTGCACTAGCTACACTGTAACTCATCCTTTGATGCAAAAAGTACCCCTCAGGCTAATCATGTATCCTTTCACAGAAACCTGAAGGCACATAGAAACACATGATTCTCTAAATCAGCAGCCACACTTATCTTCATTTGAATAGTTTAAAGCCCTATGGCCCACAGCTAGCACCTAGGCCAAGCTTGAAGAAAAGACTTCCAATTTATAAATAACCTCATTTCAATAGCAATTGATTCTTGTATGCTTATTCAGACTTGTAGACATATTTTCACTGCATTATTAGACAGAGTAAGCAGAACTGGAACTTCAGTGGATATCTTGCAAGCAGCTGATTTGCTCAACCTTAAAGCAATTTCAACTACAGATTTTTGTTGGTAAATGGGAATTGGTTAAGAGCAATATTAACATTGTGTTTTATGCTAATGATACCACAAGGAGAACTCTCTGCATCCATTTTATAAAGAGAAAAAAAAAAAATCCTGCCCTTCCAGGCACAGCTAATGCAAAAATAAATGCACTAAATACCACAATACATCCAATCTTTAGTACAGCATTGCCTCAAACAATTGGCAAGCAACTGCAAACATTCTCATCTAGGTTTTTGAACTCTCCTGTGTGAAATGTAGGGGCACAGTTCTTTATGTCTGAACAGTAACTGGGAAAGAACCCTAGAAGCCTAAGTTGCAATTGTATGCTAGTGTGTGTCTGCACACAAGCACCTTTTTTAATATACACATTATCTGTCTGTCTTTCAGGAGGTATTTTCATTGTTATCATCCTCATTGTGGCTACATAGGATCTTGGCCTCTGCCCTGTCTCTTCAAACTCAGTTGTCCCAACACTACAGCAGCTCCCAGCCAGAAAAACCTGTTTAAAACATGCAATGAAGCTACATCTCAGACAGTTAAGGGGAAAAAAAAAAAAAAGGCAATATAATACAAGATTATCCCCAAAAGGAGGTCAGTATCTTGGAGAAAATAGGAACAGTCAGACAAAGCCAGATAACCCTATTAACTCTAGCTTTCTCACAAACAAGTTGACCAGTGATCTAGAACTGGTAATGGCTTTTAATACCTTTTTTAAAGCTCCTACAAGATTAAAAATAATGTCCTCTTTGGAAAACAATTACTTTTTATTGTGGCTTGTTGGTAGTGGTGATTTTGTGTGTCCGTGTTTTCATACAGAATAAAGATCTGAAGAGGTTCAATGTGACAATCAGAAGCAAGATCTAAAGAAAAAATATTACCTGCATTAAAAAGGAGCTTTCTTTACTCTGCCAAAACTAACTTAAATCAACATAGCTTTGAAAATTGACAGTGACATGCACTCATACTGCATAAGACTAATTTTTAATGTAGTTGCCAGAAATGCAGTTCTGCTACAGATCATTACTGCATACCTCATATGCCTCATTCACTAGCCCAGCCAGATGCAATTACAAGAAAGTCATCCAAATGCAAAACATCTCTTTAAGAAGGTGGTCATGTACAGAGAATTCAAATATATGGCACATAGACTACCTCATTTATCAGTTATGATATTTCTTTTTATTTTAAAGCACTGTTCATCTGCATGAAGTACACAATAGTAATCAAAAATGACAACCAGTTTAAGAATAGAATGTGACCCTCAGGTCATTGAGCTAAAAAACAAAAGAAATATAAAAACTTCCTTTGATAAGACTGCCCCATAGACTGTCATGTGGCTTCCTTCCTCTGCCTTCTAGATCCAAGTCCCAAACAAGGTTCCAGCTCCCTTTTCCTTTCAAAGTCCTATCAAAGTCCCTCCAAACTCTAATAGCCCTTCCTGAAAACCATGATCTTCTTGTTTTATATTTCTGCTGTGGTACCATCAGAACACTGCAATTTTTCTTTATTAATGGTGTCTTCTTGAGCCCAATGCCATTGGACAGCACCATGAGAAGGTGGTGAGACAGTTATATTATGTTAACATAATGCAGCCCACAACTCCACTTCATATTTTTCATCTACAAATTCAAATGTTTTCTTTATAGGCTACACTTCAGAGAAATTTCATTACATTTCTTGAACTTCAGATAATATGTTGGATAGATAGGAAGTGGGGAAAACAGATGACAAAAACTTAGAATCTGGATTATTCTCAAAGCAGGTGTAAAGGCTCTTCCAAGAACTCAATTACTGAGTATCAAAATCTTCACTTACTGCATCTTCTCCATTGACACAATCTGACACAATCATTGTCTTATCTAAATAGTCCTGAATCAGCTGAATTTGGCTAAAATTCACAGTTTGAGAATAATAGGAAAAATACCCTAGTAGAAGTGAGAGACCGGCAATGCAAAAAGTAACAACACTTCACTGTGAGCCCCTATCCCTTCCTAATATGGGTCAGTGCAACTGCACAGAATGAAATACACACTGTTATGTAACAACTTGTCCCTGATACAAGTCTGTATAAGCATATAACCATCTCTAAAAAAAAGACTGCAATGAAAAATGATCAGTGTATACAAGATGGGTTATAAAACTTATGAAGCTCTCCAAAGAGTTTGCAAAGTGATAGAGTAGTTTGGGATTCCCTGAGATCTCTGCATCCTCACAACATAACAAGTTTTGTGAGAACATAGTTCTTTATACATTGGCCTATTTGTTCAAACTGATTATGAAAAATAGAAAATAAGTTACTGGTATGACATGTAGATATTAAGAAAACTGAAAATCCACTGTTTATTGCAAAAGGATATTTTATGCCACTTAAGGACTACGTAACCACAGACGCATTGAGTCTGAGTAATCATTAAGTATGCAAAATAATAATTCATATTATTCAAAATTTAATTCAATAAGATAGGGCAGGTAGTTTCCTTAAAGGTAGAATGGTTGACATTAGATACAATTTCTGTTCCTAAACAAATTTATGGAATTTATTTATTAAACACAGAATTATCACATTCTATTCTCAGTACAACCAATATTCCTCAATTTTCAGGCTTAGTTAATTTTTCTCCTTTTATTCCTGCCTACCTTCCTTGTGACATTTTTCTGCCACAAACTACTTCAAACATTTTGTCTAGGTGGCTCAATCAGTACTGACCACTTTTCATGGTCTTTTTTAGGCTTCACACCCTCTCTCCACTCACAGCTCAGACCTAAAGGTGACAATTCCGAAACATTTTTAAATGCAGCCTAAGAACTTCTTCATTTCCAAGACAAACCAGATGAGAATAGTATTGACTGAAAATCATTATTATTTGAGTGCTAGCCTGTGGAGTTGTGTGATAAAGACAGTTTCACATCATCTAGCAAGTTATAAGGAAAGGATAGCATAAGCTTAACATTCAGTAAGTCAAAGAGGTTAAATGCTAAGTGAAAATAAAAATTCATGTCTTGAACCTACAGTCAGATGACGATTAGATCATGCTTACAGGGGAACATAACGGAACATGTTCTTCCAACCTGTATTCTTCAGATAACTAAAGGTGGTTTTGGTTTCCAGCTCATCAGACCAAAACCTTTTATAAAGGCAATTTTAAGTTTTTTAAGAGAAATAAAGCAACATTGTTGGGGGGGGAGGGGAGGAAGCAAAAACAAACATTAAACATTTAGCATCTGTTTAACATTCTAGGCATTTTAATATTTAGCACTACGCATCCAGTAAGCTTTCCTGTCTCCAAGTTTTACTGACAACAAACAACACATAACTCACAGGAGCAAAGCCTTTTTAGAACAGACTGAATGCTGTTATTTTTTAAGTAAATTATATGATCAAAGAAAATTATGTGGGTGGAGATTTGCAGTTTTCCATCATGAGGAACTTTAGGACTGTTCTACCATAGGAAGCATTATTTATGGAACAGGTATATGAGGCAGAGCTTAGAAGCTATTTCAACAGTTTGTTCTAGTCATTTTCTCCTGCCTCCTACCTGATATCATATTAATATGATTTTAGGAATGCAGCAGTTGCTTTATGGTATCAAACTCGTATTTCATTTAATACAAGAGGTTTGTAATAATAATGATCACTAGGTGTTCCAGAAAGGCACAGGAAAATTCCAAACCAAATCAATGAGGAATAATTCTCCACTACTCCTAATTCAATATTAATGTATAATAGTTGAAGAAGTGTTGACATCCTTAAAAATTTTTGTCTCACTTCCATACTCCTTTTATGGGTATTACACCCCAGAATATTCTTGTTCTCCAAATACATGTTCAAATTATCTCCAGATTTTAGGATAGTTTCACAATGAGGGCCTGAATTTTTTATTTTTTTTTCCTTATGATTGTTCATCTTCTTGGAAAATTTTTTCGTATCCATGGGTCATTTTATACAACATTGTAATCTCTATAGATTCTAAAAGATAAGAGAACCAAAAGGAGAACACTATAGTGTTTATCTAGTTACCTTTGATAATTTTTGCTGCAAAACACATCCCAGGTAAAATGACTTGTGTAAGGAACAACAGAAGGAACTTGCCAAAGACAACGCAAGTAAGGGAATCTTATTTCCTAAATGTCCATGACATGTATTAACCTCCACTGCTCCCCATGTAAGTGTATGGTGATAGGGTGTTTGTGCCTCTTGTCCCAATGTATTTTATTTTTGGGATATTTTTTGCCTTCCTGAACTGCAACCAGACAACAGAGAAATCCCAGAAGAGTTTTCAGTCATGCTAATAATACATCTAGGATGCAGTAAAGATAAAATTTAATCAAAATACTGGCATAGAGAAATTTGTACTCCATTGAATCAGAAAGGTGCTGATACACTGGACAGATTAAATTAGATTTGTCAATACTTGTATTACTTCCATATATTCCAAAATTTGGGTTATCATTAGGAATTGGTAGCCAAATAAAAGTGTATTAAACTCAAAAAATACTCAGAACACATTCATTGCAGTATTTCAGTCCCAAGCTCTGAAGCTCTGCGAGCTCTGATCAATGAGGAATAATTCTCCACTACTCCTAATTCAATATTAATGTATAATAGTTGAAGAATAAAAAAAGGAAAAATCCTTCATAGGAACTACACATATCTTCATATTAGGGTAACCGGGATCTTTGAAAGGCACATTAGAACTCTTAATGTTTACACTATTATGGATCATACTAAAATGTTGCATGGAAAAAGGAAAAGACAAAGAATGTTAACAAAATTCGAAACAAACACCAATTACTACAGTTGAATCTTGACAAATTTAGACTTTTTTGTCAGTATGATTTTTCTAAATATACTTGGATAGAATCCAACCAATATTTGTTCTACTTTCTTCATTACATTAATTTTTAAATAATACTTATTTCTGTCATCCAAATGACTGGATGGAATCTGATAGTAAGATGCTTTTAATTTATGTATTTTTCTTCTACTGCTTAGAAATTGATTCCTGGTTTTCAGTAGCAGGCCAACAATATTGTCAATTATAACAAGCTTTAGTAAAGACCAGACATATGGTAGTACACAAATCTTTCCAACCTACTNTAGTTTCACAATGAGGGCCTGAATTTTTTATTTTTTTTTCCTTATGATTGTTCATCTTCTTGGAAAATTTTTTCGTATCCATGGGTCATTTTATACAACATTGTAATCTCTATAGATTCTAAAAGATAAGAGAACCAAAAGGAGAACACTATAGTGTTTATCTAGTTACCTTTGATAATTTTTGCTGCAAAACACATCCCAGGTAAAATGACTTGTGTAAGGAACAACAGAAGGAACTTGCCAAAGACAACGCAAGTAANTATAATAGTTGAAGAATAAAAAAAGGAAAAATCCTTCATAGGAACTACACATATCTTCATATTAGGGTAACCGGGATCTTTGAAAGGCACATTAGAACTCTTAATGTTTACACTATTATGGATCATACTAAAATGTTGCATGGAAAAAGGAAAAGACAAAGAATGTTAACAAAATTCGAAACAAACACCAATTACTACAGTTGAATCTTGACAAATTTAGACTTTTTTGTCAGTATGATTTTTCTAAATATACTTGGATAGAATCCAACCAATATTTGTTCTACTTTCTTCATTACATTAATTTTTAAATAATACTTATTTCTGTCATCCAAATGACTGGATGGAATCTGATAGTAAGATGCTTTTAATTTATGTATTTTTCTTCTACTGCTTAGAAATTGATTCCTGGTTTTCAGTAGCAGGCCAACAATATTGTCAATTATAACAAGCTTTAGTAAAGACCAGACATATGGTAGTACACAAATCTTTCCAACCTACTTGCAATACTTGAGCAACTAGCTCTTCATGCTTCAGCAGCTTTGCCAACAGTTTGTCAACATTCTTGCAATCGTTACTACTCTTGATTTATTTTGCAGAAATTAGTTATTTTTTGATCTAAGACTTATTTTTTTTCCTCTGTCTTTTGAAATATACAAACACAGACTATGTAATACACAGACCCCAAATACTTTCATGGTCTATTCAGGATTCACAAGTAGACATCCTTTGTGACCAACAGAGAGGTCTCATTTGACAGTTGATCTGTGAGCTTGCACAGACACAGAACCAGCACAACAGCAGCAACTTGCACTCAAAAATTTTGATCCTGTTGTGGTGACCACCTTTTATGTTCTGCAATCCAAGTCTGAAGTCTTAGATATCCAGGAAAAGGAAAACCAAAACTATCTTTCATCTTGAAGTATGTATCAGGCCTAACGGAATGATCCGGGTGAATTCTGCTGTAAATGTACATGGAGTGCTATGGGATGCAACAGTGGAAGGCAAAGGCAGTGAGCATCCATATGTTTTTCATCACAGAATCAGTGAATAAAATATATAAAATATATAACTGTGTTAAAAAAGCATGGGGAGCAAGGAATAGATACACGATTTAGTCTGTTTCCCAGATGAGTTGCCCTACCACTAGAGAAAAGCATCCAATTTTCCCAAAAACACTTGTACTCTTCAACTGACTGGTGATCTGGCTTTAACGGGAAAAGCATTACTTAACCCCGACTAGCTTTGTCTGTATACTGATGCATAGAACATCCTCTTTGGAGACAAAACATGTCAGACTGAACAGAGATGGAAGCTCAGTCCTCACATCAGAAGTGAGAGACTTATTTTATAAAAAACAGACACTATCAGACACCTCCTCTAACACCTGCCCTTTGGAAGAAGGGCTGCAGGTGGCAACTGCATCCTAAAGAACAATACAGACACACAAATCAAGCCAGGAATCTTGATGCCATATAGACCTGGACTGCAAGTCAGCACCTCTGTATGGAAAAGATACTGAATTTCAACATTTTTCAGCACTGTGCCTTTCATATTCATTCGGGATTCTCTCTTCCACTTTCACATTTTCTCCCTGTATCCTTCCCTGTACTACAAAGAAGGCCACCTCCTAGGTAATGGTGGGAAAGGTCATTTGGATTGTTCCAGAGGATGGAGAATGATTACTCTCCTTTATCCATCTTTAGGAGAAGTCATTATCAGTCACTACATTTTAACCTATTTAAACCTAAACCATTCTTATTCTTGTGCTTAAATTATTTAGTGAATATTTACTGTGTTCTAGTTACGTAAAGGCTGGGGAGAGGTGGGGTTTATTACAAAATCGAACACAGTGGGATAGTTTGAAGATTAGAATTTTATTTGTCAGCTAGTTTGCTCAAGGATGCAATATGTGCAGCACTTTACAATGAAAAATCAAAATTATTTTGTTTTCTACTCTTTTGTAATTTTCCATCTCTTCCCTTAAATATTTCATCACCTATATAATAATGATTTTCTCTGTGTAACATTTCTAAACACCAGCAGATCCCTCAACAACTGCACAAAGCCAAACAATTAACATTTCAGAGCACTTCAAACTAGAAGACTTTTTCACAGCAAGGTATATCACTGACTGTGATATGTAAATGCCATGCACAAGTCATCTCAAATGTTGACAAACAGTAAATGACATGTTATACTCAGGTGGTATTTGATTGAGATACTTAGAGATACCACAATATGATTTGATGTCTTCAATGCTTCATTTGTGCCTTTTAAGTCATGCTGGATAAGTAAAACCACAGCCTGTAATATCTCATCTATGCAGATATGGCACAATCTTCACACATACATTCCATAATGCACAGCAACTTCCATGGGGTTGGTGAAAATAAAATGAAAGATGGGAGTTTAAATGAGTAATACCTCAGTCCTCTAAGATAAGTATGGTAGCAGTATTCTGAGACAAGATGAAGTCAGAAGATGAGGATAATGAAATACAGACACTAGGTCTTTAGTAAAACATTTGGCTTGTTTGCTGCAAAGTTTCAATCCTTTCACTTGCACATTTAAGCAAGTTACATCATCTGCAAGACGTGACAAACTCTGCAACTGCAGAACAGAAAGATGTGTCCAACCTACCTTATATAACACTGAAGGGCTGTTAGAACCTTTTCCTTCCAATAGCAAATAAACTAATGTATTTTAAAAAATCATTAACAAGAAGTGACACAATGAAATTCTTGTAGAAACTTATGGAAAAATTATATTACAACAGTCTAAATTAAAAAACTACATAGATCATAGTTTAATATAAAGAGCAAGAAATTATAGATTGGATGGTAGATGGATTGTAACAGACTACTGGCCCTGATAAATTGATCAGAACTTCTTTCTTGTTCATTTATTTGGTGAAGAGTTTCTGTTTCTCTCATGACTGAATGGCTGGCCCCTTTTGCTTGACTCCAACAAATACACAATATTCAACAGGTCAGATTTCATTTTTTTCCCTAGATAAACATGCTCTATCATGCTAAGGAAGACCCATATGCTGATACGTAAATTTCTCCAACTATTTTACTAAACAATTGTGTGGTGCTTAAAGGGGATTTAGGTAGTCAAAAGAGCAGTTTTGATACTGTAAAGCAGCAAAATGGCACCTTGACAGCGATCTGAAAACTCCCAGTTGCTGGTCAAAGCAATCAGCATTCCAAATTGCATCTAAACATGAACAGAACTGAAAAATGTATGATATTTTAAGTATACCTGCTTTGGGCTAGTTACCTAGATGCTAGATATTGATTGAGTAATATAGCCTCAATGCACTTTATAACAAGACAAGCACAAAATCAAAGGTCTTGGATTTCAGCCTTTTAACTGCTCATGCTTTTTTTTTCTCTACACCTCCACATTCTATATCATACCAGCAGGCAATTATCTGTCTTTAGAATATTCTAATGTCACTATTACTTAATATAAACTACCAGTAATTCTCTTAGTACTTGACACTAACAGGAACAGCTCAAGAAACAGATTAAGCTTTAGCTAATACATTTTCTTTTTAATTTAGCTTGCTTAATATATAAAATATCTCCACTATTCCTTGAATACAGTGCTCAAGCAGATAGTCTATATATATATTACTACATAACTGTATGAATAAACATTTATGCATTTACACATTTACTTAAATATAACATGTTTGAACAAAATACCACAACTTTTAAGACGATGTATTGAACATTGAATCCATTGCCAGGAAGACTCCTTGTGTATGCATCATGTTACAAATGAACATGCCTAGTTTAAACCAGAGCTGCCATATATCAGAACTACAGCCAAAGTATCTTTTATATAGGAGTACCACTGAGATCACCTGCAGAGAAATACACTTTATCTGCACTTTTACAGCATGTCTGCACTTACCACTACTCAAATATAGGTGGAAAGGAAAGATCTATCTGTACTCTATTGACTGTTGACTTTGTCAAATGCAACTTAACTTCAGTGTAGTTCAACTATAATGTTCAATACTTTATTGACTATAATTTCAGTCATTCCATGCTCCCAAAAAGGCAGTTTATGTAATATCACAGGTAGCAGAATGTTCTCTATGACAAAGTCTAGCCATTTTAATCTAAATTATTATGTGAGTTTTAAAGCCAGAATATTTCTAACTTTATGGATATATGTCTTTGTAGATACCACAGACAAACAATCTTGCTTTTTTTTTTAATATGGAACTGAGTGTCTTATATTTAAAAAAAAAAGCTTGTGAGACTACCTTAGACGCAGACAGAATATATGAGACATACCAGATACCACATATAGCAACAGCACCCAGAGGGAAAATAATCACATATACTTGCTCTTTAAATGCCTAGACAGATCTACAGCATTCAATAAAGGTAACTTCTGTCCATAATAGACCTGTGTCATTATTCACAAGCCTTTAAGAAGATTTCTAAGTTCTTGTTCCTGAAATTTTTACTTCTCCACCAAACTACAGCCATTCATCTCTTTAAAGATCTTGCCTCCCCTATAAGCCTCACCGCTCCAACCTGCAAGCCTTTTCTTACATTTTCCTGAATCGAGTTCTGTACCAAGGAATTGTGGCTATTAGCAGATCACAAATGTCACTTCATGAGAATTTAGTGAGGTTTCAAAAAATTTCTCTTGTTACAGGGTGCAGAAACTTAAAACTTTCTGAGTCTTTCGATGAGATAAAGGTAATGTACCTTTTTATTTAGTATCTAAACAAAGACCTGTGCACCCTTAAAGCTCATGCATTTTACTCTAAACTAGTAAACTAGTTAGTATAATACATGATCTCATCCCCTCCTATAATCCTCATATTGTGCATTCTTAAGTACTGATGTACTACAGTATCAAAGACTAACTTACACCAGACTACTTTGTTTTGGATACAAGGAACTTCCACACTATGAACGACATTCATTTAAGTGGATGTGGAATCATGAACTGAATCATAATTCAAGTTTCCAAAAGTTCGAGGGTTTAGTAATACAGACTTATCAAACTCCTCAATTACTTATAAGACCAAAGGCTGAAGACTCTGGATGATACCTTAAAGCAAGATCTCTCTACAACTTACACAAGAAAAATTACATTAAGAATCTGAGGTGTTAGAGTACAAGATTAAATATTTCTATTAGCTATATTTGTTTATGTTGCTTTTCACTTAAAGCTGAACAGGAAAATTTTGTATTTCTATTAAGCGCTGACCAATCATTATTTTATTTAGACTGTTACACAACCAAGGATCCACCGTTGGCTGACAAGCTTCACTGCAAGACACATGAGAAAGAAGAACAGAAAGAAGAAACAAGTGAAAAAGAGATAGGGAGAGCAAGGAAGAGAGAGAGAAAAGTGAGGGCAAGTGACAGTGAGAGAAAGGCAAAGAAAATGCAAGAGAAGACAAGAAGGGACATTTGTCCTTGTAAACAGGAGTAGGAATGCCTCCGATCTTGGAGACAGAAGAAAGTACTTACCTCCAAGTATGTGGTCAATTTTTAACCTTGAGGGGCTTAGTAACACAGATGACCAAAACTATCTTAGCCAGAAAAACCACAGACATTCCAAGGTGGAAGCTTCATAAGAAATTTAAATTCAGAGTTGTGTAACTTACTTTCTCCTCCTCGTTCCCTGTTGATACCAACATTCAAAGGAGCTCTTAAACTTCAGTACCTTGACAAAATGCTGGGCCCTATATCTGACAGAGTCCAGCAGAACAGAAAGCTTGAAACCAGGCCCACAGTTACATGGATTTGCCTTACTGCATCATCTTGACAAATCTTCCCTACCTGATCTGTAGGAAAGTCAGTGTAACATCCTAGTTCCTTCTGCTGTCTCCTTGTTTCACAGTTCCTGGCTTTCAAGGAATTGAATATCTAGCCTAGTGAACATTCTAGGCTTAAAAAGTAAGATTTAGGGTTTCCCATAGCTCATCTTTGGAAACATGCTGTAGGATTTATGTACCAAATAATTTTCAAGTCTATTTCAGACAAGAGAAGAGGGGGAAAGAGCACCATGGGATTGGGGGGGGACGGAGGGGGGAGAGAAAGAGACAAAATTACAGCACCATAAAAAAGATGTAAGCTGCATTAGGTTTTCATGCTTTAGTACAAGAAAACAAGTTGCAAGGCCAAAATCTAATAGCCTTTTAGAAATTGCAACAGAAGTTAAAGCATCCTCTTGAGTTTGACTTCCAGTGTGAGCATAACAGACACACCGATTGTTTTCACCTTCATGCCAAACCTTCCTTCATGCCAAACACCAAAACACTGTAGTGGAGCTACATAGGAATCCAAGACCATTACTGTTGCATCTAAGCCTGAATCTTTCTTCTCTGCAAAAGAAAATGATACCTGTTTCAAAATTCTAAGCCTAACTAAATTTGTATGTTAAGCTAAGGCTTTCCTCGTTCATGAAAAGAGACCATATCAGAAGGTCAGATCCAGAAATTCAATAGGCTTCCAAAATCTTGAAACAGCATCCAAGCTTTTGGGAATGCAAATAGTAAATCTAGTGTTGACAATTCCTCATTATGCTCAACTAGGACCTAAATATCTTTTTTAAAATAGAGCTGTGGCTCTTTCATCTAATTAAAAGGATTAAATTCTAATAAAGGGCTTTAAAAATCAAATATCTGGAGTTCTTCTGACCTTAATAACATTCCTTAAATGTTCACAGAGTCCTCTGCTCATCAAATAACTTCATATATGTTCTATATGCTGCAGAGTTTAAGGAAAGGCTCCACAAACACCGTATCTCCCAATTTTCAACTCTTTTCTCAAACTTCTATGAGCCAAAAATTTAAGCATGCTGAAAAGGCATTTAAATTGTGCTCACCCACTTGTCACATGTAGCAAAAGAACCCTCCACTGTGGGCATAACCTCAACAGTGACCTCTGGGTCACACATAATTGCAATTCATATACTCAGAAGGATAAGAAAATTTCCAAACAATTGTTTGACATGTCTGATGCTACTGAGGCAAAGAATCTTCTGTTGGCTCAGCTTTAGATCAGAATGTACAAGAAAATCTCAAAGGAAAACAGCTAAATTATATTTTGTTTATTGAAGTTCAGCAACAAGACTGCCAAGTTCCTTTCAAATAAAACTACACAAATCTAGTGAGGTAGTAAGCATGAACCACACCTATTCTCTGAATGTAATGCAGATCATACACAGCTGCTCCTTTCACGAGATTTGGGTTTTGTCATGCTACACAAATGCAACACATTTCCATTTTACAACATAAAATCAGTTTTCCAGAAATTCTGATTATATCCTGTGCCCTTGGAGATTTGAGAAAAGAACTGAAGAAACTGAAGAAACTTTACCACTTGTCCTCAGAAAGCTTCATGACGTGTGGCATCCTGCCTCTTGTTAAAAATCAGTCTTTACAAGAACTTATCAGATCTTAAATACTCTCCCTACCCTCANTGCATGTAAGGCTATAAGTCTCAAGAGCTAGTTTAAAAAAACACAACCAACCAAAAAAACCCCAAACCACTCATAAGGGAAGATTCTACTGGGAAAAGAGGGAAAAGAAAAATATGGCAATAGCTATGAAAAGTTATCTACTGGTGATATGTGTCACAGTATATTTGGTTCTACCCCAGTGCCTGCAAATTTGGATGCCTTATGGCTGGTCCCATAATACAGAAAATTTCAATTTCAAGACAATATTGCTTGGTATTAAGTCCTATCTTTGTCTTATAAATACAGAAGCCAAATTCCAGATATGATTGTGATTTCTTGGGCTAATTTATTTTTTCAGAAATACAGAAATTAAATTAGTTTGAAAAAAACTAATCAGTAAACTTCATGCAGCAACATTGGAAAATTTCTTTCTGCCATTCTGAGTTCCTAGGCATGTTGTTCTCATTACGTCAAAGCTGCCATGTTCTCATTCTGTTTTCTCTGACCCTGCAACACTACCATATATAGAATATTTTACAGACCTCAATTTCCTGATGTGCATGCAGAATTTTCTACACCATCTAAATAGATGAAATTAAATTATTATAGGATGAAAACTATAATTTTGATACTTTTCTACTATGAGAACAAGTGTTTCCTGCTCTTATCTTCCGTTGTGTTTACAAAACTCAGAATCATACTTACTTCTTGAATGCATTTCAAAATGAGAACAAGAAACATGCTTCCTCTTCCTTTCATAATAGTAACCTTCAACTAATATCCCTAAACTGTAACTACAGCTGCAAGCACTATTTTACTGATGCAATTTCTTCACAGAAAAGCTGAGCTATAAAGCAAATTAAAACTATGTCTCTCTAGCTCTCAGCGAATATAGCTGCATAATAAAGTGGCTACAGAAGACATCGGTAGTTGGTTTCTATTACCAGTTTTGCCACTGAAAACTTTAGTTCTATGTCTTGTATGTTGTATAAACTTTGCATGCCTGCGGCACTTGTTGCAAGATATAGACGAAACATGCCCAACCTGCAGTACTCAGAAATGACAGCCCTAAAGAAAAAAGCAAGATTCCAGTTTTTAACAGTGGGTCTCAGCTTCTGACTTGTTTCAGTTCCAATTATTTCAACTTCAGTCCTAGCAATACTGCAAGAATTGCTCACTTTCTAGGGCTTCAGTTCTTGTCACCTCCACCAAGTGGTATGTGAACTGTAAATTTTGTCATTCTTCAACCTCTAATAGGCTTCAGAAATACATTGCTGAAGCAAACAAAATAGCTTCAGTACAGAGGATTGGTCCATATTTGCCCCAAAGGATTTAAATACATGCTTTTCATCTTCTAAGGACGTTGGTCCAAATTCTAAACTACTTATGGAGAGGGAGAGAGTAGGCATTTTTACATTTCTTACTCAACCTGTTCTCCTGTGAAATTCTTGAATATTCATTTGATCCAGAGAACAAAAGGAAGCATGATTTTTCAGCCATGGAGACTATTCTAGTCTAGTCTTTCAACATAAGAAGTATATTGTAACTTCACCAATACTTTTCTCATTGCTACTCTTTCTTTGCCCTTCTACATTAACAGTATTGGCCTCAACCAATAATTATATAATTCACTATTCAGCTGTGTTAGTTCTTTCCTCAGGACCTGCCCTTTTTTCTAATGGTATCAGAGTATCAGGCAAGAAAGTAAAGTGCCCAAATTTGGGGCAGTTAATCTCTCTATTTAAATAAGAGCAAGTCTCCTTCAGAAGACAAATCGGAGTGCCTCAAACTGGTACTCTGAAGTTCTGTATGAAAAAAATAACTATGTTAATGATCAATAGAACATCTCCCTAACCGAGCTACATGGCTGATGTTAGACACTTGCCCCAGCACTTCATGTCTCAAGTGGCTTGGGTCTCTATGGTAGCTTTCTTTTTCTTTCAGTTATGCTTTTGAAATGCTTTATTGAGTAGTTAGAGAAATATAACATTAAGAAACTTCTAGCATAAGAGAGCTGTAATTCTTTCACAACTTTCTTGTTGCTTTACAAATATGAAAATCCTTAAGTGACAGTGAGGAACTACTGTGTAACTACATATTTTAAAGCAGAAAAACACCAAAGTAATAAAGAAATGTGGATTTTGGAGTTCATATCTAAACATCTGATGGAGGTCTGCTCAGACAGGAAAAAAAAAGGAATGGAAAGGACCAGATCTTGGTATTTTTACTCGCAAATTCTATTTAGCATTGAGAGACAGCAAAATAATGAATTTTCTTTGTTCATACTAAATTTTGCTGCTATAGTTTAATTCTTCATATGTGATTTAGTGTATATCTTTTCAATTAAATAAAAAAGCTCACTTTGAGGAAGTCAAATCACAGTAATTTCATCATCATTGTGGAGTTTTATGGCCATTGAAGAAAAATGAAAGCAGTTAGTTACCCTGAAGATATTGCTTTGAATAAAAGTATTTCTACACTTAAATGTAGCATAAAATAATACATAACTGTACTTGAACTAAGCAGTCATATAAATGGCAATTGCTTACCATTTGGAAGCAAGTCTACACACAAAATTGAACACAATAATGTTTTTCTCTTTGTGATAGGGAACAGTTAATCACAAATTACAGCACAAAGAGATAACAGAGAGCATCCATTTATAACAGAGGTTGATTTTGGATCCAAGCTTGTTTTATCTGGCATACTACAGGAAACCACACTCAGATTAGAATGCATAAGGTTGAAACGTTCACAATATTATCAGATTTCTCATACGGAATGTGGTTGCTCTGGGCAGCATCTTAAGACTGGTAACAAAATCCATATGCAAACCTAAGGCATTATTTTTTAACCTTTATTTAAATTTATAACTTCCTCTTTATGTTGTTCAAATATCAAGTTTACAAGAGTTTTTTATCAAGGACAAAAAATAGGCTGTGACTTGATTTAGAAGGCCACTAAACTTCTACGTCCTTCATGCATTACTTGTCTTCCTAGGGTCTGACTCTACAAACACTGAGCATTCCTATAGCAATAACTAGGTACTTTTAAAAACTCCCATACTGAGTATGCAAGCATTTGTAGAACAAGAACACTGAAAGTGTAATAATCTTAAATAAAGGACAGTATTTCAAACTACACAACTCTTTCTGTGGCCAGTTTCACCACTCTCTCCACCACATTGAGGATCAATACAAATATCACATTTTAATTTAATTGCCATGGTATTATTTTTCTAGTCAATTGATACATGTGGAGCTAATCACCCATATTCACAAAGACTGCAGTAACAGAATATATGTGAAATGTAAATATCTGTGCACGATGGCATGCATTGCTTAAAAAACATCAGCAAGAAGAGCTTCCTGGAATATTGTGCTAGAATATTCATATCTGGGAAGGAAACCTGACCCCAGCCTCACTCCATTTGGGTCAGATGATTCAAATAGATTACAGATTTTAAGGAAAACAAATAATCCCGCATCACACACTTCAAATAATTGAATGCAACAATAGACCATAGATCACCTGACTTCAGAAATGTTACTTTTCAAAAGTACACTCTGACAAGAGTGCCTCTTCCTTAGCCAAAAAAAAACTATAAAAACTGTCACTTTCAAGGAAGACAGAGGTTGGTGCACAAATGAATATTTTTCTCAGACAAAAACATATTTCCAAACAAAGCACTGCTTCTGTTTCTGGGCCTATTAAAATAATCCTGTTGAGCCTTTTTTATCAGGCTAAAGACTGAACCACAAGTTATTCAAGGTGTGTGCACCTCATCTTTCAGGTTTTGTACTGAGTAAACTGTCAGATCCAAGGGTAAGTTCCTCTGTGGGCAGAAGACATGAACCAACTAAACTGAATAATGTTAATAGAATAATAAAATTAACTCAGTATTCCCTCATACATCCACTATATCAAAAGTACAATGCACTTATCTAAATAGCATTGTACAAGTTTCATTTATGAATATGTAAAGAACAGCTTAGCTCACCTTCCAAGTACACATCTATTTCAGATAGACACAAGTAATTTCAATGTAATGGAAGTTATGTGGAAACATTCCATAGAGAATTAATACAAAAAAGCTTCTTACAAGGGTGGGAAATACGATCTGTCTCTATTCAAGAATGTTCTTAAGAGTACTATTTTAAAAAACTAAGTACCTCAAAATAGCTACAATCTCCTTATTTGTTTCCCTTTACGATCTGTATTGCCGCAGCTAGGTCATGTCTAAAGGCCATCTGCCTGCTTTAAACCACATGGTCTTTATCTCAGTCCTATACCCATGGCCTAATATCAAAAATACAGATTCACTCAACGTTGTCCCCAAATTCTTAAAATCCTAGATAATTCATTTGGTTAGAATTTTAATACAGCTCAGTAATATGCAGTTATCCTAAACACTGTATGTGTTGCATCTTAGGTAGAGCAACGTACATTGTCATGAAACCAAAGTACTCCAATGTATAGTACAGCACACTGGGACAAAAATTAAGATTTTAGTAAGAGAAAACATCCACTAACAACAATAACTAGAGTTAAAATACGTTAAGATTTCAGGGGTTTTTTTATAATGAAGCTGAAAACATATTCAGGAAGAAAAATGCTTCTGTGTGCTTGCCAATTTAAAAATAAAAATAAAACAAATACATTCATTCACTTTCATGCTAATCATATTTCCTAGTGAAAACTAAGACTGACAAGTATCATATTTTAAAATCTCTTTAGATCCAATAACACTAAATACACTCTTATACATCAAATTCACCTTAAAATCTAAAATAAGATGTCAGATACAATTAGCTTTGCTAATACAAATTTATCTGAATTCTTTTAGAATAAGCCTCTAAAATTTTGAGCTTACTTCTTAAGACACTTTATCCAATAAAGGTTGAATCCTTTGGTGAAGTTTCATTGCACCAGTAAAAACTGCAAGAATTATTTGTACATAAAGAATTATATACCTATTTGGAACTACTCCTCATCAGGTTTTTCAAAAAACATAGATACAGTCACAAGTGCACATGTAAGAGTGATTAATGTTTATGAAACAGAACAGTGGGATTCCAGAAGTACTATCTGACGACATGTCACTATTTTGATCCTCACAGACTTAGAACAGCTGTTTCTTCAGTCCAGCTGATACAGTGAAAACATCTTAACTTTGACACAGAAAAGTTTAATTCCTACCAAAACAGACTACTGTGGATCCATATATGTAATTTTAAAGAACTTCTCCTTGAATACCATTTCCACAATTAGTTTATCTTAAAAGCTAGTTGGTTTTGTTTACTTCTAAGGTACATCTATAGAGTCGAGGGAGGTGATACAAAGATAGAAACAAAGCCTCATTTAAACAGGAAACAACACCAAATGCTTCTTAATAGCTCTCTGTAGCCACTCACTCCTTAGTTTTCAACTATAGATAATACTTCAGTTTAACAATTCATTCTGACACCCCTGGGACCCTCTGGCCCCTCTTGTTCTTCCAGACATTGTAGAAATAAACAGCTTACACACAAATAAGTTAAGCAGAACATTAAAACAGAACAAAATGTTATGTTCTGAATTGTATGCTCCCTCTATAATGACTTGGAATTGAACTCTTGCCATGAGGAAGCCAGTAAGAATTTCACTGTAACTTCAAACAAACCTAACTATCACACTAAAATGACTACGTATCACACAATTTTACTCAGATAAAGAAAAATCAGGGTGAATGAAAGAAAATTATTTCATTGGACTCTCTGTGGATTTGGTTTAACAGGGAATGTATATGTTCAGTTTGATTTCTAGAAAATAATTGTACAGGAACTGTCATACTGTAGACAGATACTACATTTTCTAACTAATTCCAGAAGTGATTTAAAGGACTGCTGTGCAGGATATAATGACTATGTAACATGAAATTTAATAATTACTTGAGTTTATGGAACAGATCAAGGAGACTAATTTCATCTCATTCTAGATTGTCCTAATAATGTCAAACTCACTTTGAAACCAAATGTTATATTACAGAGATAGTTAGATCAATTAATAGATTAATTCATCAATGGATTTTCAGTTAATTGGAAGTATTTATTTTCATACCTTTCAAACAAAATTCCTTCTAATTCCTAGAAACAACTGTATTCTACGGGACAAGAGTACAAGAGTGCCCTTCATGCATCACGTTTGCAGCCATGCACCTGAGCAGTATATAAAGGCTGCCACAGTCACATTTGATCCCTGGGGTCTGTTAAGCAATCTTAGGCATGCACTGCTCAGCCACTCAGCTTCTTTTGCACAAAACTCATAGCCCATGCAACAGCTACTGGGAAGAAAACTCTGTTGGCTAAACAGCAACATCAGGGCTGTTCAGCCTGGAGAACAGAAAGTTGTGTGGAGACCCCATAGCAGCCTGAAGAGGGACCGCAGGGAAGCCAGGGAGGGACTCTTCTTCAGGAACCGCAGGAGCAATGGGTTCAAACTCAAAGAGGGGAAATTTAGGTTAGATATACTGAAGAAATTCTGTACTGTGAAGATGGTAAGGCACTGGAACAGCTTGCCCAGAGAAGTGGTGCATGCCCCACCCCTGGTAGTGTTCAAGATCAGTTTGCATGGGGCACTGAGCAACATGGTCCAGTGGGAGATGTCCCTGCCCATGGCAAAGGCACCGAAACTATATGATCTCTAAGGTCCCTTCTAATCCAAACTGTTCTGTAATTCTATGAAATAAAGACTTGTAATAGCAGAGGAAGAGAGGTAGTAGTTAAACTCCATATTATGCATGTTACAGTTGGAGTTATTTTCACTTTGCAACAACTTATATCAAACCTGTTTAAGCCTTACTTTTCCTAACTTCTTCAAACTGCCTGTTCATTGACATTTTCTGTGCTGTGCTTCTTCATGTTTCCAGACATAAGTTTTTTCATAAAAATATTTCGAAAAAAAATTAAAGTGAGACTGAGAATTTCTTGTATGAGAAATATGCAAGTGGTTTGTTTCACAAATGCACAGACCTGAGGTGGACGATTAAAAGCACAGTCTACATTGAAGCTACAACAGATTTCACCATTTTTAAAGCCGACTTATCCCATCTTCCGTAGAGATGGTGAAATCTACATGAAGAGTGATGGTCTATAAATGACTGTAGATCTGTAATTCCTTATTATTCATAGCAGCTCACAGTTAGATAAAGCGGAACACTTTCTACTTACTAGATCTTTAATAACCAAGTCATAAGAAACTGGCTGCACCCTGTTTAACTGAATTTTCTCATCTTAAGTGAAGGAAAGAGGCTCTGCAGACCACTACTACGATTACAAGAAATTGCTGAATAGTTTCCAAGATAACTAATGTTCGTATCTCTCAATTATATTTAAGACTAATTCCATCCCAGACAGGCCTTGTCAAAACTTTTATGAATTTTTCCATAAATTGAGTCATTTCCTTTATTACTGTGATACTGTAGTTTAAAATACTCTGGCATATTCTCACATGGTCTTCTGAAAACCCAGGCCTACTATAATAGCCCTTATTAATACGTCTAATACAAATTCTTTGACAGCTTGTCCGTCCATATAAAATAAAAAAACTTACTATGAGTCTTGCCAATACAACATATTTATCCATGTACTTACTAAGTCTGTGCTTTATTATGTCTACAACAGCGTTCATTTCTAAGGCTATAGTGACAAGTTTACTGTGTGAGGCATTTTTAAATATTAGCATCGTATTTGCCAGCCTCCATTTCCCCTCTAATGAGGCTGTTAATATAAGCTGTTCAACAATCAGTTATATAATGATATTAATTCATCAGCTCTTTCACACCAAGTTCTTTGCAACCTTCCATAAGTCTCAGATTCAAATACCTATTTCTCCTAGAGCTATGAGCTGATACCACTCAGTTGCCCTAAATAATCTATATCAAAGCTGATTCCACAAACATTTTCATGCTAACAACAGATCCTAGATCCAGAATTGATAACTCGATAAATCAGCATTTCTATTGTCCTGTATCTGCTGTCTGCACATTATCTGTCTGTGTTATCTATAATGCTAAACACAATCAGAAATTACTGTGCACCATTCGTGGGTTTGTTCATCACCACAATTTTTCTCTACAACTAGTTTATTTCTGCCTATATGGCACTTCTATTTTAGTCCTAAAGAGCTTGGAATATAAAGGCAAGGTTTCATATCAGCAAAGATTAATTCTTGAAGCTAAAAACTTCATTTTTTAGCAGTCATCTCACAGAATTTCTAGCTATTTTTATTTTCTTTCTTACAGACAGGCATAAACAGTCTTCTCTCCCAAACTTTTCCCCTCAAAAAGTATCTTATGTTCCTCAAGCCATGTTTTTTAAGATGAGCACGGCCAAACTGTGCATGTATCTAACTTTGCATGTGCTTAAATGAAAAGTCACAAATTTTTAAAATAAAAACCAGATTTTATAAATAATGGAAAACACAGAAACACTGCACAAATATGATACATGCAGTTTTACATTCTATCCAAAGTAATATACCAAACCAAGCACTGATCTCTCTCTTACTAGTGAACACACACAATTTTATTATTTTGAATGATATTATGGGACTTCATCAAGGTGAAGGCAAAAAGCAAACCAGCAGAACAAGTAGTTACATAAGAACCCCTGAATCACAGAAGTTTTAAATAGGTATTTTTGAACAAAGAGATATTGTAAGTGGAAGCAAAGTACTGTACAAACAGCCAGAGATGTGTTAGTATCATGAAGAACCTATATATTAGAGCACAGCAGTATCCATTGATTCCTTCAGCTATTATCATCTAAGAAGGACAGCCCAAGGTGAAATCATGAGGGTAACAACTCTGACCAAAGATAAGGTCTATCTTAAATGAATAGACAAATGATCCAGTCAAACAACTTGAGTTCCACTTTATCCTTCTCGGACAGTGTCACATTTCCCCAAGAACTGACTTGAGCTCCTGACAAAGATGATGATGATTATTTTTACTGTTATTGTTGTTTTACTCACCACTTTTATATAACACAAAAGTTCTTTCACCAATTAAACTATGAGCTTCAAAGTCAGTTTTAAATAACTCCTACTAATATGTAAAGCAGGTTCAGTGCATTTTCCCCTCTAGTCAACAAGCTATGAAGTTGATACAAGCATTTAACTATTAATTTTTCTGGCAAATGACTGTCTTATTCTCTATTTCAAAGCTGCAGTGGGGGGAAGAAGCTGAAGTTGCATGCATAAACAATGACTATAGGGTATGTAAAAGCTTCCCACCTACTCTGAATTTAGAAAATATTTGCCATATTTACAACGTAAGCATACCAAAAGTGACACTTGCACAGATCCTAATCCCACACAATACACAACCTTAATATAATGGAACTAATTTAGAAGGTTGTGCCCAGCTGTAGAAAGACACTGTGCTTAAGTGAATAATTCAGTGTGTATATTACAAGTATATTTTTCCATTAAAAGTGTGAGTTTTTTTCCCATGGTAAAGAAAACCTTTTTGTATGAGGGCTCAATCATCTTTAAAACAGGATGATTAATAGAAAATATTCTCCAAATGTACCAAAATCAAAAGCCAGTAAGAAGTGTACTCTGTTTTATGCCATGTACTATACTGGGAATTCTTATATTCACAATTGGTATTTTTCCACAGTTGTCATAAAAGGCGACTAAAAAATTACCCACAGGCATGAAATGGTATCAAGAATTGTTTTTTTCAGGTAACATTAATTAATTCAGTATTGTCAATGACAGCTCAACATTTAACACATGAAATGTACTTGTGATGGTCTGCAATCATCCTTTTGTTGACACTGCAAAAAATGCATGCATAATTCACACTGCTGAATTAGATGTGCAAGTGCACCACATACAAATCGCTAGCTCTGGGATTTGCACAAACATACATGTTCTTCTTCTGGTGGTTTCACATATCAAATTCAAAAGCCCTGTACATTTTCTTGTGTTACTTTGTACTCTCTAAAAGGCATGGATTTCTTCTCGTAAGGTAGAACTCTGTGGCTTTCAGAGGAATCCAAACTATTCATGTTCCCACCACTGCAGGCAGGTTTAGGAAATGCACAAAATAGTTATTGCTGCAACATAGTATTTTAATCTACATATTTAGAAACATAACAATATGTAAAAATTATGCTATTTAGTCCTTCTCCAAGTCTAAATGTTATTCAGCAACAGATATATAGCATTAGTTCCATATTCCCAATGTAAGATACACTCCAGGAAAGTTAATATATAATGCATTTCTTTGTAATAGAGCTTACCCAGACAGGGAATGGGATTAGAGGCTGTTGAGCAGGTAGCATAAAGAGTAATAAATTGCCATATTCAGCATCTCCCATCAAAACCTAAAGGTAGTCTGAGTGAAAGTGGCATCAAAAACTAAATCCTAAATCCACTCTCACTACCAGTGGAAGTGTGCAGAAAAACAGTGCTTCTGATTTCTTTTTCTTGCACCTCTAAGCTTCTGATTGCCAGTCTCCAGCTTTGCTCCATTTTCCTGTAGCAGTGGGAAATATACCACAATATGTTTAGAATCCATCATTCTGGTTCTAATTGACCTGAAAGAACACCCCCTACTCATTGGGGTACATGACAAATGACAAGATACAGTCATTTGCCATTAAAAAAAAATTGATATAGCTATAAAAATAATTTTTAATACTCTTGTTCACTTTTAGGTAATTTTCTTTTTTATTACATCTTAAATCCATGAATTATAAAAGCAGTAGATACACGTCAGTTGGGACAGAACAAGGCATTTTAATGGCATTTGGATAATCCACTCTGCAGGAATGTTCATTATTCTTCCTGAGGTTTCACAAGAGTTCCCTGGCATAATACTGCTACAGCTGCCTTTCCAGTCTAATGTTATTACAAGGTCTGATTCAAAGATAATGTCTGCTGGAGAAATCTGGCAGGGAGCAAGAGTCCTATGAAAATCCTTGTGATGCTAAGGTGTAACTAATGGACACAGCTGCTCCAAAAAATGTGGATAGTAACAGCCATTTGTTTTGAGTGCTACAAGAATCCTGAGGGATCTTTGTTAATGTCAGTATAAAAATCACACAAATCCAAGTTATTTTTTCTGGAAATCTTATATCTTTTCTAATAAAAATACATGGTAAAAAAATGGTCTAATCTCAACCTTATTCATGGTACAGAAGTGGTCCAAAATCATTGCCATTTACTTCAGTAGCTCCTTTATCTACATTTTTGGACTGAAAAAAACGTGGAAACTGCAGAAAATCAGGAACTGGGAATTGGCTATCAACTACAGTAGTTGATAAAAGAGAGTAAGTAACATGTAGTCATGTAGTGAAATAGCTTCATGGGCAAATAGAAGGAAGTCCCTTTCCCATTTCAAACACATGGATGGAATCAGTATAAAGTTTAACAAACATACTGGTCGCATTTTACATCTGTAAGCAAGATTTGGTCTATAGTATTGTTACGGTAGCCTGTGTGACATATGACCTCTCATATTTTAGACAGAATTCTTACTCAGGAGAAAAATATCCAGTAATTAAGGAGTTATTTTCTACAAAAAGAAGTTGGGAAAGGAAAGGAGAAAGTCAGGTATGCACACTGGTACAAATTTGCATGTATTTGTGTCCTATCACCATTCCTGACCTATAAATATAAGGAGTCTGGACTTCAGGGGGAAAAAAAAGAAAATAAGAGGGAAAAAAAAAAAAAAGAGAGAGAGAAAAAAAGAAATTCTGCACTAGGAATTCATGCTGCGTCTTATTCCAAAATACTATAATCTCAAAAACTGTCAGTCCAAGTAGCTGGATAAGAAATTAGAACATGTGTGGGCGGATTCCTTCCTCCAGCCTGAATTAATTAAAAATGATTGTTTGCTGTATTATTTCAAAGCAGATTTTTGGAACAGGTTAAAGAACCACTGTTCTGACTTTAGTATTTCAAGCCTAATAAGAATGACTCATGTAAAAAACTTGGAAGAAAAATTAATAATAAGGGGGTTAAACATAAAGTGCATCTTATGTTCTTATTTGTTGCTTGGAGAAGTTCACACATTCTTGTACAAGGCTTAGCTCATTCAGTTTGGCTGTGGTTATTTCTACTTAAAGCACGTACACAAAAAACTCACATATTCATGTCTTCAGTCAGTCTGGGCAATTCTACCTATTTCTAATACCTTAGGTTGGCCTTTGATTACTGTGTTTTCCTTTCCCACATTCTAAACCTGAAACATGTATTAATTTCCTCTGCTTTCATTTTCTCAGCCAGTTATTAAACTATCAGAAAGTAATAAGGAAAACAGCTTTGAAGTAAAAAGATACAAGTAATCACAACATATATTTGAGAGCAGCATCTCATAAAATTTTGGGTCTACTTAACTCTTATTGATCAGGCAGCACTAAATATTGCTACAACAGTTGCTAGAACTGATCATGGTCTTGTGTATAAACATTTAAACAAATAAAAAATAAACAGAAATCATAATTTCCAGATCACCAAAAATTTATCTGCCAAAACATTTATTAGCATATAGAATGACTGTAAAAAGGGGACACATAGAATGTACTATACTGCAGGACACCTTCAGTGAACAAGGCTTGTTACCTATCATAAAATCCTGAAACTTTATTAAAGAACTCCTTTTTAACAAAAATATACACAGAATTTTACACATTGTAAAATACTTACCCTCCACAACAGACATATTCTCCTTCATATTCTCGAAGCCAGAGTCCTACACATGTTGACTTACACAGACTGAATGGATTAGACAATGGCTAAATTCTACCTTTCTTTTTGCAGAGGATAAAGTACTTTGGAACTCTATCTCTCAAAGAGCCATTGATTTTCAGTGACTATATCTTAAAGATTCTTACATTGTTTTCATATTTGTTGGTATTGGACAACAGATTCAAAATTTATCTGGGTGAGAACAAGCTAATAAACAATCATCTAAGCCTTGTTTTGTCAGGAAAGTGGAATGCAAATTTACCAACCAAATCTTTTAAAAGCTCTGTTCTCCAAATAAAGTCGGCAGAATATTTTGAATGTTTAAATGCCATTATCCATGATGGAAATGCTCTTCATTTCAAGATTACAGCTGGACAGTGTTGGTCATTTTTGAAATTGACCTCACTCCAAAGAAGTCCCTATGAAGAGATAAGAAACTTGACTTTTGCTTTACCAGATTACATTTACAAAGCATCTGGGTGGTTTGGGGTTTTTTTTTCCTCAGGAAAAAATCTAAGTCTACACAACATTCTTCATTCTTAGTATATGAAATATTAAAATTGTGTCCTTCTCTCTTGACTTTTCAGAGTACAGTGTACAATATGCATACATGCATGTATGTGGGAAGGAATCTTGTAACTCCTCATCTCCACGAGATTACACAGAGAATACAGTTTTGAACTAAACTCTCTGGAAACTTGTTTAAAAAACCTACACCTACAGACAGAATTAAAAATATTGACCAACCTGCCACCATCCATTGCCTAACAGACTGGCACTAGTCATATTCTGTTGACACTAGGCTGATGTTCACTCCCCATTTCTAAGTCAGAAATTTCACTTCAATATTATAAGCATCCTATACACATCACCTCTTGGAGTCAACTTACACTTCCTTCCACACATGCTAAAAGCACCTGTACTCCATGAATTATCTCCAGTGATGTCAGCAGTTGACACCACAGATCAAGTTACTGTGCAATGTATGTTCCTTAGCACCATCCTTACTATTCACACCTTTCACAGATAAATAGCATCCGTTCTCTCTCATGACAGATACTTGTAATAAAACCATGAATTCAAGACCAAAAGCAAGTTTTTCATTACTTTCTAAGCTACTATTTTGATTCTTTCACATTCCATATGGAAAAGGATGAACTAAGGTTCAAGTTTCAAAGGAACACTACATAGCACTTCAGAAAGTTTGCCTTACCACACCTGTAAGCATTGTTATAGAATGCACATGCCTTTCTGGTTCTTATTCTTCCATTTTCTGAGAAATTGTGCTGGTTTTGGCTGGGGTAGAATTAATTTTCTTCACAGTGGCTAGTATGGGGCTTGGATGTTTTGGATTTGTGCTGAACATAGGGTTGATAATATAGAGATGTTCTTATTACTCCTGAGCAGGGCTTACACAGAGCCAAAGGTTTTTCTGCTTTTCATACCGCCATGCTGGTGAGGAGACTGCAGGAGCATGAGAAACTGGGGGGATTCACAGCAAGGACAGGTGACCCAAAGCAACCAAAGGGATATTCCATACCATATGACATGATATTCAGTATATAAAGTGGGGGGAAGAAAGAGGAAGGGTGGGACGTTTGGAGTGATGGTGTTTGTCTTTTCAAAAAATAGTCACGCGTGATAGGACTCTGCTTCCCTGGAGATGGCTGAACACCTGCCTGGCCATGGGAAGCAGTGAATTAATTGCTTGTTTTGCTTTGTTTATGTGCATGGCTTTTGCTTTTCCTGTTAACCTGTCTTTATCTCAACCCACAAGTTTTCTAGCTTTAACCCTTCTGATTCTCTCCCCAGTTCCAATGCTGGGGGAGTAAGAGGCTGCAGGGTGCTTGGTCAATGGCTGGTGTTAAACCATGACAGAAATTCTAAATGACTACTCAGCGTTCAAACAACAAAAGAATAAACAGCATTTGTAGCTGGAAAGAAAAAAAAAATAAAAACAACCCAACTTAAAATTAACTCCAGGTTTCTGACCACAGTAAATCCTGTAACAATTTAAAAATGGTAAAAAAATCTTAATAACAAGAAGAACAGAAACAAAGAAATACAGACTGTTCTCTTTGAGGTGCAAAATGTTCTTGAACTGTTCTGTTCTAAAAAACAACATGGGAATTCATTGTGATTTCTCAAATACTGGTTTTCAAAGCATTGCAGCTCTGTTACATAATTTGCTCCGCAGACATCTGACTGATGCTAACAATTAGTGAGCAATACTTACCATTCAATGTTATGGTTGTTACCAAATAACCATTAAGTGGAAAAACAAAACTTGTAACTCTAAATATATAAACCATGGGCCCAGTAACATTCTTGTACATGTTAAAAAACCCTTGGGACTCTGGTGAAGTCAGACTTTTCAAACTTTTCACATTAGAGAGGAGTTCATTACCTCTTTGCCTGGGCAACACTGTGACATCTACATAATGCTAGCACCTCCTAGCAGCTGTAACAGATCTTAGAAATTTAGAAGACAGTAAACAGCATAAGAATTAGACAGGCCAGCAATTCAATTCAACTGTGAAGTTTAGAAGGTCTCATCACCACATTAACATTTAATTAAAAGTTGTAGTGTTCCCCACTGAATTACTAGAATTCAGTTATAACATGATATCAGTGATGCAGCAGATGAATGCCAAAGACACTTCTAATTTAAAAGGAAAATAATGAACATATCCCTTCACCACAGAAGTTAAAAAACAACATAGTACTACATGAAGAAAAGTATCTCTGTGTGTGAGTGAAAGAATACTAAAAGAAATGCCAAATCACTCTTTCTCTAGCTGAAAAATGAATAAGCTGGCAGGAAAAAAAAAGAGGGAGAAAGAAAAAAATAAGAAAGAAAGAAAAAACAGCAAGAGGAAAATGCATAATGTACTGTATTTAAAATGCTCTACTTTTAAAATCTTGGTCTTCAATGTTTAACAATAAATCATCATCTAAACACAGTCTAATTCTGGAAGAGTTTTTATCTACACAGATACTTGATCTACTGTTGTTTATCCTCACACAGTAAAATTCATATTAAGGAGCCAGCTGTTTGAGGTATGTTTTCTCATGAAATGAGAAACACCATGTGTTTTCAAAAATTGCAAAAAAACTGCAAAAATTTCTAATCCATAGTGTTCAGCCTATAGTGTGACATCAGGGTCAAAGGGAAGCTAGTTGTTAATCCAGTGGCTTTAATTAGTTTTATTTTGACACGCCCACAGTATCTCCTCACTGAATTCATTTCAGCAAAGCTAAAAATGTAAAGAGCGGCAAATGCAAGCACCAGAAAGGAATACTGTGAGCTGAACAATGGTTTTCAGCATTTCCTATGAGAGCTGAGAAATTGAATAAAGTTTATTTCTCCCACACCTGTAGAACACCCCTTTTGATCTTCCCACAGAACACCAACTCAAAAAGCAAACAAACAAAAAAACTCGTAGTGTCAACACACCTAAACGCTGTATAATGGATGATGATGGTACGTGTAAGATATTTACTACCCGTGCAGGATACAATTGACTCTGTTCCCATTCCAGCCGTGGTTAGTTTTCAACACCGAGAAAAGTTTTGTTACAGGATAAGAGCATCAACTTGTCACCTGAAGTAAAAGCTGCCCGGGCTTTCATCACAGCCTACCAGCCTCTCTGTGCCACAGAGATGTCAACAGATGGGTACATCCCGGGTGCAGGAGGGCTGCCAGCAGATCAGCCCGTAGCGGCTGTGCGACTCTTGGGGAGTCAGGACATCCTCCAGCCGCCTCTCAACTATAGCGACAATGACTTGCCCCTCCGCGTTCCGTCACAGCGCAGCCCCTATGCGCTGCTTCGGGCCGGGACACTAAGCGCGTGTGTGCGGTACCAGGAAGCGCAGCGGGATGCGGGATGTGCCGGGTGTCCCTCGGGACCGCGGCAGCAGCGCCCGCGGCAGCCCCTTCTCGGCCCGGCCACCGAGGTACCGGAGGCGGTGCTGCCGCCCGCCGAACCCCCTCCGCGGGCTCTCTCCCTGTCCNGCGAGAGGGGCTCCTGGGCATCGAGGGGCAGGAGGGCCGAGCGCTGCGGCCGCGGGAAGGGGGAGCGCACCGGGATGAGCCGCGGAGCCAGGATGGGGGAACGCGGGCATGGAGGCGCCGCGCGAGGAAACGCGCCACGTGCCCGCCCGACGGCCGCTCCCGCCAGCTGGGAAGTGTTCCTGCCTGGAAGTGCCCTCGCCATTTCAAGCATTTATCGGGTTACCTGAGGGAGAAAAAAAAAAAATACCTGTGTTGTGCCGGGCGGGGCGAGGGGCTGAGGAGAAGCTTTCTGGGAGGGCATTAGGGAAACGAGGATTGCAAATGAGTCAAACGCATTTTTCCTGCTATGCCTGGGAATAGTATGATGGAAAAAAAATCTGTATTACTTCATAAAGGAAAAATCAGCGTTGCATTAAAGTGTTGATTAAAATCTATTGCATAGTTTTCCTGAACAAAATTCTGCTTTAGAAAAAGCCTGTTAAAAACCAGATTTCATCGTGGAACAGTGAGGCTTCCAATCCGCGTGTGAGCACACGGAGAAAAAACTGTGAGAAAGAGTGAGCTGGGTCGAGCTCACAGTGTATCTGAGGCACAAAAACAAGATTGTGCTGCCAGCCTGTTTCTGCGTGGTCACCCGGGCATCTTCACAAGTCTTGTAACACTGCACTTCAAAGTGAGCATTCCTTGTATTTCACATCAAGATTAAGCATTTATTTACTGACGTAAATGCTTCAGTATCTGTGCGCTCATACAGGACATTACTTGCTGTAATCAACATTGAGCGAGGGTGGGGAAAAGCATGGACAAGCCTAAGTTGGATACATTGTCTATTTCAGCTCTCAAACCACAGCATTTTCTGTTGGTAAATTTGCCTGTCACTCCAACCCCCAAATTCGAGCAATGCAGCATTTTGCATATTGCATCCAGCCTATTTGCTTTTGTCCCACTCTGAGCTGACTTGTTCTTTCTCTTCACAGTGACTGCTCACTTTTGAGGTTTCACCCCAAACAGCCTGGGCTGTGCTAATGGGAGTCCTGTTACTGGACACTTATTGCTTCTGCAGCCTTTGGGAAACTGCTAGCCTAGCACAGGGCAGCAACAATAACGCTCTTGTATAGCTCTACCATTTGTCACTTGAAATTCAATGGAAAATACACCAGTCCTCTTGCCAAGAGATGATGTATGTGTGGACTTCTGCACTTCTTACTGGAAAACCCAGGTTCAAGGTTCATCTCAATGGTTTTCATCTTTTCAACTATTTGCTTTGCTGTGGAGGTATATATAGGGAGCTGGGAGGGACAGCGAGGGAGACGGTCTTTATGACTCTATCCACAGTTTCATCACTATGTAGTCCATAAAGTGTTTCCCTACAAGCAGTAACAGACGGCTCTTTTTTTCCAGCAGCTTCTCCCTCTGTAATTCCCTTCATACAAAAATTTTGACTGCAAGAAAATGGGTATATATGCAACAAGAGTAAGCTAGTGAATTCTTAAGTCCAACAAATAAAGTAAAAACACTACTCCAAGTATATATCAATAACTTGGAGAATTCAGTGCCAGTTGCATAGGTAGGGATCTGTCTGCATTAACATAGGTTTGATTCTAAAAAACACATCTATTGGTTGAATTTGGTCAAGCATGGTGACAGCTGTGGAATAAAAGCCATACCAGCAGGAGTTGTATACTCCTCTAACTAAAGAAATTCTTTCCAGGGCTCCAAAAGGTGCAAGTGCTGCAGATGAGTTTGAGGCAATATTTAGAAGCAGATTGTAGAAACTGAAAGTGAGACCCGAAGGTGGAAACCTCTGCTGATTTATGTAAAGGTCTCATCAGATCTGAGGCTTCTGCAAAATATCTCCATGACTTGTAAATTCAAGATCAACAGCAGATTGGTTGTAGACGTCACTAGTTCTCCAAATATCAATATTACACCAATATTAAATACAGCATGTTCAACACATTATTTACCTGAGCTTTTATTTGAACCAGCTTTTCCTGCTGTCGAGCCTGTGTAGTCTTTAATGTGAGAAGGTATTGTAAGAACTCAGCTTAGTTTCAGCTCAGCAACACTGCTGGCATACCCAGGTACCCATCACCAGTCAGAGCCTACACTGACTGTGCACCAGAGCTATAAACTTTAATAGTTTGGGGACACGAGGAGGCAAGATATGCCAGGATGACCTGCTGACTTATTCAATTATTTTTCACCTCTGATCCACAGGAAATAATTTCATACTATAAAAAAATTGCCAAGCTGTGTCAAGAAGCAGCAAGAGGGGGCTGCCTCAAACTGAGAAACAAGTTAGAAGATGAAGTAACACCACTGAGGCAGGCAGGGCAGTGACCTTAACACCAGGGTTTGATCCCATAGTACCCAAATGCAGGAGGAGCAAGTCTGGGGGTGATAACTACGATCAAACAAAGTTACGGATCTACAGACAGGTTCATAGGGAGGAGACAGATCTGAGGTCGAGCCAAGATGTCAAGTCTGCAAATTGGGGTCAGGATTGGTGAGGCACAGATGTATATAAGATGTAAATAAAGCACAGATGTAGCTGCAATGTAAAACGGACTGAGGCTGGAGGTAAGGGCTTGAGCTTAAATGCAGCATCCACTCCTCAGATGAAGGGAGAAACCAGCAAGGTTTCTCCAAGCTCTTCCTCACATATGAAATGTGTAACTACTGCCTGACACAAGGTTACATGGCTGTGCCAAGTCAGAGATGGCCTTGAGCACAGGCAGCCAGACTCATAGGAATAAGACTAGGTTGCAGAGCCTATAACTGCACTCAGGGTCATGATAAGCTAGATAAGAAGCTTTTTAGCTATAGCAGTGGCTAAAGGGTCAATAATGGGTGTGTACTTAGGAGAGAACTGCTGGGCTGCAAGGAAGATGTGAGTAAAATCAGATAATGACTCATCTGGGAACCAATATGACTTAATATTTTCAAGATGTTTGCATAAAAGGGTCTTTAATGAATTTTGATTATAAAATAAGATTGGGGAGGACCAATGTATATTTTATAAATTTATGCATTTATGTATACCTTATACATTGTGAATTAATATATCTTTTACTGTCAATAACTCAAGTATAGAAAATCAGAAGATCCTAAATACTACAAGATCGTGGGTCATGCCAATAAGGACTAACAGTTTCTTATGAGAATTAACAATAAAAAATATAACCCCACACTCCTGGGTGGAAGTCAGTGAGTCACAAGGCAATTTTGAGTCACCAGAATGATGCAGCTATGAAATAAAGCAAGTAGAGCCTAGGATACATAAAGCCTAGAATCAGGAACAATATTTTCAGTGAAGATATGAAAATTAATACATTGCATCCCACCTAGGATGTCATAGGGAATTAAGATCATACATGTTCAAGAAGAATTTATTCAGACTTAAACAGAGCAGAAGTCTCTGGGGAATGGAGAAGTTATCTGAAACACATAGATTAGAAGAGTTTGATTTGTTTAACCTAGGAAAATAAGAAGGGAGACAGTTCTAAGCATAACAGGGATGTTAATGGATGGAATTGTCACAAAAAGGAAAAGCGGATAAGCAAGGTATCGATCAGTATAGGTTGGAAAAATGGAAGATGGCTTCTAATCATAAGGTATGATAAAAAGCCTTCTCTTAGGAGAGAAAAGGGGAAAAAATATTTATTTAAAAGTAGAACTTGGCAGGTGTATGAAAGTAATTCCATCACAAACTTGCCTGCAGAAGGCAGGAGGAATGGATTTGATGACCTGCGTGGCCCTGTCCTATGTTCTTAAGTGGACTGCAATCAAAGGATAAAGAAAATAAACATGAAAAACGAGGTTGAAAGGATATAGAGAAGAATCAGATATAGCTCTTAGGATGAGGTGAAATATGTGAACCACAAGAATCAAAGAATTAACCCATTTTAGGAGCAGGGTGAGACATTATTTGGACCCAAGTCAGGAGGAACCAGATATGTCCTCATGCCAGGTTTGTGGTCACCAAAAGGTGTTAGAGAATGGCCTGGCAAAAGACATGATAAAGACAGACAAGGGATAAAGAAATGAGATCTGTGACTAGGAACCAATATTAAAGCAGGGAATAGAATTCAAGATCAAAGTAGACAAAGGAGACATGAAGAAATGAATGAATCTGACACTGACAGAAAGCCATCCTTGTGAGACCCTCTGTTGCCACGGTCACTAAGTATTGTCAGTTTAAAAGCTGATGCAGATAGCTGCAGGTCAGAAAGTAATCCTGTAAAATTAAGAGGGGAAAGAAAGGAAAAATGATCAAAAGAAGAAAGGAGAATAGGATAGACCTGGACCTAGGTGGTAAAGAGAGAGTAACTATGATAATATGACAGGAAATGCTGTGAAGAGAAGGATGACAGCAATAGCAGTCACTGCATGCTGAGGAGACTAAAGTCAAGAGCAGAGTTGTTACAGTTTGATGAGATACAAATGACAACAGGATGGAGCTCATCTGGGAATAGAGCTCGTTTTTTTTCAACCCCTCCATTTTGCCTTGCTCACCACCCCTATAATTAGACTAATTAGTGCACCCAACCTACTTACTGTCATTATTTTTCATTAATTCTTACAGATGGGGTAAATGCTCATCTGTTAGTACCTTGATATTGGTACTTCTGCATAAGGAATAGACAGGAGTCATGGCCTTGCCTAATACTGGATTCTGTGTGCCGTTTGTAAGCACCACTCATTGTTGATCTTGACTTCTAATAGCTTCCTTTCTGCCTATGCTGATATTTTAAGTGGCTTTTGTTTTAATTTTGATCCTGTGAGAAATAAACAATTTGGAAAGCAATGGCAGTGACATTATGTTGGTTTATGTTTAGCTAAGTATATGGAGCACAAAACAAATAGAATTTCTTGGCCCGTAATTAATTTTTACAGCGAAAGCCATTATGTACTCATAAATAATACACCTGTTGCAAAACCTTTTGTGACTCTGTTTTCAGAGAATCAGATAACTGACAAAAAAGACTGATTGTAATAGCTACTTGTTGCAAGAAAAACTAGAACTTGCTTTGAAAATGACATATCATGTCAGTTTTAGAATGCATTTAAAAATAGTTACTGTCCTTCATTTGTTTAGGAGGTCTGTTGCATGTGAGAAACTGCCAAAATTGTTAGATTCAATTAATAAGAAAAGTTAACATCTACTAATTTTGCCCTGAAGTATAACTTTGCTTCTCATGGAATGGAAATTAAGATTGCTTGGCTGAATCACCAGTGTGGGTTTTATGTTTCCCTGCCAGCCATTAATGAATTATAAAAAATAAAAATTAAATAATAATAATAATAAAACAGAAGATTAAACCAATTCTGTAGAATTAGACTGACTTGCCTTCCTAAAAATGGATATTACTGCAAAACATGCAGATAGGGAGAGAAACAGATGGGCGATATCTGACAAATAAAATTTCCAGATACTGCCCCATCTGTTTCCTTCTACACATTTCAGATATAAGCTTTTTAGCATTATTGGGTTGCTTAGGTGATATTCCTCTTTGCAGTGACATCACACTCAGACACTAGCAAAAGCAGGTTGATACAGTAATCTGAGAGCAAAGATCAGTTCTCTAGATTATTACCATTTTATATCCTCAAATGTACAGACATTAAATTTCCCTCTTTTATAATGGAAATATTTTGTCTTTACAAAATTGTTTGATAAACTCTTTGGCTTGTTTTTGAAATTGTTTTCCAGAAATAGTAAGATGAACTAAACTAGAGAAAAAGAAAATGTACAGAAAAAATTGCCCCACAAGAGTAGTAAAGGGATGTACTTATAAGTACATTGGAGATATTAGGTCATTGTCAATTAAAATGTGAGGAGTTCCTGTTCATCTCCTGTAGATTTGAAGCCCATATTACTTTATCTGATAAAATCTAAATGTTTTCTTCACTTCCTGATACATTTCTAAACAAAGTTCATTTTTCCTCTCTGAGACTCCCCATGCCTGAATTTATGAAAGAAAAATTTGGCATGAATATTGCTGCATTTTAAAAAAACCAGAATTCATTATATGGGAAGTATCATGGCCGTAAGTGGGATAACCACACAGGTCCATCCAAAAGGCAACATGGTGGAGCCTCCTCCCACTGATTTCAAGGATGCAAAAGGGCAGTTGATCTAGCAAAGGATGAATGTCTATCATCTCCTGGATAATCCTGAAATGACTATGAAGTGTTAGAATCAATTAAATTAGCTGTGTGGTTATATTTACACACGTAATTACATCTTACTGAGCTGGTTGTATTGTGATTTGATAGGCTAAGGAAAAATCTTTGGCATGTTTCTGGATCAAGGCTTTTAGAACTCTGTATCATAGTGTAATTGAAGCTGATGACAATTTTGTTTTAGAATAGAGAAGCTTGTAACTAACTACAAAAGAAATTATAAGAAAAGGAAGGGAAGGCAAAGTAAGGAAAAGGAAGGCAGAAAGAAGGAAAGCAAGAAGGAGGGAAGGAGGGAAGGAAGGAAACTATTGAATCCGTTAAACTACTATTGAGTTTTTCTCAGCTGGCTTACTCCAAAACAGAAAGGACTAAGCAAGAGATCTTCATTAAAGACTTCTTTCCTGCAACTGCTCTACAAAGTGACAGATAGTGTATTCTTACCTATTTTGATGAAAAGTCGATTTGTATAGTTTGTTCATTAGGAAAACCTGGAGAATATTGTAAAAGAACATTTTTGTCAAATTGCATGTATGTACACATGATCAAAAGTGAACTGCTTCATTTAAGTTGTAGTATAATTTTCCAGTCATTAAAACCTCCAGATGTCATCCGCATCTTTAAAACTGGAATATTAGAAGTAGTTGCAGAGTAGATTCTTGGGGTTTTTTGACTCATGTGAGTTTTAGTTCCTATTTCTGGAGTGAAAAAAAGTGAAAATCTAGAAACTGGAAGTATAGAAAAGGAAGAATTTTGAATGCAATGACCTCTTTGAAAGAATAGCATATCATATCATGTACTATTTATAAAGAAAATGTCCTTGTGTACATCTACAAAAACATCTGCCAAAGGGTCAGCTTCTATACTGATAGAATAAATTCCTTTTAGCAATCTTAAAATGTAAAATTAAGGGATGTTTCTAATGTGTATGTACATCCTCAGAGAGAAATTCCAACTTGGTACCACCAGTAAATTGCTTATTCAATGAGGTCATAATATTTTTTGAAATAGAATTTAAAATGGCCAGATTAAACAAGTATGTTTCATTTAAATTAGTATCCAATGACACAACCTTTATTGATAGGTACACTGTATTACTGTTGGCTGGACAATTATTTTAGTCAAATAAAATTAGTTTATGGCATGAACTCTAAATGTTTTCATTTATGATATACCTGCCCATTTGTTATCCTGCAGAACTATGCACACAGTACAAAAGTACATCCTACCTATTCTAGACATACAAAATAATACCACTTCTGCACAGAACCAGTTATACATGGGAAGAAACAGTCATATAAAGAGTAACTTTGTTAATGAAATAGTTGATCTTGTTCTATCTTTATAGGCAAGAAACAGAATATTTTTAAGATATCTCTTAGCAAGCTTTAGCTTGACAACTTCACTACAATAAACAAGATACATTCCTAGGTTCATTTTATACAAAGCTGGTGACTGGATGTTCAGAAGAACAGAAGGCTGTTTGTTTTATTTCTCCTTCTTGGTCCAAGGTTGTAGACTTTTAGAACTTGTTCCAAAGTCAGCTTCTTCATTAAAGAAATAAGAAAAAAAAAAAAAAAAAAAAANTTCACCTCTGATCCACAGGAAATAATTTCATACTATAAAAAAATTGCCAAGCTGTGTCAAGAAGCAGCAAGAGGGGGCTGCCTCAAACTGAGAAACAAGTTAGAAGATGAAGTAACACCACTGAGGCAGGCAGGGCAGTGGCCTTAACACCAGGGTTTGATCCCATAGTACCCAAATGCAGGAGGAGCAAGTCTGGGGGTGATAACTACGATCAAACAAAGTTACGGATCTACAGACAGGTTCATAGGGAGGAGACAGATCTGAGGTCGAGCCAAGATGTCAAGTCTGCAAATTGGGGTCAGGATTGGTGAGGCACAGATGTATATAAGATGTAAATAAAGCACAGATGTAGCTGCAATGTAAAACGGACTGAGGCTGGAGGTAAGGGCTTGAGCTTAAATGCAGCATCCACTCCTCAGATGAAGGGAGAAACCAGCAAGGTTTCTCCAAGCTCTTCCTCACATATGAAATGTGTAACTACTGCCTGACACAAGGTTACATGGCTGTGCCAAGTCAGAGATGGCCTTGAGCACAGGCAGCCAGACTCATAGGAATAAGACTAGGTTGCAGAGCCTATAACTGCACTCAGGGTCATGATAAGCTAGATAAGAAGCTTTTTAGCTATAGCAGTGGCTAAAGGGTCAATAATGGGTGTGTACTTAGGAGAGAACTGCTGGGCTGCAAGGAAGATGTGAGTAAAATCAGATAATGACTCATCTGGGAACCAATATGACTTAATATTTTCAAGATGTTTGCATAAAAGGGTCTTTAATGAATTTTGATTATAAAATAAGATTGGGGAGGACCAATGTATATTTTATAAATTTATGCATTTATGTATACCTTATACATTGTGAATTAATATATCTTTTACTGTCAATAACTCAAGTATAGAAAATCAGAAGATCCTAAATACTACAAGATCGTGGGTCATGCCAATAAGGACTAACAGTTTCTTATGAGAATTAACAATAAAAAATATAACCCCACACTCCTGGGTGGAAGTCAGTGAGTCACAAGGCAATTTTGAGTCACCAGAATGATGCAGCTATGAAATAAAGCAAGTAGAGCCTAGGATACATAAAGCCTAGAATCAGGAACAATATTTTCAGTGAAGATATGAAAATTAATACATTGCATCCCACCTAGGATGTCATAGGGAATTAAGATCATACATGTTCAAGAAGAATTTATTCAGACTTAAACAGAGCAGAAGTCTCTGGGGAATGGAGAAGTTATCTGAAACACATAGATTAGAAGAGTTTGATTTGTTTAACCTAGGAAAATAAGAAGGGAGACAGTTCTAAGCATAACAGGGATGTTAATGGATGGAATTGTCACAAAAAGGAAAAGCGGATAAGCAAGGTATCGATCAGTATAGGTTGGAAAAATGGAAGATGGCTTCTAATCATAAGGTATGATAAAAAGCCTTCTCTTAGGAGAGAAAAGGGGAAAAAATATTTATTTAAAAGTAGAACTTGGCAGGTGTATGAAAGTAATTCCATCACAAACTTGCCTGCAGAAGGCAGGAGGAATGGATTTGATGACCTGCGTGGCCCTGTCCTATGTTCTTAAGTGGACTGCAATCAAAGGATAAAGAAAATAAACATGAAAAACGAGGTTGAAAGGATATAGAGAAGAATCAGATATAGCTCTTAGGATGAGGTGAAATATGTGAACCACAAGAATCAAAGAATTAACCCATTTTAGGAGCAGGGTGAGACATTATTTGGACCCAAGTCAGGAGGAACCAGATATGTCCTCATGCCAGGTTTGTGGTCACCAAAAGGTGTTAGAGAATGGCCTGGCAAAAGACATGATAAAGACAGACAAGGGATAAAGAAATGAGATCTGTGACTAGGAACCAATATTAAAGCAGGGAATAGAATTCAAGATCAAAGTAGACAAAGGAGACATGAAGAAATGAATGAATCTGACACTGACAGAAAGCCATCCTTGTGAGACCCTCTGTTGCCACGGTCACTAAGTATTGTCAGTTTAAAAGCTGATGCAGATAGCTGCAGGTCAGAAAGTAATCCTGTAAAATTAAGAGGGGAAAGAAAGGAAAAATGATCAAAAGAAGAAAGGAGAATAGGATAGACCTGGACCTAGGTGGTAAAGAGAGAGTAACTATGATAATATGACAGGAAATGCTGTGAAGAGAAGGATGACAGCAATAGCAGTCACTGCATGCTGAGGAGACTAAAGTCAAGAGCAGAGTTGTTACAGTTTGATGAGATACAAATGACAACAGGATGGAGCTCATCTGGGAATAGAGCTCGTTTTTTTTCAACCCCTCCATTTTGCCTTGCTCACCACCCCTATAATTAGACTAATTAGTGCACCCAACCTACTTACTGTCATTATTTTTCATTAATTCTTACAGATGGGGTAAATGCTCATCTGTTAGTACCTTGATATTGGTACTTCTGCATAAGGAATAGACAGGAGTCATGGCCTTGCCTAATACTGGATTCTGTGTGCCGTTTGTAAGCACCACTCATTGTTGATCTTGACTTCTAATAGCTTCCTTTCTGCCTATGCTGATATTTTAAGTGGCTTTTGTTTTAATTTTGATCCTGTGAGAAATAAACAATTTGGAAAGCAATGGCAGTGACATTATGTTGGTTTATGTTTAGCTAAGTATATGGAGCACAAAACAAATAGAATTTCTTGGCCCGTAATTAATTTTTACAGCGAAAGCCATTATGTACTCATAAATAATACACCTGTTGCAAAACCTTTTGTGACTCTGTTTTCAGAGAATCAGATAACTGACAAAAAAGACTGATTGTAATAGCTACTTGTTGCAAGAAAAACTAGAACTTGCTTTGAAAATGACATATCATGTCAGTTTTAGAATGCATTTAAAAATAGTTACTGTCCTTCATTTGTTTAGGAGGTCTGTTGCATGTGAGAAACTGCCAAAATTGTTAGATTCAATTAATAAGAAAAGTTAACATCTACTAATTTTGCCCTGAAGTATAACTTTGCTTCTCATGGAATGGAAATTAAGATTGCTTGGCTGAATCACCAGTGTGGGTTTTATGTTTCCCTGCCAGCCATTAATGAATTATAAAAAATAAAAATTAAATAATAATAATAATAAAACAGAAGATTAAACCAATTCTGTAGAATTAGACTGACTTGCCTTCCTAAAAATGGATATTACTGCAAAACATGCAGATAGGGAGAGAAACAGATGGGCGATATCTGACAAATAAAATTTCCAGATACTGCCCCATCTGTTTCCTTCTACACATTTCAGATATAAGCTTTTTAGCATTATTGGGTTGCTTAGGTGATATTCCTCTTTGCAGTGACATCACACTCAGACACTAGCAAAAGCAGGTTGATACAGTAATCTGAGAGCAAAGATCAGTTCTCTAGATTATTACCATTTTATATCCTCAAATGTACAGACATTAAATTTCCCTCTTTTATAATGGAAATATTTTGTCTTTACAAAATTGTTTGATAAACTCTTTGGCTTGTTTTTGAAATTGTTTTCCAGAAATAGTAAGATGAACTAAACTAGAGAAAAAGAAAATGTACAGAAAAAATTGCCCCACAAGAGTAGTAAAGGGATGTACTTATAAGTACATTGGAGATATTAGGTCATTGTCAATTAAAATGTGAGGAGTTCCTGTTCATCTCCTGTAGATTTGAAGCCCATATTACTTTATCTGATAAAATCTAAATGTTTTCTTCACTTCCTGATACATTTCTAAACAAAGTTCATTTTTCCTCTCTGAGACTCCCCATGCCTGAATTTATGAAAGAAAAATTTGGCATGAATATTGCTGCATTTTAAAAAAACCAGAATTCATTATATGGGAAGTATCATGGCCGTAAGTGGGATAACCACACAGGTCCATCCAAAAGGCAACATGGTGGAGCCTCCTCCCACTGATTTCAAGGATGCAAAAGGGCAGTTGATCTAGCAAAGGATGAATGTCTATCATCTCCTGGATAATCCTGAAATGACTATGAAGTGTTAGAATCAATTAAATTAGCTGTGTGGTTATATTTACACACGTAATTACATCTTACTGAGCTGGTTGTATTGTGATTTGATAGGCTAAGGAAAAATCTTTGGCATGTTTCTGGATCAAGGCTTTTAGAACTCTGTATCATAGTGTAATTGAAGCTGATGACAATTTTGTTTTAGAATAGAGAAGCTTGTAACTAACTACAAAAGAAATTATAAGAAAAGGAAGGGAAGGCAAAGTAAGGAAAAGGAAGGCAGAAAGAAGGAAAGCAAGAAGGAGGGAAGGAGGGAAGGAAGGAAACTATTGAATCCGTTAAACTACTATTGAGTTTTTCTCAGCTGGCTTACTCCAAAACAGAAAGGACTAAGCAAGAGATCTTCATTAAAGACTTCTTTCCTGCAACTGCTCTACAAAGTGACAGATAGTGTATTCTTACCTATTTTGATGAAAAGTCGATTTGTATAGTTTGTTCATTAGGAAAACCTGGAGAATATTGTAAAAGAACATTTTTGTCAAATTGCATGTATGTACACATGATCAAAAGTGAACTGCTTCATTTAAGTTGTAGTATAATTTTCCAGTCATTAAAACCTCCAGATGTCATCCGCATCTTTAAAACTGGAATATTAGAAGTAGTTGCAGAGTAGATTCTTGGGGTTTTTTGACTCATGTGAGTTTTAGTTCCTATTTCTGGAGTGAAAAAAAGTGAAAATCTAGAAACTGGAAGTATAGAAAAGGAAGAATTTTGAATGCAATGACCTCTTTGAAAGAATAGCATATCATATCATGTACTATTTATAAAGAAAATGTCCTTGTGTACATCTACAAAAACATCTGCCAAAGGGTCAGCTTCTATACTGATAGAATAAATTCCTTTTAGCAATCTTAAAATGTAAAATTAAGGGATGTTTCTAATGTGTATGTACATCCTCAGAGAGAAATTCCAACTTGGTACCACCAGTAAATTGCTTATTCAATGAGGTCATAATATTTTTTGAAATAGAATTTAAAATGGCCAGATTAAACAAGTATGTTTCATTTAAATTAGTATCCAATGACACAACCTTTATTGATAGGTACACTGTATTACTGTTGGCTGGACAATTATTTTAGTCAAATAAAATTAGTTTATGGCATGAACTCTAAATGTTTTCATTTATGATATACCTGCCCATTTGTTATCCTGCAGAACTATGCACACAGTACAAAAGTACATCCTACCTATTCTAGACATACAAAATAATACCACTTCTGCACAGAACCAGTTATACATGGGAAGAAACAGTCATATAAAGAGTAACTTTGTTAATGAAATAGTTGATCTTGTTCTATCTTTATAGGCAAGAAACAGAATATTTTTAAGATATCTCTTAGCAAGCTTTAGCTTGACAACTTCACTACAATAAACAAGATACATTCCTAGGTTCATTTTATACAAAGCTGGTGACTGGATGTTCAGAAGAACAGAAGGCTGTTTGTTTTATTTCTCCTTCTTGGTCCAAGGTTGTAGACTTTTAGAACTTGTTCCAAAGTCAGCTTCTTCATTAAAGAAATAAGAAAAAAAAAAAAAAAAAAAAAGAAAAGAAATGTGTTTTGCATTTGATCCAGACAATACAGCTCTGAATTTTTATATCAGATTTTTTTTTTTGTTGTCTTTTCAGGTTATTAGCCCAAAGATGTTGAGATAGCATTATTTGATTTCTCTGCCATGTAGAGTTGTTTGGTAGAGCATTGATTTGCTCATGCATTTGTTTCACTATTAGCCAAAGCTTTTATTTGTTTACAAATAAATTTGTTGACGCATATCAGAGGAACACAATAGGATATGGCTGTATGCACTGGGCAACTGAAGTAGTCTTTATCACTCCTTGCTGTTATTTGTTGTTGGATGTAATATACCTTCCCTTAGTAAGGCTTTTGACATTGTCTCCTAGAGGGTTCTTTCTCATTGGTAACCTGAAGACATATAAGCTGAATAATTGGACTATTAGATGGGCTGAGATTTAGCTGGACTGCCAGGCTCCAAATGTCATAATTGATGGCTTGACAACCAAATGGCATCCAGCAGCAAAATAACCAAGGAGCTATAAATGTGGCACATAATGCTCAATTCATTCATCAAAACAGATTTGCAGCTGACACTAGTCTAGCTAAAGTGTCTGACACAACAGCTGGTTGTTCAGTTCAGAGAGAGTTGGAGAAATTCAAGGAGTAATGAAAGGTGCAGAGCTAAGGTTGACCTGACATTGGCAGAGGGGCTGCATCAGGCAGGAGGCTGTACTAAAGGACCTCTGAACAGCAGTTCTGCCTGTGATTTTTGTGACATTTGTATGGCATGTTTGCTGTTGCTCAAAGAATATTATTCTTTCCTTTATAAATTGTGAATCATCTTAAAAGAAAATAAGTAGATTTTCGCAAATTGGAAGAGGTAGGAAAAAACCTCCACTTTTCCTTGGTGTATTACAGCTAATGTATTGCAAACCATTCCCTTTGTAACTAGTTTTCAATCTTGTATTTTGCATCTTCTTGTCCAATACTGCATTTATACGATACTTGTTTTTACAAATGGATAATGAGGTATTTGACATAAACTGTTTGTTGTGTTAGGAATATTAAACTCAATGAAATCTTAAAATACATATGAAATGAATATTAAACCCATGCATTATGTTTTTATAACATTAAATATAACACTAAAATAACAATATTAAATGTGTATATGCTTCTAAAAGTTGCTATATATGGTTTTAATTTTCTGCTGATATGCATATATATAAACATACCCACTTGCTGGTTGTTAAATACTATTTTTTAATGAAAGACACATCCATTAATCTATTTAAATGAATTATATAAATCTCTCATAAACACTCTCCATACTACCAGAGTTTTAGAATACCATTAATATAAACTCTACCTACCTAAGTGAAATTGGAAAAAAAGCTTAGTGATGTTTGAAAATTATCTGTAATTTCAGACTTTAGGGAGCTGATAAACTCATACAGGCAGCGGTCTCCTAGCTCCATATTTTGATTTTATTCTACTATAAACTTAAGAAAATCTCACTAGTGATTTGTTAAGATCAATCTATTGTTTATGAAAAGTCAGTATATGAGAAGCTGCTTTGGGGACCCTTCCCCCTGTTCACCTGAGACCAGGACATAAGTTCAGGCTGTCATCCTGGTTCTGTGCCTGAGTCATGCTGCAGGTATGGTTGTCCATACCTGCCTGATTCTTCCTCCAACCAAGCCCACTTGTCTTTCTGACCTGGTCCTTGACCTGTCTGGGCACTACAGGCAAGACTGGTAATCACTGGAGTATATCCAACCATGGGTACAGTCACCGGACCTGATCTGCTTTCCTCATTCAGGTACTTGATTCTTGCCAATAGTGCTACTGCCTGTCCTGCCTTGGTGTTGCCCTCAGCTGTTGGTTTGCCTCTCCTTGCAGAGCAACCATCCTCATGCTGCTCCCAAACGCTGACAGGAGAGCATACATAAGGGTTCCAGTGCTGCACACAGCAGGAAAGGGACCTGAGTAGGCTCAGCCCAGCATGGTTGTCCAAGGATGTCCCAAGAAGCCTTGTACCACCAATTTAGGGATTAAGAGCAGGTCATAACCCTCTTTGATTGGTGGAAGGTCCATATTCTTGAGGTGCAGGGGACGATGAGGCAGTCTGTGAATCAAAGTGCTCTCCTGCCGTTGCATCCCAGTGGAATGAATGTGGACGCTTGGCTCAAAGCACTTGAATCATAAACAATATAGATACAAACCCACCTACATTATTTGGCATAGACAGTGTTTTTCAACATGATGATTGAAGACAGTGCAATAAAAATTCAAGCTTTAATGAGAAACAGCTTTTACCTTGTAGACCTTATAAACAAAGAAGGGTGAGATAGGCAGGAGGCAAGAAAAGGAAAGGAAATAAAAGACCAGAATGTTGGCAAATCAGATTAACAGCTGACATTTTTTAAGTGCTTTTAAATAATGTGTTTATTACTATATTAATTTCTTCCAAAATGCATTGTATGTTTTTGCCAAATACTATCAATATCCAGTACTGCAGTCATCTAGTGCAGCCTATGTTAGCTTTAATTCTCAACAAGAGCTCTTCAGGCAGCCTAAACATTATTCAAAGTCTCAAAATATTATTTTTTTCTTTGAAGGTTCATTTCCTGGAGGCAAGTGATTTCCTGCAAATATCAATTTAATTTTAAAACAAAAATATTAATTTGTGGGTATATTGATTACAGAGGAAAACTTGATCTAAGTGCTTGATTTGAAAGAACAATAAAGTAAATGAAATAACATATTAAAATATTGGATTTTTATAAATTTTAATTTTTTTTGTGAATGCTGAGTGCTTATAATTGTCAATACCAAGCTGAGCCTTTTACTCAACCAGAATTTATCTGCAGATTTGGGGACTGGGATTAAATTTTAATGAGTAAGAAAACCATCCTTCAAACAGGCAAATATTCCTATTGAAAACATTTGATCTCACTCGTGCTTTTAAAAAAGAGACTTAGTAGGATCAGAGATTTACTGGGAAGATATTCAACTGAATTTCTTTCTCCCTTGTGCTCCTTGTGCTCTCACTGGACTATCACCATGCTCCAACCCAAGGTTACATGCCTACACATGTCAGAGCTCGCCTTGGGCACAGGCAGCCTCCTGTCTAGGAAGGTGTGTGGCAGGCTGTGCTCAAAGCCTTGACAAGGACTGAGAAAAGACACCTTTTCCTATGGCATAGGTGCGGTATTCCTGTGTGTCAGTACAATTAACTAGTTTCAATGGTTTCTTTTCTGTGGTTTGACATTGAGATTATTTATGGGGCTTTACGTGTAGGGCTGTTGCAGTACTGAATAAATGCTCTTGGTCTGTACTGAATTGTCACAGAAGAAAGCACAGAGGTTTTGCAAAAGGTAGCAAAAGAATACTTTTTGATTAACTGTCACTGTTACTATCAAGGAAATAAGGAATCTAAGAAAAATATATGTAGATGCCTACCACATCTATCTACCTATTCCACAGATAAACTGGAATTACAAAATAAGACTGATACTGCTGTCACCTGAAAACATCAGGCCTTTTTCAATCTATAATCATGGGATCCAATAGCCCAAATTGCTGACAAAACAGATGAAAGCAAATCAGAGTAAAATTAGCACTGTCAACAATAGAGGAAATGGGTCTTTTTTATCCCTGTATTACATGTGAACCTGATTCTGAAAAACTAATTCTTTTGGCAGGATTAGCATGAATAACATCGAAGATTATAATCAGAATGAGTAAAAATTATTTTTTTTTTGCCTTAACTCATAAATGAAAAAGAAAAATTGTGGTTTTGGGAGTACATTTATGAAAGTTTTGGCTTCTGAGTAGCAAACATGGGTGCCTTTGGCAAGATGTGAAGGCATTTATATCCGAAAAGCAAATGGATTTTAATTATTTTGACAAACCACTGTGGTTTTCAAGATTCATTTCTCATGAAGAAAAAATAATATGCTTAATAAGTGATCATTCTTGTTTCAGCCAAGTAATTCCAAACTTTTAAATACTTTTTTCTTGATTCTAGTTAGCATACTAAGCATGGAATTATATAATTTTAAATATATCATTTGATTATATAGTGGTTTATTTAGGAAATGTGTTGCAGTACTGATCTGAGCAAAAATAGCTTCAGCTCTGCTACTGGGTATTAGTCTGCACAGTCTCAGCTGTGTTTCCAAGTAACATGAGTTTCTTCATTGTTTGGATGCATTTCACCTCAGTTTCTGTCACAGTGAGCTCCTACCTCACCTTCCATTGTGACACAGCCCACTGTTGGTGTTTCCCAACAATTCTTGTCAGAGTGCTGATGTACCTTGTGACTAGATTGTGGCACTTGAACAACTGCAACATGAAGATCCATACATACACTTACAGTGTTCTCCTGAATCTGTTCCAATGGCTGTCCTAACAAGAATATTTTTTGGAACTCACAGCTTCAATCATATCCATACTTTAAATTTCTAGGGCATCTCTGAATATCATACCTCATATGATTTCACAGAACTGGTTGAGAGGAACTAAAGTATTAATGTTTACTGGTGGTACAATTTCATCCTCCAGATTCTGGTATGATCGACAGTAAGCTATCAATTTCAGTATATCAAAGTTCCTCTTCTAGGACTTAACATTAGGAATGGATATTTCTGATCCATTTGAAACCTAAGACAACATTATCATGTTCCGGTGGGGAAACATGCCCAGCTGTTCTCGGCTTTAAGCAGATGCACATTCCTTCCAACATCCCCAGAAAAGAATCCCCGACTTATATAAGTAACTGAAAGATGACACAGCTGCTCACTAAACTTTAGGGTCTTTCAGTCACATCCCATCAGCATTAGACACATCAACCATGTTTATGATGCCCAATATTTTTGAAATGCCAAACAGACTATCCTACTGTATTGATATTCATTGCATGACAGTTCTTACCTCCATTGCCAGCATTGATATATATTTGCCTGATATATATTCCTGAATGTTTAAAGTGTTAAGGTCTACCAGGTTTACATGTGATATTGGTTTGATGACGTACCCTTTTACAAAAAGCAAATGAGGAATCTTTCTCACTCACATAGGTGCAATTAGAATGAGTATTTCCAGGCCTTTGACCACCTTCATAGTCTTGTGGATCTGATTCCATGAGGAAAATATTATCTATTACATCATCTGCAGTTACACTGACTCCACTTGTCCTGACTTATTCTACAGTCCTCCTTACATCTTTTCCCTTGGTCTGTTCAGCCTGGAGAAGAGGAGACTGAGGGGAGACCTCATCACAATCTACAATTTTCTCATGAGAGGAAGACGAGGGACAGACACTGATTTTTCTGTGTGGTGACCAGTGAGTGATAGGACCCATGGGAATGGCCTGAGATTCTCTCAGGAGAGATTTAGGGCAGATGTTAGAAAAAGGTTCTTCACCCAGAAGTCAGGCACTGGAACAGGCTCCCCCGGGAAGTGGTCACAGCACCAAACCTGACAGAGTTCTGGAAGCATTTGGACAATGACCTCAGGCACATGGTGTGACTTTCGCGGTTGTCCTGTGCAGGACTAAGAGTTGGACTTGATGATCATTGTGGTTACCTTCCAACTCGGCATATTCAGTGATTTTGTGATTCCTATCCCTCCTCATGTCCTTTATCACTCATTTCCTGAAGGCACTAGATTTCTTTTTTGGTCTCCCTATAAGAAGCAGCAGATTGACTTGGCTGCCTAGAGTAGGGAAAGAACATTTCTTGTATTCCAAGTGGTAACTTTCTGCTTTACTCTCACTTGTAAAATAAGTTTCACAGCACCAAGTCCAAAGCCCCTCTCATATTTGTATACAACATCCTGCTGTTTTGCATGCCCAATCCTTTTAGAGAAGCTGGGGTCCTGTGAGAGCGGAATGAAAAACATCATTCTTTTCAGTGCCTAACATAAAACATAGTGGGTTGCTGCCCACACATGCAACAAGAACAAAAAAGTCTGTCTGTAGGATACTTCACACACATTTCCCAGTCTTCCCTTGCTCTCCTGATAACATCCTGAACCTGGAGCCTAGAGTCAGGACATATTACCACACCTTTTATTCTTTTATCATCTTCTCTGAGGTCTCTACTTCTAGACTAAAAGCTACTAGATGTGCAGAAAACTGTGGAAGACTTCTCTCCTGTTGCAGGGACTACAAGAAGAAGGGACAAAGAAATGGGTTTTGAGGCATTAGTGCTTCAGTGCTTCAAGAACAGGCTTATGTTCTCTTTGCCTCTCCATGTTTCATTTTATAGCAACTCTCTGCCTAAACACATAATTCCTTTCTCTACTACAGTTTGTCTCCTGAGAAGGACTAGTCACTTTCCATACTGGTCTAGTCATGTGATTTGGAAAAAGCGACAGCAACCCAAGATGCTGCAGTGGTGCCTCACTGTCTCTCTGGGGCCCACGGATGTAATGGGAATATTTACCTGCTTGAAAGCTCAGTTTCAGGCTGGTGGCTTTTGTCGTTAATGGGTATTAGCAGAGCAACAATGCTGGAAAGAAGATTTCTGGCTGTCATTTTATAGTGAATTACCTTCGGTGACTAAAGGCCTAAGAAATTCAGTACCTTACTCCTCTACATTTTCTTTTGGGTGCTTTCTGGGATGGTCTGACACTCTTACACAACATGGCAAGAAAGTCATCCACTTGATAGAGAAAGGGATGGTTGGGGGAAATACAGGCTTCCAAGCAGAACACAGCTTCACTGAGAACTGTGAGAAAAGGTAAGAAAGATCCCTTATATCTAAACTGGGAGCTCAATTTTCTATGCAGATCAATGATAGGTGTCTACTAGCCAGACCATTCTTGTGGCCTGGTATTTTAAGCAAGAATCAGCCATGAGTTGTTTCTTCTCTGGGACAGAAATACAGCCCCACATTAGCCTGCAGAGGCAGCTCATACTAATTTTTTTCAGGAAGAGAGAAAATCATCTTATTTTGTTAAATAAGAAAATCTCAGTGGAACAAGAATGAACAATCACAAACTAGTTATATATAAGAAATTAATTTTTCACTAACTTTCATATTGCTTCCATGTGTTGAATGCATTAAATCATTCTAGAATTTGTTTACCATGATCCAGTTTTCTTTAGATATAGTACTGGAAAGGGAATATTCATCCTTTCTTTGAAAGAAAATTTTCTAGCCCTTTTACTTGCAGTGACAGAATTTAAAATATGCGAAAGTGCTCCTACTGAATTACTAGATTTAAGGAAATGAGCAACTGAACTTTGCCTCTATGTCAAGATACAACGAACTTTACCTTCGCGTCAAGATGCGATACACACAACTTCGTGTGAAGTTAGAAATATCTCTGGACACATCTTACTTCTTCAGAAAAAGACCTTTATCCAGTTCTCTTCATAATGAGTGTTATAGGTGTGCAGGTCTTGCTGAGAGGTGAATAGTTAGAGCAGAACACAGAAATTGTTGGAGAGGGGAAAAATATTTGGTTTACAAATCCACCTCTGAAGGACAAATTTGACTCTAAAGCAGACACTGTATGATCTATACCAACACAACTGTTTTTAATAAAAGTAAATATTTTTCCTGTTCTCTGCCTAGGAAAAGAAACTTGGGTTATTCACATTGTATTTTCGGCATTCATGACTCATACCTTTCAATAGTTTATCGTGAAAATCCATACACATAATAGGAATACTTATGTTATGTCTGTATTACTTTAAAGCAAGAGCAATTTACTGTAACAACTTTTTTTTAATAGATTTTCTGCAATTCCAGGAAGTCTCTTCTTGTTACAAATCTGAGAAATTGAGAGTATCTGCCAGACAAAAGCCATCATATGTCCTGACCATATGAATAGGCTTTTTTTCCCATTCCTCCGGTTTAGGTGGAACACTGTGTGAAACACAGTATTGCTTTAGAACCCTTTTTCTCTTGGTTGCAGCTAACAGTGTCTGGTTGGGGAAAGTAATAATGAGAACATTTAAAGATATCACAGTAACAGGTGGTCATTGGTCCTTAATGCCTTCTTTGCTTCAGTCTTTGTAAGCAAGACCAACTTCCAGGAGTCCCAGCAATTAAGGGGAAAGGCTGGAGCAAGGACAGTCTGTGATTGCTGGAGATGCATCAGGACAAGGAATACTTAAGAACACTGGATGTGCATAAGTGGATAGGCTTTGATGGGATGGATCCATGAGTGCTGACGGAATTGGCTGATGTCATTGCAAGGCCACTTTAACTTTTGATTGATCATGGCAACTGCGAGAAGTACCTGATGACTGCAGGAAAACAAATGCCACTCCTATCTTGAAGAAGGACAGGGAGGATCCAGGAACTACAGGCCAGTCAGCCTCACCTTGGTTCCTGCAAAGATAGTGGAGTAGCTAATCCTGGAAACTATTTCCAGGCACATAAACAAGAAAATCATCAGGAGTGGTCAGCATGTCTTCACCAAGTGGAAATTATGTTTCACCAACTTGATATATTTCTACAGTGAAATTTCTGGCCAGGTAGATGAGGAGAGAGCAGTGGATATTGTCTCCCATAATATCCTAATAGACAGACACAGGTGGAAGAGCTGGATGAGGAGACAGGGAGATGGATTTAAAATGACTGAATGGCTAGGACCAGTGGGTTGTGATCACTAGAATGAAGTCTAGTTGAGGGCCAGAAACTAATGTGGCACCCTGGGGATCAATACTGGGCCCAGTATTTTTAAACATCCTCATTAATGATCTGGATGATGGGGCAGATATGCTGGTTTAAAGGTAAATCAGCAGGAGAAATGGACCCACCACAAGAGAGCTTATAAGTCAGAGTTACAATTTAATGAAAGGTATTACAATAAATACACTGACACAAAGAGAAAACTGCTTTCAACTCACCAAAACCCAGCAGTATAACCCAGTGTCCCAGGGCACAAGCCCAAAGGGGTTTGTTAGCCCTTGTGCTGAGACTCGCGTGGTTCCCCCAAGTCCAAAGCAAAAAGAAGTGAAAAACCTGTTGGTGCAGATGACGGCTGGGGTCTGATCAAGACTGGTGGTTTCCTCCTGTCAAGGTCCTGCTGCTCCTCTGGATCCGACAAGTTGAACATGAAGTCTTCTTACGCCCACTTATGTACCTTCAGGGATCACCCAGTCCCTCCCCCAGGGTGGGGACTCACACAATGGGTGATTAACTCTGAGTCATGGGGTATTGTTGAACCCTTGATGGCCCATTAGCAGCCACGCCCCCTCAGGCTGGGTGTGAAGGTGCTAACGACTCCCTGGGCAGCTGCTGCAAATGGTCCATTGTTCTTGGGAAATGAATAGAGGGGGGTAGAATACATAGCTTTGATCACCCCCACACAGTGATGACTGGTCCCACCTGCTGAACTAGGACAGCAGAGCATACCCTCAGCAAGTTTACTGATGACACCAAACTGTGAGGAGTGGCTGATACACTAGAAGGTTGTGCTGCTGTTCAGGAGGACCTAAACAGGCTGGAGAAAAGGTCTGACAGAAAGTTCATGAAGTTCAGCAAGGGGAAATGCAGTGCTGCACCTGGGTAGGAACAATCCCAGGTTCCACCATATGCTGGGAGCCACCCAGCTGGAATTCAACAAAGCAGATTGGGCTCCTGGTGGGCACTATATCAAATCAAAGTTAGAAATGTGCCCTTGGGGAAAAGACATTGACAGCAGGTCAAAGAAGGTGATCCTTTCCCTTTACTCGGTACTGATGAGGCAAATCTGCATAGCTGGGACTGCTTAACCTAGAGAAGAGAAAGATGAGGTGGGATCTTATTAATATATATATTAATATATATAAATATAAAATACCTGAAAGGAGCATTCAAAGAGGAAGGTTCCTGGCCCTTTCCAGTGGTGCCCGATGACAGGACCAGAGCCAATGAGCACAAACTAAAACACAGATGGTTCTGTGGGAACATCAGGAAATACTTTTTTACTGCAAGAGTGACCAAGTACTGGCGCAAGTTGCCCAGGGAGGGGTGGAGTCTCCGTCTTTGGAGATATTCAGAAGCCATCTGGACATGATCCTGTCCAAGCAGCCCTAGGTGATTCTGCTTTAGAGAGAGGTGAACTCCACAGGTCCACTCCAACCTCAACCATTCCATTATTCTGTAGTTCTTCTCATAAGAATAATTTAGACAGGAAACTTTAAAAGTTTAAAATAAAATGTGATCAGTTTAAGAAACAGATTATATGAGAAATTTGTCCATAATAAGAGAATACTAGAACTGGTGATAGTGGAAGTCTCTCATTCATATGTGTCCTACTTTGAAAATACCTTTAAAAAATTAAGTAATATTTCTCATTGAAAATACTTACTGATAGAGGTAGAAATGAAATATTGTAAATATTGGAAAATTATTTATGTTGTTTAATCATGCAGTGATATATGTGCTATGCATAATTTAGGTTGCTTTTTTATTTAAAAAATAATGAGCTAGATATTTTGCACACACAGTCACAAGAAATATTCCCCATAATCAAACGACTGTGTCAACTCTCTTTATATTTAATGAGCTGGTTCACTTAGAATATACAGCAATATCCTTTTTTTATGGCTAGATGTGTAATATAAAGGATCTTGATAACAAAGGAAGAGCTGCAGGAGTTGGCCAAATGCGAGTTTCAGCAGAGACTTACTGTAGGGACACACTGTTCTTTCCATCCTCATTTCTAATTTCTACTGCTATCCCCTCTCTACCCTGTTCAGATTCAGAGTTTAGTGAGCTCCCTTCTATGAATTTGGAGTCAGCAGCTGGATGTTGTGCATACCCAACCCCCTCACAAGTGTTAATTATTTTATCATCTTATGGGCTGACCCTAAGAAATGAAAAGTCATGTGCTTGGACTCAAAGGGAATTGTTCACAAGGGTCTGCAATTTGGCAAGAAGTGCTCAATAATTCTGTGCTTAAAATATGAATGACTTCTTTGTCCACAATCTTAGAAGCAACAATAAATCTATTGTATTGCTATTACAGTGTGTTGTAACACAGCCTGTGCACCAGCTGTTCTTGTTTACAACATGAGAAAACCCTTCATCATAAAGGCTTATGTTTAAACAGAAAGCATGATATATATTCTGATCCTACTATAAGCATGTAATTCTTATGAACAATTATATGATTGTATCATACATTGAATTTGATGATTACTTTAATCTAATTAAATTGCAGCTGAACCTTGATCTGTCATCTTATATTCTCAATATATGTTTGCACGTGGATGTATATATAGAGATTTAACTTAGAAATAACATATTTATTATTATGCTTGCTCTACAAAACAGGTAGCAAGGTGCTAATATCACTATGTAGAATTAATTGGGTTAGTTTAATTAATGTGTTGATTTGCATCCTCTTCTGTTTTCTCAAAACCAGCCTATTTTTTAATCTGAAAGACTGTGTCGACATATGCAATATGTAGAGTGCCCTTCTATTTATGCAATACTGATAATAAGCCACCACACAATTCCTCTTAAGTTCTCAGTAATGAAGTGCTGGCATGTGTCTGATTTTTCTCCACATGGTTTTAACGAAGAGCTTTTCAGTTTTACTAGAACATAATTAGAATATATGCATAAATCCCACTCTATTGCTCCAATGTAATTATAGATCTTTCTTCAAAAAGAAAATTATAAAGCTTTTCTAAGCAGAGTTGCTGAAACATGAAATCCTTGACTAAATGCATTTTTATGCGTGAATCAATCTTCTGAAATAGTTCCGAAAACAATTAATAATGGTCTGTTTAAGAGAAACCATCTTAGTTGTTTGATGTGGGAGAGAAGTTTTTCAACATTACCTTCTGCACAACTTTCATAACAGTGTTAAGAAAAGCAGAAGGTTTAGGCATTCTGCTCATGTAGAAGATGCAAAACTCCTTTGTGATAATTAGCTTAAATAAATTTCCTGACAGGTAAAGTTATCTACCTATCTGGATGTTTTATACCATTTACACCTGTAAAGGATAAAGCAGAAGATTTATTCTTACTAAAAAGAATATACATTATAGGGCTATGTGAGAAATATTAATTTATTTAAGCTTCATCTCTTTTTGTCCAGGGTGCAGCAGAGGCAGGTAACAGCCACAACACTTTGCACATCTATTTCTGTGCTTCTTTTATTGCCAGGGATGGTTAGAGGACTTCCTGGAATTTGACTACAAATTTCGAGGTACCTACTACTGCTGAAAAAGTGTGATTGCTACAGGCTTTTGCTTCTAGCAAACTCAGTTTGTAAAGTATCTGCTAGTCTTTTCTGCTCAAAGGGCACTTAGACCTGTTGTCTGCAGCTGAATCTTGATTATGAAGTGTCAAACACCCACGGAGATAGTGCTAGCAAAAGATCTATGTAACTACCACACCTACAGTGCAGCAAGTAGTAGCTAATAGACATATTAGTTTGTGCAGAAGACTTATGGAAGGGAGCTGGAAGACTGCTTAAAACAGCATGGATCTGCTAGATAAACTTCAGCATGTGCCACAAGACACAATCCCTAGCATCAGCTGAAGCAGCTACTGGTACAGCAAAGGCCTTGGCTCTGAGTTCTGAAAAGCAGATGTGACAATCCAGCTTTGGGGCTACAGGAAGCATCTGCTGCCTCTCCCTGGGCTGGGGCAGAAGACTGAATCCTTGTCTACAAGTGATGTCTTCTGGATAACAACCTGTGTTGTCAACAGGAGAAGCTGAGCAGACTGGGGTGTCAGAGAACGTAAAAAAGATTGACAGGATCTTCACAAATGATCCTGAAGAAACAAAGGCTCAAATCATCCCACTGCACAAGAGAAGCCCTGCATTTTCTCTAGTCTTCCTTTTGTCAGTAGTATACTTACAGAAGCTTTTCTTGTTGCCCTGGATGTCCCTGAATGGATTAATTTTATCAGGACTTTAGCTTTCCTAACTGGATCCCCAGATGTTTGGGCCACCTCTCTGTGTTCCTCCCAGGCTGTCTGTCCTTGCTTATACCCTCTGTAGCCTTCCTGTTTGTGTTTGATTTTGTCTAGGAGCTCCTTGTTCATCCATGCAAGATTTCTGGCATTTTTTTGTGGCTTCCTCTTTGTTGGGATGCATCTCTTCTGAGCTTGGAGAAGGTGGTCCTTGAATATTAACCAGCTTTCTTGGGCCCCTCCTCCCTGCAGGATTTTATCGCATGATATGCTACCAAACAGATCCCTGAAGAGGCCAAGGTCTGCTCTCCTGAAGCCCAGGGTAGTGAGCTTGCTGTGTGCCCTCCTCACTGCCCTAAGGATCTTTAACTTGACCACTTCATGGTCTCTGCAGCAAAGGCTGCCCTCGTGCTTCACATTTCCTCATTGGTGAGAATGATGTCCAGCATAGCAACTCTCCTTGCTGGTTCCTCTATAACTTGGAGAAGGAAGTTGTGATCAGCATATTCCAGGAACCTCTTGGGTTGCCTGTGTCCTGCTGTGTTGTCCCTCCAGAAGATACTGGGATAGTTGAAGTCCCCCATGAGGACTAGGGTTTGTAAACATGAGGCTGATCCTGTGTGTAGAGGACCTCATCAGCTTGGTCTTCCTGGTCACACAGTCTGCAGCAGACCTCCCACTATAAGGTCACCCATATGTGCCCTCCTTTTAATCCTGACCCATAAAAGCTCTCAGGGGGCTCTGTATCCATTTGCAGGAGGAGTTCCAGGCACTCCAGCTGGTCATTGACATAGAGGGTAACATCACCTCCTCTTCTCCCCAGCCTGTCCTTCCTGAAGAGCCTGTATCTTTCCATCTAAACACTCCAGTCATAGGAGCCATCCCACCATGTTTCCATGATGCCAATCAGCTCATTGTTCTGTAGACGTGCTCAGGTCTCTAACTCTTCTTGTTTATGCCTTAGCATAGAGGTGTTTAGTTTGAGTCCCTCATGAAGCTGACAATATCTGGAGTAGCTGAAATTTCTTAATGATACTCTTCAAGTGCTCTCCTGCTGACCTGATCGCTCTCCAGGCTCTGGACATCTCTTTCTGGCACTGGAATCAAATGAGTAAGAATGAGATGGATTGAGATTCCCTTTCCTAGCAACTTTAAAGTTATTGTAATATTTAGTTAATTTTAGTTTAAATCAGTCTCTGATCCTATTATGAGTAAAATATTTCCTTTGTCATGATCTCTGACAAGTGGCTGCACAAAATGTGAAAATATTATGAAGATTTTGTGTGCTAACTCTTCAAGCAGAGAGACTCAAAACGCTTCTTGGCATTGGGCACTGTCAATTCCCAAAGGAACAGTGTTTAAAAAAAAATCATTAAAAGATGAAAAGATGAGACAAAAAAGAATAAAATACATTTGTTTTTAATTGAATTCTTGGAGAAAGATCATTGCTAAAAGGAAAAAACAGAAGAGATAAATGACCTATGGAGCTCAATGCATTTCTAGAGTAGAGAGCAGACCACAGCAGTTTTATAGTCAGGAACAGCAGTGGTCTATTCAACCAGTTTTTGCTTCTTTTGTTTTCTCTGCTTATTGTGATTTAACCACTTGTAAAGAGTTTCTATTATTTTGATTTTAATTACTGCATACTGTTTATTCTAATCTGGAGAAGTGCTGATATTTAATCTCTGTTGGAAAATACAAGCAAGTTTAGCACCCAGAGCATCTGTTTGCCTGTGAAAGCAAAGGACAACAACCCCTTTTGTAGTTCTTTCTTTTTTCACATATACTTAAAAAGATGGATATCTGTGTTGTGAGACTATACTATTTCACTATATATTTACATATTTGAACTTTGTATCAAAAATTAAATGTAAGAGACTGTGAGAAAAGTGCCAAAACATCATTCGAAGTCCAAAATGTATCTCATTAAGAACTCCTGAAAGTAAGTTTCTATGGATCTCATCTCTCATGTCTAGGCTTTGTGAACGAAGATTTGGGAAGGGCTCTACCCATGCTTGCTACAAGCACACTAATGGCTAAAAAGGCCAATGCAAGATAGGCAAGTCCGATTGCAAAAGGCACAGTGGAAAGTCTCCATCGGCACTACTGGCGAGGCACGGTTCTTCCTGCGTTGNACTTTCTGTGGATAACAATAAATGAAATGCACAGACAGAGGACAATAAAGCCATGCCTATAAGTTACACTTGTATCTTCTTGTATAGGAGTCCTTGAAGACAATGCCTATAATGAAGACATACAATAAGTGAAGAATCTCTGCCTGTAAAGTATGAATAATTGAATACAGAGACAATAGATGAATACTGAGGGAGCAGAACTTGCTGATGAAGCAATACAGTTGGACCTGAGAGACTACAAATAAACATAGAAAATTGCAGCTAGGGTGGAAACTTATTTTCTTTCCTGAAAGCAAAGTAAAAAATCTATTATGCTGTGGCACATACGTACAAAAAATACCTAGGATGGTTTTCATATTGCACACCTTCGTTTTTTCTAAAGAAGTGGAAACAGTTCAATGTGCTACATAAAAATTGCTTATGTCTTCTGGTCTTCATTATCATGTTGATCTCTTTTTTTCAAAACTGTCTCAACTTGAATGGTAGCCATCAACTTCACCTCTTACTTGTAGATATGCTTTATTGCTTTCAAATCACAGAATAGCAGAATATTCCAAGTTGGAAAGGAACCACAACAATCATTGAGTCCAACTCCTGGCACTGCCCGAGAGTCACACCATTTGCCCCAGAGCATTGTCCAAATGCTTCTAGAACTCTGACAGGCTTGGTGCTGTGACCACTTCCTGGGCAGCCTGTTCCAGTACTGAACCACCCCCTGGGTAAAGAACCTTTCTCTAATATCCAACCTAAACCTCCCTTGACACAACTTCTGGCCAGTCCCTTGGGTTTTGTCACTGGTCACCATAGAGAAGAGATCAGTGCCTGCTCCTCCTTTTCCCCTCATGAGGAAGTTGTAACTGCAATGAGGTCTCCCTTCAATCTCCTCTTCTCCAGGCTGAACAGACCAAGTGACCTCAGCCACTCCTCCCATGGCTTCCCTTCAAGGCCCTTCACCATCTTCATTGCCCTTCTTTGGATGCTCTCTAACAGCTTAATATCTTTCTTATATTGTGGTGCCCAGACCTGCACACAATATTCAAGGTGAGGCCGCCCCAGTGCAGAGCAGAGGGGGACAATCCCTTCCCTCGACCTGCTGGCGATGCTTTGCCTGATGCCCCCCAGGACAGGGTTGGCCCTCCTGGCTGCCAGGGCACTGCTGATTCGTATTCAATTTGCTGTCAACCTGGACCCCCAGGTCCCTTTCCATGTGCTGCATTACAGACACTTGGCATATTCCCTGCAACCTGAGATCCTTTTCCAGTGTTATGAAATAGGTGCACCTCTAAAGAACAGTGTATCTGTTTAAAAAGTAAGGCTGAAAAACCAGTGCTGAAGGGTTGTAAATGCTATTTATGAATTGCTATTGTAATCTTAATTTAGCTCCTTTATGCATCATTACAATAGTAATTTACCACATGATCACATATTTTCACCTTCATCTTATCCTGTGCTCAAGGGATAGTCTCCACATAGCAGACAGTTACTCAGAATCACTTTTTAATCCACATTCTCACACAGAATATTAAAATTCCTACTATCCATAAGGTAATAAGATGATAATTTAAGAAATGTAAACATCTAACTTTTTAAATCAATGAGAGTGAATTACTTCCAAAAACTTTTGCTTAAAATATTGGCCTTATTGCTTTAAAAATTGAGCTAATCTTTTTCTACTATAACATTTAGCAATAGGTTTGATTATTTTAGTTGACATATATTTACATGTCTGAACAAAAGCACAGATTATCAGTAAAAAAAAATGCAAAAAATGTTGATGAATTTGAATAACATATTTAATCAGTACCTGGTAAGATGGGCTACATTGCAGAAGCATTTAGTCACAGATTAAAATAAGCATTCAGGAAATGCATAGTATGGGATTCTGAATTTCCCTTATACAGAGAGGGAAAATGGCCAATTTTATGCCACTGACCTATGACATCCGACCTACTTCAGGTGCCGTCTTTAGGCTGAGACAAACTTCTTTAGAAGTATCTGCTTTATTCTACTGTGTATATGAAAGGGGCCTAAATGGATAGCTCAGGAAATTTCTGTGCTGCTCAGAGGAATCTTATCCATATTAACTTATGTAAAAATCATGGTGCAACTCACCAAGCTGCAACTTAAGTGTTGCAGAGAGAAAATACATCTCTCCATTAGCTACAAGACTACATTGTCTCTTCTTGAGATCATCAGCCATCTTAGCTCCATAATGCTAATCCATTCCTAGATTCTCTTTGAGCCAATGGAAAGATATGAACCTCTCTATACATTTAAGGACTACATCATGATGCATATATACAAATGGCCTGAGTTAAGGCCAATGCCTATTTCTGGCACCTGCATCTCTGGTGAGCTTGATTTGGAGAAAAAATGTTCCTCGAGGGTCATCTCTGAGATATGTTTAAGTATCCACTCCTGATGAAAATCTTTCTGTCTTCTCTCTAAACCTCACAAATTAAATTTCTTTTTCCAGTAGAATATCCTTAACTGTGAAAATTGCCAGAACTGATTCTCTTTCTCGCTATTGCAAGAAACAGAAAGAATATTAGCACACAGGAACTTTGAGAAACTCAGAAAAGAATTCACAATTCTGGCTACATACAGAGATTTTGTGGCATATCTTAGGAAATATTCTATGTAAATAAGTAATGTTCTCCATAATACTACAACCTGTCCTTGAATGCTTGATCTTTCCAGTTTCATTTCTGTCACTATGCCTGTTCTTATCTTCTCTTACACCATGCAGATGTATGTTTCTTAAAATCTTCATTCCTACTGTTTTCTTTCTTTCTCTACTATTGCCTTAATTCCTTACATGTCCCTCAGGCTTTGAAAAGTGCCTTCTCTTTCTCTAACAAGAACTGTCCTCTACAAATTCTGGCTCATGATCAAGTTCTTTCAAGAAACTTTCCAGTACTCATCTGTTCAGTGTGAACCACTCTACTCTTTCCTTTTTGTTTTAAACTGGCATCATAATAACCCTTTTTTGTTTGGATTAGTTTATTTTCTTAGGGGAGGGACCTCATCTTTTATGTACTTCTAAAGGGCCTCATGCATTTACATCATATACTTAAATATATTTGCTTGCTGGAACATAATTTTGAATAACTATTTCAAGAGTGTTCGAAGTAATACAAACAGAGCAAGCAACAATACAAAAAAACCTTACAAAAGCATACAAATAAATGTAAGTGAACACTTACAAACACATGCAAACAGCTACTAATGTTATCTTTCCTCATGTGCTATACCTTCTCTGTGTCCACTTTCCAGATTTGTTATAATTGGCAGAAACTTCTGGAGAAAATGAATTTTGCTAAGAAACCTGAGCGTTCATAAGAAGCTTCAGTTAAAAGTGTGGAAAAGTGCTGCAAATATTCATGGTAGGGATCTATAGTACCAAAAGCTAAATCCTTATTTCACTACAAAAAAAATTCCTCATCTCAGTCACCGTTAAGCTACACAAGGCAAAGGGTGGATGGATGGTCTGTGATATTTTTTCTGGATGTGCTTATCAAACTGAACACTGTTTTGTTTGTGGGGTTTTTTTTTCCGTGTTGCACTGTCATTTCTATTTTCATTTAAGTCATTCAGGCAGCACCAAAAACTAGACTAATACCAATAAAGAGTTTCTCTACCAAAAAAAGGCCCTATTGAGCTTGCACTGGGATAGCCATGGTTGCCTAACCTACATAACATCAACACTCAGCAGTGCAACTCGTTTCTGGTTGCTCCATCATACAGCTTCAGAGTTCTGTGGGAACACACCACAGACCTAGCTTTGCCTAACTGAGAGTTTCATGCTCTTGGATCCAAGTTTATTCATAGACCTAGTGCATTAACATGAAAAGACCAAAAAAGCTCTTTAGTTGTAAACTGATTCCATTATGGGAAGTAATAACAATGTATATCCTGTAAGCAGACATTTATTCTAAAGAAAATGTCTTACATATCTAGTAGTGCTGTGTTCACCCCATCTAGCCTCATGACTAAGAGTGGTGACTATTTAAGATACTTTCTTTGAGGAGAGAGATCTTCTGTGTGAAAGGGTATGCCATGCATCCTACTACCCCAGTACTAGAACCAAACCCATGTCCTATAGCAAAAGTGAGATTATAAAGAAGAGATAGGATTCACCATTATATAAATTCACTGCTATGTAAGATAAAAGAATGCAGGACTGATAAACTGTTTTGTTGACCTACTTTTCCTTGCTGTTCTGAAACAGGGGTACAACTAAAGGTCCTACAGTCAAACTAATTTTGAAAAAAAATTGGCCAATGTAAGTGGCAGCTCTGAAGACCTTATTTCCTTGTGCATAAGCAGTTGCACTATAAAATTCTACTGACCAAGAAAGATCTCTTTTCGAAACCTTTCCATGTACTCTTCTGTTCCTGAAATTCAGGTCTCTCGAGCATATGAATCACAGTGATAGTCTGCTGCTTTCCAAGAAAATTTAAATCTCAGTTTAGGTACTGAAATAGAAATAGGTGAATAAGTGCCAAGGACAGTGATAACCATACTTATGGGCCATACTTATAAATCAGGAATTTTTTCCTAAGAGAAGACATAACGTTTAATTAAACTTACAATATTGACTTGTGTGAATAAAGAACATCTGGAGAAAGAATGTCTGTCAGAAGTAGTGCATGGAAAAAGTGAAGAACTGGGCTACCTTTTGACTGAGTCCAAGTTCTCAGTTGTTGTCTTTACTGTTTATTTCTGATGGCCTGAAAGCAGCACGATAAGTATGAAATTTGCTGCAGTCATCTAGACAGCAGTTTTTAATGCCATAATTAAACCAAATTTGATATATCTTCCTTTGTTCATTATTTATGTCTGTGAAAGAGCCTATGTACAGCGATATAACTAAGAGAACAATTTGCCCTACTGACTCCAAAAATCAAAGCTACAGGGATATATATATAAGTAAAAATATATAGAAGTAAAAATCCATGCCCAGCAGACAAAGAAGGATGTACTCCCAGATTGCCACGTCTCTGTCTGTCTTTATTTGTTATGTCTTTCATAAAAAACCCTGTCTCCTACTATTTGATTTTAAGACACTTAATCCAAAGATAGCTCCTAGGATCTCTAAGCAACATTATACACACATAATAATAAATATTGTACAATGAATGTCAGAGATGAGTAATGATATTTCATTGAAACAAATAACCTAAAAAGTATACCAAGTTTGGGAGATCTAACATAAATATTTTACTGACATTCAGGTATTTCTGGAAGCTTACAGACTTGCTTGCCTTTGTATTTGGTAGGAAAGCAGTGAATTTAGACCAATTAAAAGCCTTTTTTTAAAATAGATTTTACATTATTTTTTAAGCTCTTCTGTGTAACTGTGAAAGAACAATTTTTACTATTTTTTCTGACTTCCACATGTGATGCATCTGGCAGATAAGAGATCTGAAAAAGGGATTCTTTCTAGGGCTGTCAGAGGGCCTTGAATAATACTGGACAATTCCTCCTTAACCCTGTACAGTCAAATGAAATGACTCTACAGCCAGAGATTTCTCTCTGTTCCAGAACTTACTTACATTTCCCTTGATTAAGATAGCTACATGGAATCCTAACTAATATGCAAGAAAAAAAAAACCAAACAAAGAATAAAAGTAAAAGAAAGGAAAACAAAGAACCCCCCAGCCAAGCAGCACTGATTGCTGTCTCAATAAATTCTTTTAAGCAGAAAATAAAGATTCTACAACCACCAGATAAACAGTGCAATCTTTTATGCTATACAAAATTTGTAAACAAACAACATTTGCATTTGATGTAATTCAGTTCCTCAGGATGTTGAAATGGTTCTTATCTGCATTTATTTAATAAAAATTTCTTTTAAAATGCTAATTGTGTGTCCCATGACATTGCACCTTTCACATTAGATAAAGCTAATGACAAGAAAATGGTTCTGTCCAGAAATGTAAAGATCTACAGAAGTAATGTTTCAGAACAGAATGAAAATACATACTAATGTTTACCATTTCCCATGGTTCAGTTTGTGTACCTCAGATTATTCTGTATATATTAGGAAAATTAACCATGTGATTTCTAACATTATTTTTGCCACTTTATAGATATTGTTACCAGGTTTAATTAATTTGAGCTGTATCTAAACCTATCATAGAGTATTCTCCTCAGATATATTCCTGAAGCTTCTCATTAAAATGGCTTCCATGAAAAGAGAACTAAACTGAAATAAAAATTTGCTGTAAAAAAATGATGTTGTATTTTCAAGTGCCTTCTAGGTCACTCCAGAAAATCATGATATTTTGTGAGATGGCTAGCAACATTCACTTTGGTCTTCAGAAATACCGGTAAATGGATATTTTGACAAGCAAGAGACACTTGTTCCATTCAGGTCAACACCAGCAGATTTCACAATGTGTAAAAGAAAGACTCTATACAGTATTCATCAATAAACCAATGGATATGGCACATACAAGCATCAGTGATGAGGCTTGAACAAAGTAGGCACAGGAACATAATTTCATAATAGTAGTGTCTCTGAAATGTTTCTATTTTTAGAACAAATTATTAAACTGTGGAGAGCTTCAGAATACTGGTTTTGTGAAGAGAAGAAGAGAAATTTCAGTGTCTGATTGTAAATGACAGAATGGTGAAGGTTGCCTCCTTGTTTATTTAATCCTGAAGACGTAAGAAAAAGCAGACAACAAGGCCTACATAAATAATAGTTCATTTTGGAAATGGGCAAGTCCTGAGAGTTACTAGTGAGACTGCAGTTCAGATAGAGATAGAGAGATAGATATAGATAATACATACATGCATACACATACACACACACACACATATATATAAAGTCAGTGGTTTAGAATTTTTGTTCAGAAATATAAACATCTAAATTTGTTTCAAGAATCCCTGAAATTTCTTCTAGCAGGTAGGACATGTGAGAGCAATAATGGACTGTAACTACTCTCACATGGTTTGAAGTCTTTTGCAAGCAAGCACTTTTTTCAGCACTGTTGTAGCTGTTATTCCATTGTTAGTGTAGAAATATAGCTGTTAAAACCCAGTATTCTTCAGAAACAAAGAGAGAAGAGGAATGTAGGGCAGATATCAGAAATAACAAAAGAAAATGGGCTTAAATAATCCTATAGCTGTGCAACCCAGGTCTCCCCCTCTTTCCCTTTCCTTCACAAATTCCATGGGCCATGGCAGAAGGGAGGAGGATACTTTTGTAAATACTATTTTTAGGATTTCACGGTGTGAATAATCATAATATATCATTTACATCCATACAGTAAACATAATCCTAGCTCTATGTTTTTCACCTCACTGTTGCTAGTAACTGTGAATTAAATAAAGTTACAAATAAGATACTTCTCTTTCCCTTGCTACTTTAAGCTCTTTTAAGACCATTTTTTAAGTTCTACTGACCTCTGTAGACAACAAAACACAGCAGAAAATTCTCACATCTGGAAAAGTGAACATGTTTATATGCAATTGCTTAGCAGTCAGTCCATCAACCCTAGTTTCTAATGAAGCATTTTTTCCTTTTGGCAGAACTATTTATTTGTATTAGAAACATGCATAATTTCCAGGAAAATATTCTTGCAGCCACCTGTAGAGGCTTCATGAATGACTGATCTACACAGATACCATAGGTAAAAGGAAAAATGATTTGAATTGTAAATTGGAGCTTGCAGACTATTAAATCTCATTGCATACTGCTCTGGGCAGTATGTTGAAGACCCTGGAGATATTTCTTTAGCTGCCATTTGAAACCAGCACAAATAAATGAACTAAGGACAGCAAACTCCATTTATCATAGTTACACTATCAAGGCTAACCTAACTAAAGGAGTAACAACGTACAACTGCTGGAAAAAAAAAAAAACATGTAATGAAAGATTTTACTTTTATGTTTGTTACTGAAGATGGCTCACCTGAAGCAGACTTTTTCATCTCTTTTCAACTGCCTTAGGGAAACACCATCTCTCTTTTTGGGACTTGTGAGGTTGGACAGCTGCGTAGACATTGATGAAGAGCACGTGAATTTTGCTAAAAGAGATGAACTGAACAGAGCTCACAGCGAGAGCAGAGAGGAACCAGATGGACCCCTGAACTTTGAGCTTGATGTTTGTCACCAGGATCCAGAATACATGTTCCCAGCTCCCTTGCCACATGCCCAGGTCAAACTGATCACCAGCTGGGAAGCAGGATGGAATGTAACAAATGCCATTCAGGTAACCTTTTACTTCCCCACTTATTACACTCATTATTTGAAAAACCTAGTCATCCTGGTTTAACTTAGCCTGTTATATTTTACTCTAGCTATACCACCATTTTGCAGTATCCTAACAGGTTTCTATGAATTTATTACTCACATATTTAAACTTCTCTGTATAAGATTAGCACTCTGGAAAAAAAAACAGTTCCAAAGGGAAAAATGATACATATATTATCTAAAGTTTAAAAAATTTTTAAATTGTGTGAAATTGAAAAGGTGGTGACTGCACGTGTTTTGGAAGTGCAGGCGTTATCTTTAATAAATATATTTGAATTCAGTGACAGAGATGTTTGATAGAAATGTGAGAGAAATATCTAATAAAAGAGTGTGATAAGAGCCAGACTGACATCAGACATAAATTTACTGACACGTAAGTTAGACTAGAAATAAATTGAAGCACGAAGCACAAGAAGTGTAATAATACTTGTCAATTTTAAAGAAAATAGTTAGGTTGAATTGACTGAAAGCATTTGGTCCCAGCGTTCTGTGTGGAATTTGAGTATCTTTCCAAATCCTTAAATTTAGCATTAAATGTTTCAGAATCTTTTTCTCACTTTTCATGATTCATTTCCTTACGTAATTCTCTCATTACCACTAACTTTCTGTCTGACAAGGTAAGAAGAAAGCAGTATCCACAGACACATCTAGTCCCAGTAATTCTTTCTTATAGAGTTAATTATAGAAAAATAATCTTTCCGTTCTCACACAAGTCTGACTATGATGATGAACATTTGTTTACATATTCAGTTCATCCTTCAGCTCTGTAAAGGAGGAGAAAAAGGACATATTTCTGACCCTGCTGTATTTTCAAATATAAGCACCATCACATGAGAGCCAATGCAATAACAGGGCAGAGTAGCATATCATACTCTGAAAGTGTTCAGCTGCGAATGAAAGTGTGAAGTCCTAAAATACTCCAACTGCATTCTAGTAACACATTTTATCTTCAGTCTCCCTCAGCAACATCTAGATAGGACAGGAGTCTGGGATGAGTGCCCATTGTAGTCTCTGAGTTTTGCTTTTGATTTCACCGAAGCCAAGATTTCATTCTGGAAGTCAGTTTTGTCAATATTTGCTGTATGACCTTTTGGCAAGTCATGTTCTCTCACCCATTGTTTTCCTTTCTGAACAACGCCTCTGTAAATACATTAAAGTGCTCAAAAAATCTGAATATTGTTGTGTGTGCAAGTACTACTAATTATTAATATTATAGCTTTCAGTTAAAAAGTAGACTGACAACACAATGTAAAAACACAATCATACATGTTGTTGCCTAGTTAAAACAAGGACAAATTCAAGCTGAATTATCCAATCAGTTCAGTAACTATGATCTTAGCCAAAACTCTCAGCATGCTAAACATTGCATACCATGGCTCTCATTTGGTCAAATATTTTAGAAATCAGCATTAGGAGACCATTGGCTACAGATATATTGAGCTTTCCTTCTAAGGCAGACTGAAGATTGCAAAGCCTGGGAGGTACAATTCCATTAGTATATAACCAGAGTGTCCAAATGACACATTGTTAAACTGTGTGAATATGCAACTTCAACTGTGAATCTATGTACACCTAGACTCTATGTAGTTTTCCTATTTCCCAATACCTAGGATTTGGAGCAAGGCATCTGGTTTAGAAACAAGGATAGAGAGCAGAGAAAGGGGAGGGGAAAGGCAGGAGAGGGAAGAATATTGAATGGGCATCTGTCAATAAAAAAATAACAGTTTGAAGAAATTTTTATGAATAACTTTGAAGAGAAAGCCAGAATTGTGAACAGAATGATTAAAACAATCCAAACATTCTTCACTGGTGAAGACAGTCCACGCTAAAAAGAGTGTTATTTTGCCATACCTAGAGGAAAGGGCAGAAGTGTTTTGCATGGCAATTAGAGGTAAAAATTCCAGTAGAATTCTGAAGTGTTCTAAGCACTTATTCCAGTGAATGCAATTAGTCTAAAAGTGAAATTATTTCACAATCCTGATTTATTGTGGGAATGATTAAATCTTTGGTCTATGGAATCAAATACAAATGTTTTCTTTCAGTGCTTGAAATATAAGTATTTTCAAACAAACAAGAAGATATTTTTATTTTGTTCTTAAACTGAAAAAATGTGCACTTTTGGTGATGATACTATATGTGTAAATGATTGCTTCAAACATTTAAGTTTCCAGGGAAACATGTTTCATATTCCAACACTGCACAGGCAAATGGAAGCCTGTGTTCAGTTAATCTGGGTAAGAACAGATAATATAAAGCTGAGTTAAATCAAATGGGAAAATGTACAGCATCATCTAGCAGAGTGATTCAAATTCCATTTGTTTGTAAGTAGCAGTAAAAGGCCAAAAATATTTGTAATTACTTTCACAGTAGTACTGGATAGATAAGCAAAGCAACAGCAACAGGGAAAAAGGTAGTTAAATTCTAATGGTACACCATTTCACAACAGAACCAAAGAACAACAAAGACTTTTGATTTGCCAGTCACATGTAGTAGGACTTTTGCAAACAGTATCAGACTGGCAACCTGCCACAAGTGGGGTCCCACAGCTCTCCATCCGGGGCCCTGTGCTCTTCAACATCTTCATAAATGACTTGGACATAGGACTGGAAGGGATACTAAACAGGTTTGCTGATGACACTAAACTGGGAGAAGCTGTTGATTCCCTTGAAGGCAGGGAGGTCCTCCAGAGAGACCTCAACAAATTAGAGGAATGGGCAATCACCAACATGAAGCACAACAAGGGCAAGTGCCAGATTCTGCATCTAGGTTGGGACAACCCTGGATGTCGGTACAGAGTGGGGAATGAGATGCTGGAAAGCAGAGCCATGGAAAGGGACCTGGGGGTCCAGGTTGACAGCAAATTGAATACGAATCAGCAGTGCCCTGGCAGCCAGGAGGGCCAACCCTGTCCTGGGGGGCATCAGGCAAAGCATCGCCAGCAGGTCGAGGGAAGGGATTGTCCCCCTCTGCTCTGCACTGGGGCGGCCTCACCTTGAATATTGTGTGCAGGTCTGGGCACCACAATATAAGAAAGATATTAAGCTGTTAGAGAGCATCCAAAGAAGGGCAATGAAGATGGTGAAGGGCCTTGAAGGGAAGCCATGGGAGGAGTGGCTGAGGTCACTTGGTCTGTTCAGCCTGGAGAAGAGGAGATTGAAGGGAGACCTCATTGCAGTTACAACTTCCTCATGAGGGGAAAAGGAGGAGCAGGCACTGATCTCTTCTCTATGGTGACCAGTGACAAAACCCAAGGGACTGGCCAGAAGTTGTGTCAAGGGAGGTTTAGGTTGGATATTAGAGAAAGGTTCTTTACCCAGGGGGTGGTTCAGTACTGGAACAGGCTGCCCAGGAAGTGGTCACAGCACCAAGCCTGTCAGAGTTCTAGAAGCATTTGGACAATGCTCTGGGGCAAATGGTGTGACTCTCGGGCATGGTCCTGTGCAGTGCCAGGAGTTGGACTCAATGATTGTTGTGGTTCCTTTCCAACTTGGCATATTCTGCGATTCTATGAGTCAAAAAAGAAAAAAGCTATTCATTCTATGATATCATGAAGGGGCACAAGAGAACACAGTAGAAAAAACAAGAGAGAGAAAGAGAGGAAGTGAAATAATGGCAAGAAGTGAAATAATGTTAATCTCAGATGTAATTTATATGTGTTTAATTTATAACTGTAATTTATACCATTGTGAGTCAATCTCCACTTAAGTTTTGGGAGCACAAACAAGTTTAAGAGTGAAAAAAAGCAGCCAATTCCCCAGGAAGATCCAAATGGCTTTCAGTATTATAATGTCTGTGCAATCTTTAAAATACAGTCTGATATAATTACACAATTTTTCTCTGGATGTTCTGTAAAACGTGATGTATCAAATGTGTCTGGAAAGCAGCTCAACAGCAAAGAACCTGGAGGTGCTGGTCAACAGACAACAAAATATGATCCAGCAGTGTGCCCAGCTGGCCAAGAAGGCCAATGACATCCTGGCCTCTATCAGCAATAGTGTGGCCAGCAGGACCAGAGCGGTGACTGTCCCTCTGTACTACACACTGGCAAGGCTGGACCTCGAGTTCTGTGTCCTTTTCTGGGCCCCTCACTACAAGAAAGACATTGAGATGCTGGAGCGTGTCCTTAACAACACAGCTGGTGAAGGGTTTGGAGGGCAAGTCGTGTGAGGAGTGTCTGAGAGAGCTGGGGTTGTTTAGCTTGAAGAAAAGGAGGCTCAGGGGAGACCTTATCATTCTCTACAACTACCTGAAAGGAGGTTGTATGAGGTGGGGTTTGGCCTCTTTTCCCATGTAACTATTGATAGGATGAGAGGACATAACCCCAAGCAGGGGAGGTTCAGGCTAGACATTAGGATTTATTTCTTCAGTGAAAGCGTTGTTAAGCATTAGAACAGACTGTCCAGGCTGGTGGTGGAGTCACCATCCCTGGAGGTGTTCCAGAAACAACTGGACATGGCTCTTAGGGCCGTGGTCTAGGTGGCAAGGTAGTGATCTGTCAAAGGTTGGACTCAATGATCTTAGAGGTCTTTTTCAGCCTAAATGACTCTGTGATTCTGTGAAATCATAACAAATGTATGGTTTGATTCAATGCATCTGATACCTAATATTGCCAACTTTTGCATCCTGCCTTTTGAAAATAATTAGATTGTACAAAGATTAGAAATACCTGCAGCAGAGGGAATTTTATTGTTTCATGATCAGAATAACACAATACAGTTCTTGTCTATTGTGAGTGCTTCTAGGAATAATAATAATTCAATTATTATTAGTAATAATTATTTTAAATTGTGTCAATAATAAATTACTAGTTATTGCAGTAGTGATCATAAATATGCTCATTATATTTATATACTGTATATTGTACTTTAGTTTAGAAAAGACTCAACACTTCAATAATTATCGTTTAAAGACTGAATATCCACATATCTTTCACTGTGTGCCTTTATGACCTTGTTTCCATATTGGGTTTCAATGTAGTTAATTTTAATATACACAACTCTAAGAGATTCACTTGAAAATACCTCATAATTAATATCTATTTTTCTATGATGTTTCCTTTGAGTTCCCTGCTTTCATCTCCCAAATCTTTAGAATGCTTTCTGAGTAACCACAACTCCCAAATACTTAAGTGGAAAACACACTGATGCTGATAAACAAAGTTAGCAGACCTGCCCCCGAAGATACATAGGCAAACATCTTTTTAAGGTGTCTAAACACCTCTCACATTAAGCTTTACTGAAAGCCTTTTCTAAGTATAAATATGTACATGCTCATGTGCTTAGAAAGTGGGTCATTAAATGTATAACAGCATAAAGCCTCTCACCCTCAACCTTAAATAATTTAGTCACATTTAACCAAATAACCACTTGGTTTTTCAGCACCCGATCTTAAGTTTTTATTTTCCAGACTTGAGAACATAGGTCTATCCTTTCTTTTGCACAAAGCAGTAACTTTCTTGAATTATGCATTGAAGCTAAAGTCATATATATTGAAGCTAAAGTCATACTCTGAACTAAATTACAGACATTGGAGGAAACAAACTTCTGCATTTCATATCAAGATGTCGTACTGAGAAATAAAGGAAGGTGTCCAATGATGATATCTAACCTAGGACCAGCAAGCTATACAACTTTCCAAATGGAGCATCAAAAAAATGACAGCACAAAGTAAAATCCCAAGACAGTAGGATTATTTTGGTGCACACAAAAGTTCCAAATAATATGATTTTAGCTAAAATACACCTGCAGTACTGGCCAGATTTATTTTTCATGGATTTGCAACTCAAAACCCATACAGCCACAATTGGAGAACCAGGAAAAAAAACAAATTCAGATCTGTTTTTCCTATGATAGAATGTCACCATAAGCAATGCAATTGATAAAAGATGTACTTCAAGGAAGAAGACTCTGTAACTAATGTTTGTGCCCTGTTTTTTTCTTTCAATTTTCAGGAGAAAAAAATATTTCAGACATATATCACTACTTTGTATAACCTTTTATTTCAGCTTAGACTCTGCAGTAGATTTCTTTAGTTTTGTGCACATATCCATATAGTACAGAGAAGACTGCATGCAGGATATGTTTCTTCTCTATTCCCAACCCTACTTTTTATCACAAAGGCTTTTTATCAAAAATGTGCTATCCTGCAACAAAGAAATAATATCTACTTCACAGAAATCTCTTTATTTGACATGTAAGTACTGTGAAGCAGACTGATTTTGGGTTAACTAACTGCCATTCCCATAGATCTCATTGAGGAATGCACTATATCAATCTGCTTTTTACTTGGTCAGCTGCAAACACTAAAAAAACCTTATGAAGCCAGAACTCATAAACACAGTGAGGTGGCTCACCTAAAATAGTTCCAGGAAGAAATATTTGGATTTTTCTCATGGGATTTAAGTTCCTGTTTGGTAGGTTTTGAATTTTATGTTGTTCACCATGTCATCTGAGCAATGAGCAGGCAGAGGGAGCATTGAATTCATTTACATCAGCATATTCTACTGTCAGCAAAGTCTTGGAGAATTTGCAAGTGCCTGTTTCTTCCAAGTGGGGATTTCTCATTGATTGTTCAGTTGACCTATGAGTTTGAAAATTATTTCGTCTTGAAAATCTGTTACTATCAGTCTTTCAGAACAGCCTTTTAATATATGAGAGGCTGTAGTCCTCCTCCATGAAGCAGTTAGTAGTAGAAATTTTGTGCACCTAAAAGGACAAAGGAACTAACAAGTAAGCACATGGTAGTGTGACAAGCAAGCTGGGAGAAACCAGTTCAGCTCTTCTTACAGTGGTGCTTTCTAGCTAGCAATAACATGAACTTGTTCTTTAATTGAAATATGCAAGTTGTTTTGGCATGCTGCCTAATTCAGCCTGCCAAGAGACAGCCTTAGTGAGGACATAGAATCACAGAAGATCTTGAGATGAAAAGAACGCATAAGGATCATTGAGTCCAACTCTCTGCTCCTGTACCTACAAGGTGCAGTGCATGGACCTGCCACCAACATTGGCAAAACTCCTTGGGTGGATGCCCTGGAGAAGTCTGCCATATTTCACCTACTTTCTATCTCAGTCAGCTTAAGTGCTTTAAAACCCTGACATTTTTCAAAGGCCAGTGGTGTTGCGAGAGCTTAGTAGACAGTCTGTCAAGTGACAGAGGTATGATTTACATACATATTTACATATATTTCCAAAAATGGTGTGTCCATTTGCATTTCTCCCATAACACATAGAAAATAAATGGTATGTGTGAGCACCATAGCAACCTGGACATTGTCCCTCCTACTCCCAGATCCTTTTTTTTTTTCATTTCATCATTAGGAAACCTTCAAAGCACCCAGGAGATGGCCTACTCTGGTGGTGTTAATGTCTAAAAAGAGAATTTACATTGGTATGTAGATAACTTAGAAGCACATGCATTCTACACCACCCTATTTTTAATTGCAGGAATTTTTTATAAGGAAAAGTCTTATATTGGTCTGTCTTTTCAGCAGTCAGTTGAAGCAGCTAAACAGTTCCTTGTTTTCCATCCAGTGTCTGTCCACACCATCATTTCTTCACTGCCTGTGAGTCCCTGTCCTTGTGACCATGCAGGCCTATCATCTGGCATCATATTGGTCAGGCCTCTTTCTAAATCCTCACACTCAGACTATGTCAAGGTCCCGCTTATTTTTACTGTAAATCTATTTTTTACTGTAAACTAATACATAGCTTCATGTAATCCTCTAGGTTAAAACTATGATCTGAGTACTAATAATTCCCCATCTGGGAATTTCCCTGACCTTCACAAGCTCACCCCATGCATACCCACCTTGAAAGCTGATGCAGTTCCATATCTCATGAGATCACTAGCTCTTGCAAGCACCTCTTCAACCATCAAACCAAGTGTAAGCTGCTCATCTTTTCTATAATAATCTACCATTTTTCTTCTTGCATCTAATGACTCTGATCTCTCTCCTTCCAGTTACAATTACATTTGTCAATTTGTTATAACATACACTGAAATGACCATTTACTCTCTTGACTCGGTTTCTGGTATTGACTCAAGGTTTCCTTGACTCCCCCTCTCTGCCTGTATTTGTTTCCTGTTACCTTACCCCTAGATTTTAAAATCTTTGGAGAAGAGGCCATCTCTTTGTGTTGTGTTTGCACAGTGCTTTATACAATGGGATTCCATTCAAGGACTTCCAGGTGCTCCAATAATGCAAACAATTTTGAAAGTAAGTCTTTAAATGTTTTCTATTTTATAGAAATTCTGTGCAAAATAATGATTGTTTAAATGTAGCCTGTGATAAATCAACTTGACATTTGATTCAATTTTCTCCCTTTCTCTATATAGAATGGATTCTCCTTGCTCTTGAGACTTATTGTAGGGGCTGAGCACGAGATAAATCAGCAAATGAATGTGATAAGAATACCTTTAGAATATTCAGCCATTAAAATGGGAATTCCATCTAAAAAATCCAGATGGTCAAGAAAGAGAATGACAGAACCATGATATCAAAGATAAATGGATAGCGGTATTATGAAAGTTATAACAATTTGAAGCAATAAATGTTACCAAAAACAAAGGATCAAATAACTGGCAGCTGCTTGAAAGCAATGATCACTTTATTCCATGGGAGAACCCAATGCACCACAATTTGCTGCAGAACAAGGATCTCTAGCTCCCTCAGGTGAATGGAATACTGATGTACTTTTCCATTATACTAAAATCAAATTCATCTACCATACTTTTTGGTGTCATCAGTCCCTGAGAGCATTTTTAACAAGCTGAACTAAAATGCGTGGTGTAATTTCTTCTTTTCTTTTCTTTTTTTTTTTTTAATTCATGGTGGGTCACATGGTATTTAAATACACTGTTATCAGGCAACTTTGAATTTCTGTATCTGTTACGTTTGGCTACTTCATTGTTGTGATATTATGTTTGACAGTTACCTTTCAAAACAAAGCCCAAATTACCTATTATAATCATTCACCAGCTTTCTGTGGCTGAGATAATTTGTACACTTGTTCCTCTCTATGTCACTGCCAATGAACAGCTATCACTAGTAGAAAATATTTTTCTTAAAAATGTTCTTTCTGTTCCTATTCTTAAACTTTTGAGCTATGTAACTTCAGTGAGTTTGCTTTAATAAGCCACAGACATATAACTCCTCCTAGGATAACATTTCTCTCAAGACAGCAAGAACAGAGTGACAGGGAGCAGAAAGTAAAATATTTTATCAGATGATATTCCTTTCCTGTTTTTTTCTAAGCATCCTTCACTTCCATTAGCAAATTTTCAGAAAGGAGCTCTTTTTTTTATGAAGTGGAAGAGTGAACCTTAGGGTTCATCAAGGAATAAAAGTTGACAAGCTCAGCAAGTGTGCAAGTGTGTGTGGAAATTTAATGTTGAAAGTAAAGGACATTTGAATTATTATAATGTACTAGTAGAATTGAAAATAGTAATGTTTCTCTAGCAGACTTTCCACATGGTAAAGCTTTTTCCACACAATCCATAGATGGTTAATCTACAGTTTACTTCAGTGTGTATAATTCCTGACAGCAGGAGGTTCACTGAAACAGTACAAGCTCCATCTGAATGAGTAAACAGAGCTAAGTGAGAAAATAAAACCCCTAAATGCTGATTATACACAGTACTGAAGATGATATATTGTAACCTAGTTTTAGCACAATAAGCTCTATAAAATATTTTAACCCTAAAGCTAAATAAAAGAAATTGTCTTCTATTTGCATGTATTCTCCTTCCTTTCCTTGCACACACCATGTTTCTTGAAAGGCAATGTTTCTATGTGTTCTTGGCCAGTGGCGCTAGTTTTGCCATATGTACAATGCTGTATTACTAAATAGCTAACAAAAAAATTAAATTTAATGTTTACTTCTCAAAAATGTAAACATGAGTCAAAGTGAAGAAACATTCACTTCAGCTCATAAACACACACTGCACTATCCATTTCAATTCTTCTCAATCCAGTTCGTGAATTGACACAAATGACAGGACCAGTAGATTATGTTTTCTAATCTCTAAAACAAACATTTTTGATTGTTTTTTATTATCAATACCAGTGGTAGTTTCAGCCTTTTTCTTTACTCTATATGGGTATTTCCAGTCATGATAGGTTTTTTTATTGCTGTTTTCCCCTCCAGAACCATGTTTTAGTCAGGCTAGTTCCTCCTTGATAAGCAGAGAACTTTATTTTAAGTTTTCAAACCCATTACAATTTGATTGTTTCAAACTAAATCTGTGTATTTCAAACATTATTTATAGTTCTACTGAAGCTTGAAAAAATGTCAATATGAGGATAAAAACTACATGCAATATAGATAAAATAAATATATCTTATTTTTTATAAGAAAGTTATTTTTTTCTTAGAAATTATCTTTTTTTCCTTATAATGACTGTTAATTCATTTTAATGTCACTTTACAAGTTGGCACTGAAGTTTATTCTATCTCACTACAATTCAAAGCTGTTCTCATGTCTCATTGTCTGCATGATTTCTGCAACTCCAAATGACACCTACTCAGCCACCTTCCCTGAAGGGACTTGAAAATCTGCTTCTAATTGGGATCTGGAGTTTAAAATGAGTTCTTCACTCCTGCTCTTATTGCCTTTACTTGCCTGCTGATTTTTTTCACTTTTGCTGGGAAACCAGCTGCTCTCTGATCTCTTTCTTTTGTACTTTTTTTGGTTGTCATCTCAAGTGAAAAATAAAATACCTGCACAAAACTGTAGACTTCCCTTTGCTGCTTGAATTGGACTTTAGAGAGTCTTTACTATCTCCTAAATTGTGAGGAGGTGCCATTCCACCTCTGAAGGATTCCTTGCCTAATCAGAAAGGATAATCAGCTGCTTAATACATACTTTCCCTCTCGCTTTCTCCTTATTCCTGTCTCATGCCTATAGTTAGGTATTTCTCATATCCAGTCATTTTTCCTGACAGATTCTTGCCCATCATTTTCTCCTACCCCTTGTTTCTACCTGATATAGATCACAACCTTATGTTCTAATGTTCTCCAGTTTACCTAATGGCACTTTTCTGCCCCTGTTCCTGTCTCCCCGGTGCAGTCATGTTCCCAAGTTATCCAGCTTCTTTCTTTTCCTTAGCTATTGCAGAGCATTCACAGTCTCATGGCCTTTGTAATAGAATTTCCCTGACACTACAGATGACATAGAGAGAGACAGGCATCTCTGACAGAGATTCACAAATCTTAAAACAAACACTGTTGGAATGAGTAGTCATCTAGTGATCTTTATTTCTATCCATCATTTCCAGAGTTACCAGATCAGCTTTACATTTTGCTGTATTTAGGTAGAAGTTAGAAATACCATTCCTAAGAAGGGTAGATCAAAATGAGGTAGTGTTGTCATGTGGATCTTTTCTGCTACTGTGTGACATTCACAGAATGTCTGTTTAGACAGAAAAAGTTGAGCAAAATTAACCTGATTCATAGATGAATTCTTCAGGGATCATTTCCTCAAGAGCAAAAAACATAGTCACTTTAGTTACAGCCACTGAGTTTTCACCTACACTCCATTAAGTTCACCTCATGAATAAATTCTGATTTTATCTAAAAATTTGAATGTGAGAAGTGAAAATTATTAGGAGAAAGGAACAGAAAATAAATGCTTTCTTGAAAGAAATTTATCAAATATGAAATCACTACAGCTCTCGTTACTGAAGTATGAACAAAGCAGAGATTCAATAAAGCTCTTTTCCTTGCACTATCAGAATAACTCAAGAAAAAGAAATTAAACTCTTTTTTAAAAAATACAACTTTTACAGCACTTACTTAGCTAACTTTGTTTTGATAATGAAAGAAATGTTTGTATCTTGATCTATATAGGCAATTTTTGTCTAAAAGTTAAGAATAAACCTGAGGTCTTCGTCAAAGTTCAAGAATAATCAAGGTCTCCACTTTGTTCCCTCAGCTGTTGTTTCCAGACAGCATCCTGTCTTCAAGTATTTCCAGTGGAACTGCAGACCAAGAAAAGATATTAAAAAAAAAACACAAATGAAACAGAAAAAAAAAAAAACCAACACAGAAAAGAAGTATTGCTTATTTTATAACTCCAGTACTTTTTTTTCATGGGCCAGTAGAGGTCAAGAACCACTGTGTCACAGTCTGCACAAACAGAATGAAAAATACCTCCTTAAGTATTAATACTTCAGGTATTTTACATCTAAAGACCTTAAAAAGACATTTTTTGCATGCATTTTATATGCTATTTACCTGGTTTCACAATGCATAACCATATTCAAAGTTGGGTTTTTTTTTAAATTAAAGCTTACCTAACTTTGCTTTTGTGATGAGTGTTCAGAGCATGCTATAAAACTCATTCACATTTCTTTTGTGATCTTTATTTTTTCTGTTTATTATTAATTATGTACATTTGGGAATGTTTGTCTAATCTATTTGAAAATAGGGGAATTATTCTATCTTGTTGAACTTGAAGAATTATGTGATCTTTTATATCATTATAGGAGAGAAACACCTCCTTTACAGGAACTCATTTGCAGCCTCAACTTTATCTGTATCTGTGCATGATGAATTATCAGGCAGTAAAATCTGTTGCTGCTTCTTTTAACCTAAAGGTAGAAGCCTCCAGGATGCCACTGAAGTTTAACTGAGGTTAAGAGGGGAAAAGCAGTAGAAATTTGTTGTCTATATCCAGCCTAATTGTCAGACAACAGTTTTTCTCACATATTCCAGAATAATATAGTACTATACTCTGTATCAGTTTACTGATTCCTGAAGGCCAAACATGATAGCATACCACTATTTGTGTCTTTCATCCAGACTAATAACTATATTCTCTCCAGGTAGTGCTCTAAGACAAATTTCCCCTTTACAGACTGAAAATTCTGGGAGTCATTATAGCTTGAGTAATACCCCACCTAACATTGGTCTGTGCTGAGGAAAGAAGAGAATATTAGTCAGAGGAGAACTCAGCCACCTTTTATTCTGCATGTGGTTAGTAGAAATCCTGTGCCAGTTTTCAGAAAATACAACTCAGCTTCTAGGAGATGTAACCTGGCTTCATTTTCAACTCAGAGGTGCATAAGGTTTATTTCAATACAAAGGTCTTTGTAGTATGGGGTTGTTCTCTTCCATTTCCTTTTCAGCATTACTCCCTAAAAGTGACAAGAGCTGTGCCTTGTCCCATACAGGCAGTATTTAAGAACCATAACAAGCAAAATTCTTTCCCCCAGCCTGAGTTTGAACTTTCTATGCACTTTAACGCTTCCTTTTGTCATGTAAGTGCACACTCAGATGAAGTTCTTTGGCTCCCCACTTCTTTGCTTTGCATCTAGCTTCCCAAAGTCCACCCTCTGCCTCCCCTCAAGTTTTTTTGACCTTATTTTCATGGGAACTCACTCTCATGTTACTGTACTGGATGTTGTCAGTGCTTGACTGCCTTCGGATGAAAACCTGATAATCCATGATGAGCTAAAATGAAAAAAATGGGTAATCAGCCGGGATGCCCATGTTGCTCACCACTGCTAACTTTCAGAATAATGTTTGTTTAACTGCCTTACTTTTTTCATCTTTTTCTGCTCAGCTACATAACACATAATAAAAACCCTCATTCTTTTATGAAAACCTGCTTTCTCCTTTGGGACCAAGCAAAATAATGTTTTCTTAAAAGGTAATTTTCTTGGGAGATTTTCTTGGTGTGATTCAGTGCATTCTTGCAGATAGCTCTGGATTTATGTAAACTAACATTTTCCATCAAACCACGCAGAATTAAGCATCGAGGACATTATTTCTGTTTTAGAACAAATATTCAAACTAATAACAAAGCCAGTGAAATCAGCTGTCACAGTTAATAGCAGTAAATCCTTTTCTTTTTTTTTTTTTTGAGACATTTTCTTTCATCTGTTCACTTTCCTAATATTTAGAAATTCCTTAAAACTAATCTGATCTCTACAAGGAGAATAAAACCAGTGGATTCTGTAAGTCTAATGGACTCATACATTTTGCAGTGCAGACTATGCAGCTGCTTTACCTGCTTATTTTATCACAGTATCTCCTGAGCAGACTATCTGCCTTATCATCTGCTTTTGGTGCCTGAAGGATTGACAGGTAAACATTTCTAAAGTTTCTGTCAGTATATAAGGTGATTGAAGACATTAATCACAGAATAAACACCCTCCTCACTATCCTCCCAGCAGATGAAACGGGCTGGCATTGGTAGAGAGAAAAAATAAGAAAAATCAGGAAAAAACGAGTTTGCTGGGGTCTAACTCAACCAGCCCTGAAGTTAAAGGAAAATTTTTTGCTGACATAAGAGGAGATGGATCTGCTGCTAAGGTCATACAGGCCATAGACAATATCTGAAGTTTTCCACAGAACAGCTTGTAGCATTTTTGAATTCAAACTCAACTGATCTGTGAACAAACTGCAGAGTGAGAAAGTAGATGAATTCTTTTCCTGACATCTGTACAGCAGTGCCAGGAGTTTGGCTAACCTGCTAGGGAAATAGAAATTCTTACTGCTGAGAAGAAATAGGATATAACTGATATTGCAAATATGTGGTGTGATAACCTATACACCTGGAATTTAAAAATAATTAGATAAAGCATAAAAGAGTAGGCAAAAGAAATGAGGGTGGCAGTCCATGCTAGAGAGCTGATTATCTGTGTTAGAGCTGTTTGAAGAGAAAAATTGTGCTGTTCTTGGTGCCTCCAGTTTTAAAGACCCATGCTGGACATTGTATGCGATATGTAGCAAAACATCGTTGAAGTTTCTAAAAATGATAGATGATCATTATCTAATACAAAAAGTATTGAAACTAGCATAAGGTAATTCAATTTTGAGTCTTATTGTGTTGGATAAAGATGAACAAATTGGAGGATCTAATTATATTGATTACGGGGAAATAGAGGACAGTAGTATATATATTTGGTACTTCAAATAAGTGAATTTTTCAAACCTGGAGAAAATTATGAGAAATAATTGATTGATTAGGATGAATAAATACAGACAGCCAATTGTGAAAGCCGTTTTAAAGGTCTTTGGCAGTAATTTATGACATGTCCAAAAGCAACATCTCATAACTAAGAAATAGTATACCAATGTTTTAAAACACCTCCTACTTCAGAGGTGAAGTGAATGTATCAATTAAAATTTATACATATATATATATCAAAAGGGAGAAACAACAGGCAAGAGTAATAATAGTAAATTGTAAATTATGAACTGTAGCAAAGAGATACAGAAGAGCAAAGACACTAGAAAAAAGTACATCTCCCAGGAATTAAGACAATAAGAAAATGATCTTTAGGAATAAAGAAAAAAAAAAAAAGGCCAGGCTTAGTCTAAAAGTTTTAAACAGGAATACTAATCATGGTAGCAATTATGTATAAATGGAAGTGTGTGTCTATATATGTGACTGTGTATACGCAGCTTGACTAAAAGCACCAACAGAAACAGCAGAACAGTGTTCTAAGGGAAGGTATGAGTTAACTGCTACAGAGCACCATATAAGTGATTTCATTCAAATGGAGAGGTAGAGAAACTCACCTATAGATAAGTGTTAAGGGAATGAAGTAGAGGACATTATTTATAAAACATGCAGACAAGATAAACAACACCGCTGTGAAAGTCAGGAATTTTGCCTAGTATTTTTGAGAGATGAGACAAAATATCCAAAACTGCATCCATTCCTGAAGAGTATAGAAGGTAAATCAAAAATCTATTTGTCATCACTAGCCAAGATAAACACCAGAGACACAGGGAGCACTGGACTGATGACATCACTTGTCCCCCTTGTTGCACATAAACAATCCTGGACAAGCCACTGAGACAAAAGCACCCATAGTGTGTAGATGTGAGAGTGTGAAAAGTTAACTTAGAGATTTTTCTAATGTAAGATTACCTTCATCATTTCTAGGTTTTATCACTGAATTTTGCTACATTGATTTCCTACATTTCCACCAGTAGATGGAGGTTCTAAAACTGTTCTTAACTCCGAAAAAAAGATGCAGGTGTTCATAAGTTGTTCCTGTAGAGAACCAGGAGGATGTGCTCATAGCACAGGAGAAGAGTGTGCCATTTTGTAATTTTTCAGGATAGGCATCATGCTGTTCTGCATAAGACATTAAAAAGTTGAGTCTCAGAGTTTCTATGCTGTGTGTGTACACTCCATTTTGTGGTGCACGGCAAAAGAAACGGACATGTCTGAAAGGAAATTCATCTCAGCTCTGCTAATGACCTATCTTAAGAGAGGTATGAGTAATATATAAATTGAGGTGCCTAATTTTTCCAAGCTTAGACTTGGACAATTAACTATGAGATAACCACAGTTATTGCGAGATAACCACAGTTGTTACTTAAAATTGATGTTAAAACGTATCTCAATAGTGTTTTGAAAACCCAATGCCCAGCAAGTTTTCTCTTGGGAGGCATTGCAAAAGATCTATCTGACCTGGTAATATTCTTGTTCAATTGCTATTACAAATGGAATTCTCAGAAGATTGTGGATATCATCCAAGTATTTTAAAAGCCATGTAAATACTGACTAGTGAAAACTGGCAACAATGTTGAGAAAAAGAATGTAATTGTTAATACAGGTTTTAATTTATAGAGAATAAAAAGCTAGAAATACCATTAGTGTCAATCATTATGTTTTTGGAGAAAGAATCCTTACAGTCCTTATTAAACACACTTCATATAATTCTTTTATGACATTGCAATTTAGGCAGTGAAAGATAAATAATATATTTACACTTTTAAAAGGAATTTTGACACATTAATGCACAACATGCTGATTTAAAAATTAGTGCAGCAACAGAGTACATCTTAAATGGATTAGCAACTGCCTAAGCGACAGGTTCCAAAAAAGTAACTATCAGTGTGGATCTGTTGTCAAAGGAATGAGTTTCTAGTGGATTTGGGAGGTTATCTAGTAGAATAATTGGCAGCTGATCCAGTATTATTCAATGTAGTTAACAGTGATTGGGAAGAAGATACAAAATCACTGATGGTCACAGCATTGGCTAAGAAAGGAAAAAGACCATGGAGATCAACAACCAAGTATCTCTGCTATCATGGAATGAGATTAAGGCATTTGTTGTGTTTGTAATTTAGTACTTATAAAGTTGTTTGTTTGTATAAATACCACACCAACACAGGCTTGCATCTGGGAAAATTATTTATTTTAAACAGCAACAAATGTTAAACAACATAATCAAAACTTTGTGGAATTGTACTGAAAAACAGGGTTCTTGAATTTATCTCCTTACTCTTCCAAGAAGGTTCACGAAAAACACTTTCCAGTATATTTTCTATGCCTAATCTATGTTCATGCAAGGAATGAAACACATAGTAGGGGAAAATAGTTAGACCTAAATGAACCATTCCAGTAGAGTAACTACAGATGGTGAGAAAGGCAATCAGAGCTAATTTGGCAGTCTGGCATATCAGCCTGTATTCTATATATAGGACAGTTGTACTAACTGAATACTTTTCAGTTAAATCTTTTTCACTTCTTAATTTATTTTCCCATATGATTAAATCTTAAGGTGAAATAATTTTTTTCTCTCTCCTTATTTTTTTTAACATTGCTTTTCACTTCATTTTATTTCATTGCCTTTTGGCATGCCTCAACTCTGACCATGATTTGATCCTCTTTACTTTTTAATTGCCTTTCGTTTTTTTCTGTTATTTTCAAAATGCCATATTTCAGGTTAAAACAATTTATAAAATGAAATATTTTACTTGGGACTAAAACTCTTAAAAGTAAATTTTTATATTTTTTATATTTTTCTCAGAGTGTTTGACTGTGCTCATTTATCAGTTTTTCTAAATGCATTTTATTCTTTGGGGAGATTCTTACCCTGAGGTGAAGGAGTATGGTAGTGGTATGATAGCAGAAAGCCCATTTTTTGCATTCTGCACTGATCCAGATGTCAGGTATTTTTAAATAAACAGTCAGTCTTGCTAGTGGGAGAAACACACACACGTAGTACAAATATTCCAGTCAAACCATCAACAAAATATTTTAATTTGCAGATGTAATTTGAAAATCCTGTTTTGCCTGTTTTGTATTGTAGGTGGACTGGTGATTCCTGGTGGTACTTGTCATACTTGGATGCTTCCTCTTGGGGGTATTCTGACAAGGTGAATAGATAGCTGCTGGCCGAGCCTGACCTTTTCTTACATGCCCTTTCCACTCTTATACTTGTTAGTTGAGCCCTCAGTCCTTCCTTGGCCAAGTTGCCTATGGCCTAAGTCTGCTCCAGGTGTTTGACAAAGACCCCCACCCAGGCACACATATTCACTCACTGACAAAGAATAGTCCACTTCCATCCTCAGTCAAGGAGTAAAATACTAAAGTCTTGCAAACATCTTGGGACAAAGGAAGATGCAGCCTGCTGTGCAAATTTGCGCTCCCTTCCTACACAGGGTAGATGGACTGATGGCAAATAACACAACCAGCCAAGCTTCTCAGCAACAGAGGAGTGTATCAAAAAGTCCTTCTCCTCTGTCCCCAGATATGTGGGTGCTTTTTTCTTGCGCTATACTATTTTGTAAACATACTACCTTAAAGCAGCATATTTAGAGCTAATGTATTTGACTTTGCTTTAGAAGAGCTGGAAATAGAACCCCTCAGACAGGAACACTTCCCAGACAGAACACTGAAACTAAAATCTGGAAGGTGATTTAGGGAAAAAATTATGGCAATTTAGTTCCTTTTGCTGCTCATTTTTAATTGATGCCTCACAGCTAAGGCTGTCTATGCAATAACTTGGACATGAGAACACAGGATCGGAAGACTCAGTAAAAACAGGAGCTGGGGCCAGGCTAGACAAAATGCGTATTGACAAATGGTACAGGAATTACCTGAGTCCCTATTCCACCAGCAAGGAATCAGTGAAATATTGTCCTGCTCTGTCTGCATTCTCATGAGAGGGGCACAACAGCCACCTTCAGCAACATCCACAAAAGGAATTTCTTAATGCAAGAGGAATTTTCCACATATACAAGTCACTTTAAGCAATTCTCTAAGGTTGCTGAGAAGCTGCAAACCAGAAAATACAGACTGATGCCTTACCTGACAGTGAGATAAGGACTTACTGAAGACATCTTTCTTCTAAACTAAACTATTTAAACTTGATAATGTTCAGGAAATTGTCTTAACAGAGGGTATTGCTTTTGGAAAGGTGAGAACAGGACAGCAAACACAAAATGAGTTTTGAGGTCTGACAAAGTGACTTTTGGTCTTTGAGTTCTCATGGTGATCAGTAGCATTTTTGTCTATTTTGTAGAAATTTGACAATGTGCTGATACACGAAACATTATTATTATTACTATTACGAAAACAAATTTCTGCCAAGGCAGGAAAAACACTGTCATTTCACCACATACATACTTATCGTATTGGCACGTTCAGTGTTCTCCCATTGCTCTCAATTAACCATGCTCCATATCCAAAAAGCTGCAAAACCGGTTATGTCCACAATGTTTGCTTTCTATTAGTAATTGGGAACTGAAGTTTATACACTCTGGGAAATAGTTGTCTAAGATGTCAGAAAGAAAAACTTACCATTTCTGTAGAAATATTCAATTTGGATATTTTAAACTCTAAACTTGAAAATGGCAACCACTGATACATAATTTTAAGAAATATTATATATAGACAGAATTTGGTTTGTTTAATTAGATCTGAATTCACAAGATGAAAAAAAAATCAGCTCAAAAATACCCCTATCATCCTGTGGTCTGTGTTAGATACTGAATTAAATTATTAAATTATTTGATATGAATAACAGCAAGGAATGTTAAAGGTTGGAATTATGTTATGCTCTGATTAAACTAACAATTAAGCATGGAAAAGTAGGTACCTCTGGGGAAGAATGTAAATAGCTAAGGTGATAAGCTTTCTCAGTGTTCTGTTTTGGTTTAGGTTGAGACTAGTGGTATGAACGTTAATAGACTAAATTCAGCAGGGGAGAAGCCATTGTGTGGGTGAGGCCTCTGTTGACACTTACCTGCAGTTTAATTATACAGTGACCCTTTGGGTCAGCCGATACTCTCTGAAGTCCCAATTGCAGGTTAAGCAGCAAAATAATAACGCTGTGAGTATGGAACAAATGAGATAAGCTTGGTACAACTACAAGGAACTGAGAAAACAACATTGTTCTTATGTTAATATGGAAGATGACTCTGTGGCTTTATCTTCCTGATTTCTTTCATAGACTTGGTTTACTTGTGATGCTTTTAAAGTCAATCTGTCATGCCAATGTTCCCTTAGGATTGTTTTCATAGGAAAGAAACCAAATTCAGTTCTTTAGGCAGCTATCTAACTTGCCAGTCAGTGAAAGCCACGATTAAAAATGGCATGATATCAAAAGCCACAGTAACGTGTACCACTTGCAGCCTGGATACAGCCAGGTATCTAGTCTTTTGGAGAAAGTAAACTGTTAGATGGCAGAAATGGTAGAATTTTGAACACTTCCCTGAAGGTCAAACACAAAAGAAATGCTAATTACACTGCAAGCTAATTGGGTCATGAGACCTGTATTAGAACATAACTAAGACATTGAGTGGAGAGATTTGGGTGTCTAAATACCACAAGCTGCATAGTTGAACATCCCAGCTCCTAAGTGAAACGGCATCTGTGACTTACACAAAACTCGTGCTGTAAATGAAGCCATGGAAAACAACCAAAAAAGGTATCTAGTCAGTAACTTTATTATTGTATCAGTAAGAATAACTGAGGTGCTTCTATTTCAACACATAAAGACGTAGTCCTTTTTAACTGAAATGTACTGGGTTAAATCATATTTTATATGATTTTTCTAAGTCAGCTGAAAGCTGAAGATATCTGCACATGGAGTGAAGACAGGTGAATTAGGCAGTGCTTCTCTTTCATATGATGGGCACTCAATTTTTCTCATTGACTTAGAGAAAAAACATTGCTCTGATTTAAGGACTTCAAATCTTTCTTTTCTGGTTGATGTTTATCCCACAATCTCCCCAAAAAGGACTGCTACTTAGTGGCTGGAAAAGAAGAATAATACTTTTTAGGCATTGATGATTATTTAGTATTTGAAAAATTGCCTCTCTTCAGAGCCCTCCTAGTGGATCAGGCTTGAAAATATTTGAATCACTTAGAAGTGGAAGCTGAGACAGGTGCCTGCCTTCTTGATGAGCTTTGTCAGAGCTGAGCTCCTAGACTGTCTTCACAGAAACTGTTTGATGGGTATAAAACCCGACAGAGTTGATAGAAAATACCCAAGGCAGAAGCATGCCTGAAACTCTGGTCCTCCACTTGGCCTTGTGGTCATGATTATAGATGGAAAAATCTGAAATTAAGATTTCAACTACTAAACTCACCTCTTCTGTTTTGGGTACAGTCAGCAGCACTGTCCACTCAGGATGTGAGAGAAGAGTCACCCCCATCTGAAAGGAGGTCTGTTTCTGTTAGGGATTTATAGGTTTTGCAGAGCAGATGGAGTTGCTCGGGTTTGGTCAGAAGGAGAGTCTAGATGGGTTTGATCCAAATCAAGTCCTTTTGTCAGGCCAGAATGGCAAATGAGCACAAATGCTCAGATTTTGTCATGTCATGGACACTGTAAGAAATATTGAAGTAAAAGTTTCTGTAGAACTGGTTAACTGTGTTTTGTTTCCCTCCTACCTTTCTTCAGTCATCACAAACAAAAACACCTGATCAGTCTGACTTACATGCATTTTTTAATTTCACTTTTGTAGCATAAAAAAAGAAATGTCACAGAAGCACCTTTCTTAAATTGAATCTTTTTATTAATAGCTATTGTTTGGGGGTTTTGTTGGTTTTGTCCTGATGGAAACGAAACCAAGTAAAAGTGTCATTTTTCCATTAATTCAGAGAAGAAAGAGAGCAAACAACAAAGAAATGCACACAGTGAAAAATGCCTGTTTTTTTTCTTTTTCCTGGATAAAACAAGTTCCTTTCAGAAACTCTTTAGAGAGAAAAAAAAAGTCTCCATGTCTTAAATGTCTTTAAAATACCTGAATATGTTTGCACAGCCAGGAATCTCAGCTGTGAGAAAAATCACTTTAGCAATGGACGCAGCAAGAGCAAAGGCCACCTGAGACAAACAGAAGCTGTAGAGGAAACACAAGCATAGTCTGACGCACTCCAATGCCATTTTTTCTCCAGAAGTTTGTTAACAATTTGTAAACTGAAGAAAATTGTCATTACTTGATTTATCTACACTGCTATTTTTAATTTGAATTAAACTTGTACAGATGATGCTACAGATGCTTAATTTTACTGATATTGAACCTGTTTCATTAATATGCATGTTGACTGAATAACTATGAACCTTCTTAAATGTGCTTCTAATCACATCAGCGTTAAATATTAACTAGAAACCTGACTCTATCATTCAGTCACATTCCCTTTCTCCCAGCTTACCATTACGTGTGCTTTGATAGAAGCAGTTATTTTTGCTGATAATTTCATTTATCATAAATAAACACATTTCTCATGATTGTTACTTACTTAGCTGAATGTAGCAGTACTTACACCATGCAGTTTGGTGAAAGCAATGTTCAGTAGAGGACAAGTTTGAGAGTGCAGCTTCTAGTAAACGTTTTGCCTCAGGGATTTTGTGCTATCTTTTCTTTCTCTTTTTTCTCTTCAGGGAATATTTGTTCTAGGATTGCCGTATGCTCTCCTCCACAGTGGATACAGTGGCCTACTTCTTATTGTTTTGGCTGCAGTGTTATGCTGTTACACAGGCAAAATTCTAATTGCTTGCTTGTATGAAGAAAATGAAGATGGGCAACTGGTAAGAGTGAGAGACACGTATGAAGACATTGCAAATGCCTGCTGCAAAAAGCTATCTCCCAAACTAGGTGGCATAGTTGTTAATGTGACCCAAGTGGTAGAACTGATCATGACATGTATTTTGTATCTGGTTGTTACTGGGAACTTGCTGTCACATAGTTTTCCGTATGTACCAATAACTGAGAAAACTTGGTCTGTAATTGCATTTGTTACTCTGTTGCCTTGTGTATTTATCAGAACTCTCAAAATTGTTTCCAAACTCAGCCAGCTTTGCTCTTTGGTTCATTTTGTTATCATCCTTATAGTTACAACTTACTGTCTCACACAAATACATCAGTGGTCCTGGGCAAAATTCAGACTCTCCATTGAGTTTGAAGACTTCTTGGTCTCTGTAGGGGTGATCATTTTCAGTTACACTTCACAAATATTTCTTCCCACACTTGAAGGTAGCATGAAAAACCCAGGGGAATTCAGGTGTATGCTGAATTGGACTCACTTTTTTGCCTGTGTGTTAAAAACAACCTTTGCACTGACTGCTTTCTTGACCTGGGGTGAAGAAACAAAGGAAGTTATTACTGACAACCTGCCATCATTTCTTGAAATGCTAGTGAATTTATGTCTCTTAACCAAGGCTCTTCTTTCTTACCCTTTGCCCTTTTTTGCAGCCACAGAAATTGTGTATTCTTGTATTTCTAAAGGCAACCATTCCAATTACAGATCTCCACTACTTGCTCTGAGTGTAAGAGTCTCATTTCTCTTGTTAACTCTGCTGATGGCCATGTTTACACCACATTTTGCCCTGTTGATGGGTTTATCAGGCAGTGTAACAGGTGCTGCTATGACTTTTCTCCTTCCTTCTCTCTTCCATTTAAAACTTAAATGGAAAAAACTGTCTTTCTTAGAGAAATGTGCAGATATCTCTGTTTTTGTTTTGGGCTTCCTTTGTAGCCTTGCAGGCATAGTTTGCTCAATAAAAGGGTTGCTTGAAGTATTTGGAGAAGTGTAAAAGATTTTCTGAAAGATAAATAAGGACCAAATCTTACAAATGCTTTTACTCTGTTACTCAGTATATAAGAGATTTTGTCACTAGGTAGAATTAGAGTATATGGTTAAAGGTTTGCAGAATCAAGGCTTTAACTGGAAAAGTATGTCGTCCTAAGCATACTGGAAAATAACCTTCATAACCAAAACTTCCTGAGAAGAAAGAAGGTGTTGGAGATCATTTAGCATGAAAATAATTTTGAAGTAATCCTATATGGTTTTATTCATACATGACAGGCACATCCTGAAGTTACTACTGCAAGTAATTCTGCCAATTTAACCAGAATTCTTCATAGGGTTAGATACTGTTCTGTCTCCAAGCTATCAAAACTAGCTTACAGGATGCAAGTTAGAGAGAACTATTATTGCAAAGGGATGAAATATGAGTTCACATTACTGGCAGAATGCAATTCAACATGTGAAGAGAACAAATCAGTGAATTTTGGTTTTTATGTAAGACAAATCCTACTACTTGTTTTTCAAATGAAGAGGCAAAAAAAAATGAGCTCAGTTTAGAAGAGCTTTGAAAGTTTGCTTTTATCATGAGTTCAAATGGGAATACAGTCAGAGTAAAGGGGGCATTCTAACAGCTCAAACTCATGGAAAAGAGAACTTGTTCTGAAATAAGCTATAGCCAGTGACTGCAGCATTTGTGCAAGTCTAAATCCTAAGATTCATACCTCTGCAATGCAGTTATTCTATTGGTTGGGTCACAAGAAGTCTCACTGGTAGCACGAAAAAGTTAAAATGCTGTTCATTTTCCCTCTTAGGCAGGAAATTTCTTTGATCTGTGTATTCTGTCTGATTCTATTAAAACCTTAATGGAGTAAATCAAATTCAATAAATAGACACACAGTTAACATCCTGTACAATTTGGTAGATCTTTAGATTTAAAAGATATTGGCTTAATAAAAAGATCAAAATTGCAATGTATTTCACATTGGTGATAAAACATTATGACAAGAAGCAATATAATCAGAGTGCTCTAATGAATACATATCATCTTATTGCACTAAATCTCTTGTATTAGGTAATTAAAGTAATTATTTGAAAGAAGAAAGTGTGCATTTTTGTTATGAACAGTTTCTGCATTATATGGAAAAGTCTTTGCATGTCAACATAAGACTGGATGATAAAGAACGCAGCAGTAACTGCTTAACTAAACTATTTTGCTATGTAGTGTCTTAGCATTAATGTTTCTGTCCTGTGTGAGCAACAGTTGCCTCTTCAGGATAATTTGCTGTATGATAAATAACATCCAATTAAATTAGAGAGAGGAGTTCTGAAAAGCCTTGTATACCATGCTGTTCCTTCCTTGTCTGCTAATGTATGCTTGTCAGGTGGAATAGTGAAGAAAAGGGGCTTTTTTTCTTTATAAGATATGTATTATTATTGTCCTTATTTAATCATTTATATAATTTCTGTTAACATCAGGGAACAGCAAAGGCTATGATTAACAGGTCAATACAACCGTAAATGCACAAAAGAGAAAGTCATTCAAGTGCAAGGCCTCCACAAGTCACTTACAGAGGCCACTATATTAAGAGAAAAATAGTTTGAGATTCTCTTTTTGTGGCCAGCACACAGCAATTTATGTGTGCCATTTTTTGTGAGACACAAAAGCTCTGTGAACTTCCCTTTAAAGCCACAGTCAGGTGTCTTGATAACAAACTTCTGGGGTCAAAATTAAATGAACCTCTCAACCTGGAAAGGCATAGATACACATACTTACCCTACAGACCAAGACTGAATGTGGTGCTCAGTACACAACAAAGTCCAAAGTAAATATTCATGATCTGAGGCTAACTTGCTGGATTTCATTTCCTAAAACACAGAATTGCATATTTTTAGATATAAACTTATTTCTGAACATTTTCCAATGGCAAAGTTCTATTAATAATATACATAAAATATTTGCAACTTTCTATATCAGACGTTAAAATACCACCCATAGAATATGTTCAGAACTCCTAGAAAGGTGGCATTACCAGCAATTACAAACCAGAAGGAACTGCATTTATCTATGTAATGACTATTAAGAATTTTTGTCATTAAATTTATACTACCAGTCATTAGAATCACTGAAGGTAGGAAAGTAAAAAAATTACTAAATATTAATCTATTATTTTGGGCCACTCCTGGATTATTCATTGTAATACGATGTGCTTTATCAAAATTAATTCTGAAAGCAAACAACCAACAGTAGTAAACTTGAAGGTAATGCTAAGGAACACATTGTGTGCTGAAATACAACATTTTCAAAGAGTCTTGCTTCATTTATTCTGCCAGTAGAAGTTTGAGTAGAGGAACCTGTTTCTTTTCAGCAACAAGAAGACAGGCATTGCCCAAAATGCTTCTCCCATTTTCTAGGGACTACATTGTGAACACCAAACCCCGCATTCCTAGTTCTGACAGTAGTTGTGCAGATTTAAGTCAATTAGATTACTCTAAAATACAGGCTCAGCTAAGGTATCTCAAGAAGTCCAAGTGTTTATTTATGAAGGCTTTTCAAAGCTTGAGTCTGAAATCAGAGCGAAAACCTCACTCCCACTGACTCAGTGAGAGTATAATCATTTACTTTGGTTTACCAAGTCTCTGACATCTATAGCCCATTAACAATACTTAATTTACTTCTACACCAAAACTTGGTCATCACATTACTTCATGACCATGTTATTCCATCTTTTTTCTTTTTCCAGTAGTGAGATAAATACTTTTCCTGCTGATGGTACTAAAATGTTACAGAGATGTCAGAAGAGCTATTGAAAGAAATTCTTGAGGCTAACACAATTTCATTTACTCTTCATCCTTGATTGCTCACTTTATTTTTATTTTGTGAATTCAGAACTGCATGTACAAAATTCACTTCACAGTAACTGGTTACTCTGAGAAAGTGATTGTAAAAAAATAGAACAAATAAGATATCCTGCAAATGCTTCATTAAATCAAGTTACAATTTTCAGTATTTCTTTACAGAACTAGAACATTTTAAAACTGATAACTGGTTTATAGAAATCATTTCTCTATTTCTTCTGCATTTTTACTAATTATCTGGATGATATATTGGTCTAGGAAAATTTTCATCTTCACAAATTAAGCAGAAAAAGGAACGTCTCTCAAAAATATTTTGATAGTATGTTGAGATTTAGTTGTCCTGAGAGGTCATATGGGATATAAATGTTGGAAAATCTATTCTGTTCTTTAGTAGCTGACAATGAATTTAAAACTACACAGTCTAAAATCCACTTAAAATATTTTTTTCCTCAGATTAAGTATTTAAGATTTTGCAACCTTGATGTTAACTGGTCTTCATTCTTTCATGATGTCTTTACTTTTTTACGTTGTCACTCCACAAACTTCTAATATATTTGTCTTCACACTGCTTCTTTGAGGGTTGGAAGTTCCAAAATCTTCATTTTATTGTTTTGAAACCAATACTCAGAACAGAGATGAACCCAAAAGGGAATTCCAAGGAATGTCTAGGTTAATTTTCATTTTTACATCATGCCTTCATGGTGATCCTGAGAGTCAACACTTCTTAGGGATTTTTTTTCTTGGGTTTTTTTTCTCTCATTCATCCTTCATTTTATCTCCTTTGTTAAGCTGTGCCAGGATAACATGAAGGTATATAACACTGCAAGCAACCTATTATGCAGCATTAATATTTAACTGAAAGCTCCCTTTCCCATTTAACTTTTGTGTCTTTTAATATAAAAATATAAAGAGATTCAGGAAAATTAAATATCTAAATAATTACATATAGATGGATGCAGCAAATTATACAAAAGAAAAAAAAACATATGGGAGAGAAATTAAAGACAGAGTAAATGCAACACAAAAGGCAAAAGGGGAGATGAGGGAAAAAGTGTAGGGCAAAAAACTGGCAAAAAGCTGAGAACAAGTAGAAGGGAAAAGAAATGTCACAGAAGGGGAAAAGCTCAAAGAGCAAGAAGGCAAAGCAGGGGAAATCATTTGATGTATGAATAATACTGTCTGTAAACATTTTCTACAATTTTGAACAAGCAGTAATTCAAGCTTTTCTAGTTAATGCAAGTCAATATATTCTGTGTATGAACAGTTTTCATTTCTTTCACTTACCCAAACCTCTTATGAATTCAAAACATTTAGAATAAAGTAATTCTTATTTGTCTGGAATTACCTCTATGATTAGTGTTTTTTGTTACTCAAAGGAATTTGAAAAAAATACTAAATAAATACCATTACAAACAAATTATCTTTTTCTGTGTGTTTTTATCTATTCCTCTTTCTGACTTCTCCTCCTCTTTCTCAGCATTGGTTCAGAGATATGGGCTGCTTCCAAGCAGCTATGCCTTGCAGCCCCAAAGCCAAAGATCTTAAAATGGGATCACCACAGAGGCTCTTTTGCACTTTGTGCCAGAAACAAAGCTAATATCCCTGCAGAAATCCCTGTCTCGAAGTGGCTTGGTTCTACTTAAGTGCCTGGTAGCAAATTCCAGCAAGGCAGGGGTTGGAAAAGGCCAACACTGAGATGACACTGTACTGTAGTTCTGTTGCTCCCCAGGTGATTCAACATGTAAAATGGCAATTTTTACCAGCATACAAATGAAAGTATCCTTGTGAGCTCCTTCACGTGTTAATAGGGACCTAATTAGCCTGTCAGTTCCCTCAAAATTGGGAACGTGGGGGAGCAAGATCCAGTTCCCTCCAGAGTGTGTAATACACCAGTGGGAGATCAGGATGCCTTTGGATATAACAGGACTACTAATCCAAATTTTGCATGGATGCTTCAGAGAAAAAGATTTGCTCCAACATCAAGAGGAGTTTTACTGTATGCTTTCTGCACTAATGCTAAAGTGCTAATGATGACACAGAGAATGATAAGACATCAAGGATTTATTAATAGCCAATCAAATAAATAAATGAGAAAGAGGACGGGATAATGGCCTTGAGGAACAAATTTGAAAGTGGCTGGAGAAACAAAGCAGAGGAAGAAAAAATTGAGTGCAGTGGAAATGAATTTGAAAGGTATAAGCTTAATCTTAATTTCATTCTGTGCAAAATTGGATATAATTTAAATCATAGCTGAAATGTAAGTATTCCATCAAGGTTATCTTTTACCCTGATCCTCTGGCTTTTGTGATAGGTTGAAAAGCAGCTGTGTTCAATAATAAAGCCTTGCATCATGTTCTTGTGTCATGAGTTACCATTTACAATGCTATTTACCCTTCCCATGCAAAACTCTTGGCACCCACAAATTGTTTCTACTCAAAGTGGAAAGCAAAGAAAAAAAAAAAAACAACAAAAAAAGTCAAGGAAAGTGATAATTAGCAGTGAATGCTAAGTGTGGCAGGCCAGAAACCCAGAGAACACAGGACATAGGGCTAAATCAACTGGTGGCCACATTGTTAACACTTTAGCAATGATAATAATTTGCAATAATAATGTAATGAACAAAGATAGGGTGAAGGCATAAGGATTAAAGGAGAGAACTCAGCATGCATAAGCCATGCTACATCTACTAAATTCCCAGTGCAGCTGCTTCAGGGACGCTAAGCCTCATACAGACAGCTGCATCCCCTCGTTGCCATCTGTGGCTTCCATGTCTGGTGCTCCTGACAACTTACACCATTGCAAAGGTCTAACTCTCCATAAGCAGAAAATATCTATTCCTACACCTGCTTGCAGGGAGCACAGCTACCACGTGATCCATAGGATACAAGGGCTTTCCTGAGGTTTAGTCAGCTGTTAACTAATCCTAGGAGTGATGGCTAGAGAGAGGAATGTTTTACCAGCTCAGACATCAGGTGGGAACACAGAGAAGGCATTAAGTTATCAGTTTTATTAGACAACAGTAATCTCATTGGTACAGACTTGCTAATTACACTTTGGGAGAAAGTTTTATTATGAATGGTGTGCTAAGAATCTGAAATAGGCTAAATTTTAGAGGTGGATCAGCATAAAACCATCCAAATCGAAGTGGGTCAACACTTTTGTGAGTGTTCCCAGAACTCTTGGAGCACTGATTTCCAAACATAGTGAAATAGATCAGAAACAGATGATTTATAAACACATCTCCCCCTCCTTCAGTCTCACTCTCAGTCCTGCGAATCAGACTTACTGTGTTGCAATAAATTCTACTGTCTGTCCTTGCTCCCCAGAAAAAGACTTTCCCATCACAGTTAAGGCCCAGTGCGATGTCTACTCCCTGCTCTTCTTGAATAGATCCTCATTCTCTGCTTTTGGTCTTTGTCCCTGCCTCTCTCACTTACATATCACAAGCAACTTGTCTCTGTGCATTTTCAGCACCTTTCAAGAAAGAAACCATTTTCCCAAACCTCTGCACACTCCTCATGACCTGGTGTAGCAGCCAGGGCAAGGGAAATATAAGCAGGCAGCCTTCTCTCCTAGTGTTGGCTCAATGTGCTCCTTTTCCATGAAAATCTGCAAACAGGTAACTAAACTAGTGACTGGCTAATGCAAGCGGTTGTTTGAATTTAAAAAAAAAAAAGTGCTCCCACCATCTTTCTAATAATATCAGTCACATACCTTGCTGTTTTGGGTGCAACCTTACACCTCTATGAAATCATGCAAAGCAAGATAATATACTACCAAATAAAATTTATCCACTTTAGTTATTGTGGAGAAATGCAATTTCAGCTTGATAGTTTGCATGTCACAGTGACTGTGCATGAAACATGAGACCATCAGGCCCTAAAAGGGCAATTCAAATCATTTAAGCATCGTGCTTTCTCATGCTCTCAAACTCTTAGTCACAAATAAAAATTAAAAAAAAAATCAACATTGTGGAAGTCCTATTATTAATCTTGTCATAACAGAGCCATACAGAATGCTCTAAGCCACTGTGTAGTGCATCACCTGGGCCTGGAGTACAGTACAGCTATTTTCAGAGCCCTGGAGAAGCATCAAACAGGATGAAAGGACACAAATTGCAGGAGTTTTGAGAGTTGTTACGGCTACAAATCTCAGAGTGAGGGCTGGATCAGATGTCGTAAAGAAGTCCTATACTCCTAGGATGAACACTTTAAGCAGCTCTGAAGGACACTTCTTACATGTCTAACACAAAGCATTATCCCTGATTGTTGTTCTTCCAGGCTCACCTCGAAGATCCAAATAGTGTCAAATAGTGTCAAGGGTACAATCTAAGACGTACTTGCAGGCCTAAACTGTTTACTTCCCTGGGAACAAAAGATTGACCCTGATTTTCTGTGACACTGCATCTATTTTAACTTGAGAAGTTGGAAATGTGGTTATTTGATAAGACCATCGGTGGAAGCAAATGCAACACCTCACTTGCTGTTCAGCTTTCTGTTAATGCAGCATTTTAGCCTAAGACCTGATTAGGATTCTTTTAGGGCGATTGGACATGGTAAGCTCCTGGAATAGCACTAAGCCAGTATAATTGGAAGAGGCTCTTAAAAGAGATCTAGCTTCTTAATGACATATGGTCAAAAGGTTACTTTGAAAACCAAGAAGTCTTTCTGACTTCGTTTTTCAGGTCTGCAATTTCTTCTTGCCTGAACCTGGGGCTCTGAGATTTTATTCTAAAGATAGAATAAGGGAAGTAAAGCTTTTGAATACTGAATTTTTATGGTAGAAATAGTATATTGGAGCAATGAACACAGCATCTTAAAGTTGGAACCACTATATTTTACTGCCTTATGTTATTAAAAATACTGATAAAAATTGCTTAAAATGGTTCATCTCTAATAAATATATATAAGAACCATAATTTCATTTGCCATTGAACTGAAACAATCTTAGAATATATAAAGTACAATACAGAATTAATATAGGACAAAATAAATAAAGAAAAAATAATTTTATAGCTTCCTGAAAGCAGATACCTTTAATATTTTAGGGAAGGGCAGTTGTAAGACAATGAGAATTACTAACATTGACTGCATTAAAATGTATTAAAGGTATAATTGAACTACTATATGGTCAGAATCTTGCTTTTATGCAAGAATGGCTAGTTACAGCATCATCTAGTTAGATATTATAAACCTAAGTCATATTTATTTCACTGAAGATTTCCCTCCAAAATTAAATAGCAAAAGCAGGGAGCTCTGGAGGGAGATAGGTACAAGAAATCCATAAACCAAGACAGAGGTCTTTGAGAAAATACAGAATTACCCTCACTACAATATAAATCAAAATCTTTGAAAACCTTAGCTTTATGGAAAGATACTATTTCAATTCTTTTCATACAAGAAGCCTACAATATATTGTACTTTAAAGCTCTTGACAAAAACAGGTGACAAAATCATCCAGAGCTGGTTTATAATGCAGCCTACTGCATGAAAGGCAAAACAGTGAGCAATCTGCTGTTTTAATTACATGCTCAGAGCAAATGCAATATCTGTAGCTTTAATAAACATTGACCCTTTAACTGAACGCACCTTACAAACACATTAATGCCCATCTGGGAAATAATCCAATGAAATAATCCAATCATACCAACTGGGAATGACAGATTAGCAAGTGAGGGCTCATACACTTTGGGCTGTAGTGGGGTGCTACCTATTAGCTTGTTGTCAGAGCTGTACACCTTTCATAGATTATTTAATCTCTAAAATCAACTTGAAAATCCAGGTGCCATGAAATCAGTCAAACTAGCATCACTGTGAAATTAAGCCCTCTTAAGTTACACAGACATTAGCTGGTAATTACAAAAAAAAAAAAAAGTAAACCGAATTTCTCTTTGGTAACTTCTACCCTTGGTTCACAGAGGTGCTTTTTTCATAGCAAAAGTGAGCTGATGTTGCTGTTGTTTGCCTTTTAAATCTGCTAAATGTGAGCTGTTGTTAGAAAGAAAAAATAAATTCAAGACTCTTCAGAAAATTGATTATATCCAGAAAATTTCCCAATTGCCTGGCAGGACCCAGTTCCATTTCAGAAGCAAAGGTTATCAGCTTATGACCTTTGAGACTCAGAAAATATGATGTGCAATGAACAGAAATGAAAATTTTCTTCCTATTACTACACTGGTGTTTACTGACATGAGTTTTGCCTAAATCACAAGGGAAGATCCATTCAAAACTTTCCAATTTTGTTGTTATTATGGGCTACAAAGTTGTCACTGGCTAGCGTCTCACACCTACCTAAAATGTCTCTGAACCAGTGAGGTCCAGCCAACTGATATTGATTATTATACTCATTTAGAGCCACCACATCCTGATAGGTATCAGGAATTTTTGAAGTGCAGAGCATGATTTACGATGTTGGCAATATATATCTGCTGGCATAAATATGAATAAAAAGTAAGAGAAAAGGAGAGGAAGAGATGACTGATTTGCCCATGACTGGAGAAAGAAATCTGGGTTTTCTGTTTCCTGGCCAGGTATTCTATTAATTCTTCCTATAATGTCATGATTTTAAATTGCATACATAGGTCCCTACCTATTGGTCAATGAAACTTTTTTTTTTTTTAATGGATTGTGTCCAAAGAGAAAAAGTGAGATCAGACTCCAGCCATTTGATTCATAGCAATTGGGGGCTGCTGGTGAAGTTTCCATTCATGTTAGGCTTTTTGTTTTTTTTGTTTGAATGTTGATTCTAGAAATCAAAAAGCATTCAATTCACTCCTCTAAGACCTTGAGCAACAAGCAGAAGGTAATAGCTTGCATTCTTTTCTACCCTTAAAAAGCAAGGGTTTTTTTCATCAAAGTCAAATACCCATCAGAAAAGTGCAAATTGCAAAGGACCTTTTTATTCCTACTACCTACATCAGAAACTCCGGAAAACCTCTGCACTGAAGACACATAAGGACTTCTTTCTAATTTAAAATTCCAACACTAATTTGGCAACAGAGTTGCACTGACAAATCCATTTTCTCTTGAAATTCATAACAGTGTAATGTTTACAGATACTGAGCCTTAAAGGAGATCTAATTTTGCTGTATGTTGAAAAGCAATTCAACTATAGGAAAGCTTCAAAACTTTTCACATCTTTTTATTTTTCATCCTCACTCAAATGATTCCTTTTGGATATTCTGGAATATTTTATTTTTGCTCTATCCTCTCTTCAAGATGATTGCACAGAATTTCACACACTTTCTCACAGGCATGCTGTGGTGTGCACAATTAGTAGAAACCCACAATTTATTACTTCAGACCAACACTTTTCTCTTCTTTTCTTTTTTTTTTCATTTCCTTAAGAACTGATTAAGTAGTTTGCATTTTTGGGAGGCCAAATATTAGTAGCAGCTATGCCATTCCCTTCATACCTAAAATCTAGCCACATTTATGCCTAAGACAAACATAAGGTAGATTCTAACTGAGAGTCTGCCCACATAACTGGCAGGAACTGACTTCAGGAATTTATCTTGATAGTCCTTATAACCTTGTATGGGTATTCCTATATGCAAATGATGGACTGTAAATATAGCTTACAGTATAAGGTCAAAAGTCCATCAAGTGTAGCACCTTTTTGTCAGTGACAAATTACAGATATCTTGGTAATGGTGTAAAAATGAAGCCAGAACATGCCAATACTTCCCCACAATACTTTTTCAATCTCCAGTGATTAGTAGTTCAGCAAATTCCTGAAGGAGAGGTATTTATTCATGTACTATCCGGTGGATTTTTCCTCCATTAATTAGCTTTCTGAACAGCTGTACAATTTTAATATCAAAATATCCTGTGGGAAAGAATTCCACAGTATAACTTTGTTCATTTTCAGTCTACTCCTCAAAAATGTAATTTGAACTCTCCCTCACTTTTGAAGGAAAAAAGGTCATTGACTGTCTTCTCCAGGCCATGATGGCTGAACAAAATTAAGTTGTCTCTCCCTGACTGAACAGTTCTCAAAAATTTAGTTGTTCCTCTTATGGAAGCTATTTTATCCCTTTGATCACTGTTATTGTCCTCCCTTGAACTTTTTTCTAGCTCTGCCCTGTCCCTTCTGGGCATGAGGGATAGGAGGGAAGACCAGCTACGTAACACGGTATTTTAAAAGTGGACATAACTTGACATGTTTTGTTCTCTATTCACATAGTAATCATTTCCTGCTCTGTTACTGGTAGCATTGCTCCTGCTGTGGTCACTCAAGGACGTATCAAAACAAGTGGTTTGGAAATGGAGATAATATGTTTATCAGAACAAATGAAAAAAAAAAGATACTTTTGGCATATGTTTCACAAAGAGGTTCATGCTGAAGAACAAATGCAATACCTAAAAACTCTGTTTTGTAATTGGTTCTTTGACTTTTACTGAACACTAAACTGAAATATTCACAGAATTATGTGTTACATATCCAGGATCTTTTCTTTTTTTCTGAATGGTAGAAGGAAGTACAAAGCTTATCACCCTGCATGTAAGTTAGGAAAACATTGTGTGTTACTTCCCAGAAATCAAAATCATAGAATCATAGAATATGATAGTTTGAAAAAGACTATCAGGATCATGAAGTCCTGGCCTCATGCAGGACACCCCAAGAATCGCACCATGTGACTGAGAGTATTGTCCAAACACTTCATGAAGTCAGACAGGCTTGGTGCTGTGACCACTCCTCTGGGGAGCCTGTTCCAGTGCCCAGTCACCCTTTGGGTGAAAAACCTTTTCCTGATATCCAGCCTTAACCTCCCCTGACACAACTTCATGCCTATCACTGTCATGAGAGTGAAGAGATTAGTACTTGTCCCTCCACTTCCCCTCCTGGGGAAGTTGCAGGCTACAATGTCTCCTCTCACTCTCCTCTTCTCCAGGATGGGCAAACCAAGTGACCTCAGTGGCTCCTCATAAGGCTTCCCCCCAAGGCCTTTCCCCATCTTTGTTGCCCTCTTTTGGATGCTTTATAATAACTTCATATCTTTCTTATATTTCAGTGCCCAAAACTGCACACAATATTCAAGGTAATGCTGCCCCAGTACAGAGCAGAGCCGGACAGTCCCATCCCTTTATCAGCTGGCAATGCTTTTCCTGATGCCCCCCAGGGCATGGTTGGCCCTCCTGGCTGCCATGGCACTGCTGATTCATATTCAACTTGCCATCGACCAGCACCCCCAGGTCCACTTCTGCAGTGCTGCTCTCCAGCTTCTCATTCCGCAGTCTATACACATAACTAGGTTTGCACTGTCCAGCTGCAGAATCTGGCACTTGCCCTTGTTAAACTTCATGTGGTTGGTGGTTGCCCATCTCTCTGACTTGTCTAGGTCTCCCTATAGGGGCTCTTCGACCTCGAGGGAGGTGATTGGTCCTCCCAATTTAGTGTCGTCAGCAAACTTGCTTAATAGCCCTTTGAGAACAACTGGACCGTAATCCCAGAATCCCTAATTGAAATGATTGTAAAAAGTTATTGTCATAGTCGCCATCTTCCATATCTTTGGTATAGTTTTCAGGAAGATAATAGTTCAGCTATTTCATCCACAATTTTCTTTAGATCTCCTGGGTAAATACCATGTGATGTGGCAGTTTGCTCCTCGGGGGCAAGCATGATGCTGACTTGCAGGCTGGGGTTAAACCACCACAATTTGTTCTACAATCATCTCCACAGGCACTTGAGTTTAAAACAGATTTTTAGATATCTTCTCGGAAAGATGACTTCTGAAGTGTGAATTTCTTAGATCTTCCAGGCTGAGGAAACATGCAAGACTCCCCTTGGATTTTCTGCCGTAACTCTTCCTGTCATTGATATGTCAATTTGCCTTAATGACTCCAAGGGAGGCTCCCCACGCCCCAGGGTTTTGAGGAACACTTTGATGTTAGCTTTTATGCCTTTAGCAGATAGTTTCTAAAATATTCATTGTTGACCTGTGATTTGTGTCATTATGTTTAATTTGCCCCTTTTCACATTTTACTTCCTTGAATGTGCTTCAGTTTTTTGAAGGATACTTTCTTACCTTTTCCAGCATTTTTTCAATTCTCTTTCTGTCCAAATCAAGATTGTAAAAGACATATTTAAGAGGAAAAAAGAAGAGTATTTTGTGTATCATTCTTTTAAAAAACATGTTTTAAAAATCCCAAAGAACACAAGTGTTTCTTTTATTGTCTTTCACATCTTCATTACTTTTTAAAGACTTTTATTACAGAATTTGTTGCTTTCCTTTTTTGCCATGTCACATACTCATACTCAGTTAATTTATTTTCCCACTCCTTCTTTCCTGACCTGTGAAAATTTCCTGTTCATAATTTAGTATAAATTACTTCATTTCTTTACTTTTTGATTTCTCTTTTTTTCTGTTGGTTGGAATCCATGGAGCATATTTTTTAGGTTCGTGTATGTCAGATGCTCATTGTAAATGCCAGAAGTCAGGTTTTTGTGATTAACAAGCAACCATTAATGCATCAGTAGAAGAATGAGTCGTGGAAGCAAGAATTTTTCTTAGCTGATGCACAGAGTTAAAGTATGTGCTGTGGTCTCCACACTTAAATGAAAATCAATAGATAGCTATGAAATGAAAACACCTCGGGGAGATTCGGGTTCTACTGAGAATATTCTCTTGGGGAAGTGGGAGCAGAAGCCATTGATTGAGAGCTGAAGAGGAATAGAAGTAACAGTTCTCTTTAGGAAGCTTATTCTGCCCTGTATCCTGAACACCCTACAGATAAGCATCAGTTAAGTTTAATGTTTTTCTTCAATTGGTTTAGCCACAGAGAATAATTGTTGTCCTAAGAAAACATGTGTGAAATGCCCAGCCTAAGATGACTCACGTACTTAAAAGACCTATAGATCTTACCTTTATCAGAGACAGAAAACAAATTTTCGAAGGACCGAGCGCCTGAAATGACTGATGTAATGAATTATCTAATCAATTTTCTGCTGAAGGACAAGGCAATTTCCTGTCTAGACTGTATTGTAGAAGTGCTTGATACTAATTTTCAGCAAGCTAAATAATAGCTGTCTGTGACTATTTTCTGTTCACACAAAGCCTGCAGAAGGCTCTGCAAGTTTTTGGAGTAATACTGAGCTGACTAAAAGACAGGATACGCAATAAAACATAACATCCTGCTCACCTCAGTGTTTCTGTTAAGAGCAGGCAGTGTTTATTTCCGACTTATCTATTGAAAAAATTGTGATACTAAAGCTAACCTTGCCTCAGGTCTTCACTTTTAATCTCAAGGCTGCATGACTGAACTGTGATGCTCTCCTATCTGTTATACTAAATTAACTGAACTATTTGTGAAATAATATGCTTTTTGAAAGTAAAGGTATCACAATTTGACTGATAGATTTCTTCCCCTTCTCAGCCATTTTTGTCTCTATTATTAAACTACAATTCAAAGGACAAATTGAAACAATTCTTTTTGTTTCTGGACTGTATTTGACTCATTAAATATGCTATTACTTTGCAAACAATTTCATGTCTCTTATTATTTGTCACACACTTGTTGCCATTATATGTATTTACTGGGTACTTATACTCTCTGGTATAGGGGAATCACATCTTTAATGTTGTTCTTTGTAGTCCCTTGGAACAACTAATTCTTAAATTGCAGCACTTCTATGTATCTTTATAGGTCATATATATTCTACTAATGGCAGAACAGAAAAAAATGGCCTTAAAATTACACAAGTGACTTAGGAGCACTGGGGTCCTGCTTGAGGACAAGCATACTGCATTTTATTCAGACATCAGGAGATGATTTCCATCTATAAATACAATAATAAGATTTTCAGAGGCAAAGACAAAAGAAAAATACTTACCATTAAACTAATGCTGAAGAACTGAGCGGTAGAAACACTATGAAATTTCTTTTAAATGTTAAGAGTATCCCATAACTATAAATAGGTGCTGCACAAGAAATTGTTCATGCTTTTCTAATCAATCACACTACAAAGTAGGGGTTTTTCACTTTTTTTTTTTTTTTGGAAGGCGAGGAGGATGGGGAGAAGCATGTTGGTTTGGGTTTTTTTCATGGCAACATAAAGCTGTAAACAGCCTAGGCTGAAAGGTACCTGTGGAAGTCATCTTGTTCAATATCCTGCTCAAAGCAGAGCCAACTCAGAAATGAGGTCCAAAGTGGATCTGCCTCTATCTTGATGGCATCCTGAGTCTAAAGTACTCAGCTCTTCACTGCATCCACCCTTCTGGCCTCCCAGCTCTGTCGTCTGAGAGGCAGAGTCTGGAGGAGTGAAGCACTGAGCTAGGGATCATCAATTGAGGGAGAAGGACCAGACAGAATATAAGATCCTGTACACCTTTGCAGTCCTGGGGACCACAACCTCTGTCTCAGGAGCCAAAGACGCCTCCCCAGGAATTATTTCAGAGCTGTGCTGGAGACCCTCCTTGCAACCTAAAAGGTGGTAAGGAGGTCACTTCACTGTTTCAGGGATTTTTTTTCCTAGCATATTGCTTTCTTTATATCCACAGTAGCACAATGTTGGATATCCATTGATAAGTGAACTTCATATGAGATAAACCAATAGGTTTACAATTTAAGTTCTGAACTCCATTTCCAAAGCAAATTTTTTTTTTTTTTGCTATTCAGTAGGTCCTGAATTTCAGCTTATACTTCCTTGCCCTTGTAGTAGTTTAACTTTGCAGTTAAAAAAAAAAAAATATTCCACATCATTGTAGGATAAGGGGTAAAAAATGGAAAGAAAACATTACTTGTTCACAAAGGTTTTGAAATTATATTCCTGAAATTATGGTCATTGCTATGACCCGATGGGAAAACTGAAAGAGTTTTACAACAAAAAATGTGGAGTTGAGTTAGTCTGTAAATGCTGGAGTATATAAAGTATTTTAAATGCCTGAGATAGAAACAGCTATACATTTAACAATATTGAACACTAAATTGGCACTTAATAAATACAGATCTAATTCCTGACACATTTAATCAGTCCTATTCAGAAATGAATCTTTTGACTTTAGGAATAACTATGCTGTAATATAAAACATTTATGGACTTCAGGATCTAAGCTTATATTAATGAACAGATAAAATGCCCACTGTGTAGCCACTGGTACTTTAGAAAAAAGCTGGAAAGCTGGTAGTTCTCTGCTATCTCAGCACAAGCAAAGAAGGTGGAATTCTGACTGTAAAAGTATTTTCAGAAGCTCTAAGATCAAGTAAAAAGAGGATTTGAGAATTTCCAAACATAGTTACTTTGTTTTATGATGACAGAGAGAGTAACATAGGCTGTCAGCATACATCTCAAAATTAAATCTGAGTGCTATGTAAAATAATACTCTTCCGCTTCCATGGCACTACTGTGAACTTCTTGAAATGAGATATCACAGGATAGCACAGTTAATCATATTCTGATGTCAGAATATGATTAACTTCTGTTTCAGAAGAAGAGATTTTAAGAATCAAACTTTCAATGCCACGGTTCTAGTGAAAATCCTTTCCTGATTATAACCTTCCCTTTAAAAAGAGTCAGATCACACTAAAGGACTACCTATCTCACCCTTGTATCACAGGTTCAGGAATGCAAGTTGCTTACTGCCAGAATGACTGTGAATGCAAGTACCTGTGAGGCTAAATCCAAACTATGGTCGACTAGTACAGCTCAGATTTCTACCCATCTTTAGGCCAAATCTATTCAAGGCAAATTAAATTCAAATGTTAGAGTTTGTCTGCTTGCATATCTTTCAAACTTTGTATTAAAATGCCTGCCTGCTAATGCAGGGGTGACAGAGCCATTTTAAAATATATGCCAAAACACACTGCACATACTGAATGATGGCAGAGGTGTTAAAAATATGGTACTGTGTACATAGCAGACAAATTGACTGGGAAGTCAGTGCCAATGACATCTTTGCATTTACCACATCAAAACCCTGTCTGGACTTGAAGGCAGTACTGGGGCAGCTCCAGCATTCCAGGGGCAATGGTATATTTCGCAGGTTAAATTCTCTTTTGTCTTATGCCTTATGCAGTTGTTTAAATCTGATTGATTGAGCACAAACATGAATTAGAGTAACAGTGCTGCAAGTACACACAGGTACACTGGAGCTGGGCATTTGGCAAGTGTGCATCAGCTGAGTCACCTCAAGAAGCTGCCTCTCCTTCGTCTCCAGGCACTTGCTCCCAAACCCTTCACTCTCCCACCACCATGCTGACACAAGTACTTCTTCAGCTATTCATATATCCAGCACAGATTTCAAGTGAAAAAATAAGTCTTTGGTGCTGGAGTGGGATATTTTTTTAATCCAGGTCAGTTCCCTCTATGGTTCCCATGTAAAGCTGTGCAGACACCAGTGTTAGCACAGGAGCTGAGACAGCAGCGCTGCTGCAGACATCAGATTACAGCCTGAGGGACAGTGACTTGTTCCAGCAAAATGGGCGTCCAACAGCCAAATAACAATTACAGAAAAACCTGTCAAAACTGGAATTACATACGACATTTCCCATAACAGCAGGGAAAATTACTGGAATCTCTCACCTCAGGCAGTAGTTACATGGTTGGTATCATCGCACTCCACATCTCCAGACCTGTGTTCCTGCAGGCTGGCACCACTGAACTCACATCCACAGGTCAAAGTCTTGTAACGCTCCTTTAGGAGAATAGGCATGTACACGCACGCACATCACACACACACACACACACACACACACACATACACATACACATACACATACACATACACATACACAGACATATTTTCCACAAGAGAAAAACATTATACAAAACCTCTTTGTTATCTGTGAGGCTCTATAAGAATGTTGGCAAAATGTTGCAAGATAAGCCTCAGTCACTTTAGCCTTTGCCTTCTGTCTGACTGGTTGCAAATTTTTTGACTGCTGAAGGAGGAAAAGCATAGCAATTTTTGTTGCCAAAAATCAGTGCAATGATCACACTTAACTGCCATTTCCCTGACCACATCTCTGCATGAGACAGTAGCACTACATTAGGTATATTACTACAACATCTGCCTTCAGTCAGAGGGAATATACTCTTGTGCTGCATAGGACAATTAAGCTAATATAATTATCATCCAGTTTGAAGACAATACTCATTAAATAAAAAGCAGAAACTAAAGAGTAACCAGTGCAATACTATGTATATGCAATTTTTCAGCCCTGGGTATTTATTTTATTCTGGACTAGCTTTTTTTTCTCTTCTATGTTGGCACAGTTCTGTGTGTTTGCCAGAGTTGGATACAAAGCTATATGCAGACATGTACATTTTATATTGTTGCCAGTATAGATGATACTATGTGATGCTAGTATAGATGATACTTCATGATGCCAGTATAGATGATATTAGACAATGCCAGTACAGATAACAGTAGATGATATCTCTAGACCAGATCAGAAGCTGAAGGAAATTGGCTTCAATGCATCTCTGACAGTTTATACCAGCTGAGAAAAAAAGATTGCTCTCTCTATGTGAAATGGAGTTTCAAAGGCACATCAAAGCACTTTTATAAAATGGCTTCAGTTTCTTCAGCAAAGAATTATCTTTATACCCTCCAACAGGTGGTTTCCTACTTTTTCTTTCACTTATTCTAACAGTTGGATTTGTTGATCTTTTTCTCTTCAGTTTTTGCTATATGGAGTTGAATCTGACTTACCATGTTAAGGTTAGTTCAGGCTCTTAGAAATAGACATAAAAATTGATTTAGACATCTGCAAATAACACATATGTACCCAGAATTGCACTTCCTATAGCCTACAGGATCATTATACACCCCAAATCATTACTAAGAACTGTCAATTGAATATGGAATTGGTTAAACATCAAAAACCACTCAGTATCTGAAACATTCGCCTCTCTAATGTTCAGGATCTAACCAGGACTCAGAGTCTCAAAATCTCCACAGGAAGAAGCACTTACTTGTAGGTTTTTCTAAATAACTCATTCTCTCAGGAAATTAACACATTTGGTTCAACACCTCCTCAGTTAGGGGTTTTAGACTTCTATCTCCCACCATTCACAGAAACACTCTGAGCAGGCTAGAGCGACTAGAGGGTGCAGCTATCTGTGTGACCCCTGTACTGCTGGCGGAAGCAGAGCACTGTGCAAAGGGGCACATAGTTCCTATGGGGCTGGGGCATATTCTGCTGCAGGTGGGAGGTAAAGGCATGGAACGGAAGAAGAGGATCTGGGGGAGTTTTCTCATTCCTGAATCAGCGATTCTGCATTTTGTGGGAGAGTTCCAGCCTGCCTGAGTATACCAACATCATGGAGTACCTCAAAGCAGCCTCTATCCCGGACCCTGGCTCACTCTGCATGGTGCAAAGCATGGATGTACAGGACTTCATGCTATTTCCATCTCTGACAGAAAGGCACACTGTATCAGGTACCGTCAAGACTAGTATGCAGTCTACACAGGAATTTTTCGAAAACAGGATTTTCAGCTTGAGCTTTCTCATTTGAGTCTTATTCACTTTCCATAGTTATCTCCATCCATTATCTAGGTACCTCCATTTAAAAGGAGTCTGAAAAGCTTGTTTTGTGGTCTAGAATCAAGATTATTCTTTGTCTATCACACAAAATTTTACAATCCTGGGTACCACATTTGTGAAAAAAAATAAGACTTCTTTACTTTTTAATTGACCTGTGCTCATTACATGAGAGAGCCACTTCTGAAACACAAATAATTGCTTGCTTGTATCATTCTAATTTCTGAATTTCTGACAAAATGTTTCGAATTCTTTATAGTACAGAAGTTCCCCAGAGTACCTGAGCACATGCTGAACTTTAAGCAGGTCTCAAGGCAACCTCTCTGCAGAGGGACAGTGAAGCAACATGGTATAAGGACACGTTAACAAATGGTTTACTGACAAGAGGATGTACTGCATCAGATCCCATTCTGATCTGGTTGAAGCCAGTATAAGAGGATATCATCAAAAGCAGTGACTATTGGATTAGGCTGTTAACCTCACTGCTTTGAGACTAATCTGGGAAAAAGTCTGATGTGCTTAATTCTACTGTAACTCTTTAGAAACTCATAAAACTTTTTCCTTACATGTTAAAATACAAAAGCATCTTATATTATGAAAAATAATTTGTACTCTCATTTGCTTTAATGTAATTATGTTATTAAAAAAAAACCCCAACAACAATCTAAAAGCAAGTTTCTTGCACTTAGGAGATCTAAAGACACTTAAAATAATTAATAATATGAATTTATGTCTTCTTTGTCAAGCAAATACATTAGAACAAATTTTGTGTCATGGCCTGTTTGGAACAGAATGATTATTCCCAGGTACACTGGCTGAGATCACCCAATACAATCTACTCTGACAGTACAGCACACTTATGACTTGAGTACATTTAGAGGCTTCTAACAAATAAATGGGGTGTTAGATTAATTAATGTTTCTGAAGTATTCTGACTTCCTAAGATGAGCTCTGTCAAAATGCACATGATTATTTCTTATTTTGCACTAATGAAAAGCAAAGAAATTTACACAATTGTAAACAAGTACTTGTTAAGCAAGAGCTTTAATTAATGCAAAATAACAGGAATTTTCTACACTGTGTCTGGAAATATCTGCAGACAAACAAGTATTTGGGGATTTATGCACGGCTGTAGATCTCTGACTGGTACTTGACAACCACAGGGCTAGAAGGCAAGCTCAAAGGGGAGGGTGGCTGGTGAGGAAGCTGCTGCACTCATACCCAATGCTGAGCCTGGATCCTGCACCAGGGACTCAGATGCTACAAAAGGTGTCATGGGCTTCTTAGCTTGACTGTCACTCCTCCTCAGCTACAACCCATTTTTGAGGGGAGATGTCAGAGCTTCTAAGTCTGGCCTAATAGAATTAAAGAGACTATCTTCATATATGAATGTGCTGCTTTCACCACTGGGTATATATATCTCTTTAATGTATGGAATTTACAGTCATTTAATGTTTATGTATGACAAAGTCCGATGGACCACTTCTGTTAGTCTGCTCAATGTATTCATCATTTCTGTTCTATTTTGTAAAACATCAAATTTGCTCTGCAAAACATATTTTCCCATGTTCTTTTTCCCTCTCCCCACTCCCTCATTTCAAGGTTCAGACAGTAGGCTTCACTTGAGAGTGACAGTTCTGTACACGCTTCTACTGAAAAGATAACACATCACATCATGTAATTTTCTCAGCATTCTTTGAATTTTTCAGGATGAAGTTGAGGATGGCTGTAAGCAGGCTGCCTGTAAACCTACAGTCCATGTCAGAATGGATCATCTGTGCACTCAGATTCTGAGACAAATGTTTTTATTTTCATTTTTGAAGTTGTTCTAGACTATACCTAAGATCTAGCAAGACCTTCAACACTGGCTCACTGTAAACTAACCCACGTGTGTTGTGGCAATTTCGCTCTGACACCACACATCACTGACATGGTCTCTGTTTCTTTACTGTGATATGTATGAGGTGCAGTAGAGATTGCAGCCTCTGAGAAATCAAAACTTGCTTTTGTTCACCACTATTATGCATGGTCTTCCAACAATGCTGCTGGTTATTATACTGAGTTTAAACTGTAAAAGATTATTTTTTTCCAGAATTTAGACAGCTAACAGTTGTTCAGTGCAGTCTACTAGACAGTGCAAAGTTTTCTTGCTCTGCACACAATCTGCCTCCTACCTGCAGCAATATGAGAAAGAATGAAAAAAAAAAAAGAAAAAGGTGAAAAATTCCAAACATTCACTGTAGAGAAAGAAAAAGTTCTACAACTGCTTTTTTTCAGAATACCACAGATTCCTTTTTATCTCAGTTAGGAAGAAGGAAGAATTTGGCAAGCTAGTGTACAATGGCCTGCAAATCATTTGCTGCCCGTACAAAAAATTTCTCACAGGGAAAGTTCAGGCTTTCAAGAAGAAATCCTGCAGGAAATAGCTCCTTCATCCAACCACAAGCACCACTCACAGAGTGAAGCTCTGTTGCCAAAGGTATCCAACAGTAGAGAGAAATTTATCTTACAGAGATTTTCTTACCTCTTACTGTTTTCTGCAGACCTGTGCAATTTTTAGTGTATCTGTGGGTTAAAGAAATCTTGGCACTTGCTGTATCAACAACCAAACTCTCAAGCTCCAGCTCTGTTATCTAAAACCCATTTTCTAACTGTAACCTCCCTATTTATATTGATCCTATACGGGAAGAAAAATGGCCAGCATAGTTTCAAACAGTGCAAGTGCCCCTTTCTTTTGATAGATTAGTCAACAGAAAAATAGATTTCAATGTAGAATTTTTTTTCCCTTATGGGTTAATTTCGCGCAGTTTTGTTCAATATTATTAGAATTGTTACCACTGCATCCGATGTATGGTCTGTGATATGTCACTAACAGAGTGCCTATCATGCGTGTATGTGTGCATGAAGTCTGGCTATTTTATCTGCTGTTTCAAATAAGATTAAAAAATAATGTGGAGTATCTCTTCCCTTGTAGCTACATAACACAGACTCTTATTTAGTCCTGAAATCTTTAGAAAAGTGAAGCCAACAGAAAGTTTAATCTTCTGCAGTTAGGAGTCTTGATTTCACAAGTTCCTTGCTTATAAACTTGGTCTGAAACATACAGGATTGCACTCTGAACATGTTGCAATGTTACTATTCAGATTGTATGGGGGTTTGGTGAGCACAAGATTTGTCCTAAAAATCTTTTAGCAGCCTCTGGCTCTAGTAAGACACAGTACGCTTAAGAGTGACTTTCCACTATTATATTGGAAGCAGGTTCTCTCTTGTGTGCTTTATTAAAATAATTTATAACCAAAAATAGCCTCACTTGCAGAATTTCATTGACATCTTGTACATGCTTTCTCTAGTCAGCCCTTGTTTTTCCTCACACCAAACACTTTACTTATATTTTTTTAAACAATTTGACTGCTTATGAGATGAGATGCACTTCAGATTTTGAGTGGGGAAATTAATTAATTAAAGATATTTGGCTTTTTGAAAAAACACTGCTTTTTAATCTGTTTTTATGTCCATGTTTTAGACCATCTCTCTTGTAGTCTAATGATTAAGACCCGAGGCTGCCACCTTAGTTCAACATTCTCTCAAACTATCCACCTAAAGTCTTCAGCAAAATTCTTTGTTTTCCACAAAACTCAATAGAATCTGAAAGTTAGGTGTTTGTCCCTCTAATTATGGCTTTTACAAACGTGATAATATTTGTTTTCTGGATTGGTGTCTAATGCAAGCAAAAGGCAAAGGAGAGGTGAAGCGATCCTTCTGATTAGGTCATTAGCACCGTTACAGTATTTGCCTGGAAGGTAGTCACAGGCCTGGGTACAATCTTGATCTGCATAAGGAACTGGTAGCTACGACTGCACTTGGCAACACCAGAGTATATACCACAGCCCTGGTAGTAACAGAAGAAGCCATTTCCCACTACCAACTCCTTCCCTTATGCCCAGTAAGACAACACACTTAAGATGCACAGAAAACTTTCATTCTTACTTAACTGTTGGTCTCTTAATTTATGACTGAGCATATTTTTCACTAGGCTATAAGAGTTTTGGTCTCTCCTGCTCTCTTCTTTGAACATTTTCTCTTGTGCACAGGTGTGGAAATGTGTCGGGTCAGAGTGCATCCAGCCTAATAGAGTGCCCATAGAGATCCTGTATTGTTGGGAGGCTTCCAGATGCTCCTTGGATTACCCCATAGCCTGTGGTTAACACATTTATAAGAAACTGAAACCACCTTCAAATTCCCGATTTAGTTCAGGCAAAGGATTAATCTGTACCTTGCATGAAGCCCCTAGAGATTACTTTCACCACTGAACTGTGAGCTGACAGAAGTAGTGAAGAGGGAAATGGCACATCTCTACTTTCTCTGACTTAGAAAGGGAAGAGCCTTATTCCTGTGTCACTACCTTTGAGAAAGATTTGTGGCTGGGAAAAATGCTCATCTCTGTGAAAGGAGAGAAGAATAAATCCTATTTATCTCCTTGAGATTTCCTTCCAGTTAAGTTTTGTGTCTCTATAGAGAGACAAGGCATCTCAGAGCTGCTGCTTTCCCTGGGTTACAGGCATGTCACCTTTATTTCAGGTGTGCACAAGCACCATTCAGCACTGTGCTCCTCAAGTCCCTCTGCAAGCAGGGCTCTCAATCTGTTCAGTTCTCTGCTGTGTTGAAAGTCACTGAAAATTACAGACTTCAAATTTCTCCAGAAGTTATGAAATGTTTTGGATGTCATGTTACTCATCATAAGCAAAACCTTTGGGACCTAAAAGAGAGTAGCAATAAAAAAGATGTTTTATGTTCCACATTCTCTAATAAAAATGAGGTAATATCAGTTTTGATAGGAAAGATTCAGAGAAGTAGCCTGAGACCCTTTGTTCATGAGCACAGATAGAGACATGATGTTATTTGGTAAGGTGTAATTTAAGCCTCTAGAACAGTCTCACCACTGTAACAGTTCCCAATGTGAATAATCCTCCTGAGAGAGAAAATGGGTGAGGCCAAAAAAGTAACTAAGCCAGTTTACAAACCCTTTGGAAGTCCTGGACTCCTTGAAGGCACACTTACACTGCTCCTGACCTGGGGAAAGCCTCAGTGGAATACATTTCAGTCATGACTGGCCTAAATTTCTCTCTGTTGCTCTGTTCCTTTCATTTTGTCTCAAATGTAATTAATGAGAAAATGACCTATACTCCTTTTCCCTTCTGTCTGTCTGAGATAATATCCAGGCCTATTTCCTTTAGCAAATAACTTTACAGAGGGAGTTCAGCTTCCTTGTTTTCCAGATTAACTCAGGTTAATTAATAACAAATTCTTATTCATTAAACTAAGGATAATTCCTTAGGGGAAAATCCCCTTTTGTTTCATCTCATTCTTTTATCATTGTCCAAAGATAATTTTCATTTCATAATAACACACCCCAAACATTTCTCCTTCAATTAAAACCAAAAAAAATCTTATGATACTTACTATCCTACTTTTGCCATTCCTGCAAAGCTCTGAGCATACCAAAAACAACCCTCAAATCAGCCCCAGTCCCAAGAAACAGAAAGTGAAATTTGCCCCTTTTCTCTTTGCACAGACTGAGGACTATTTGTATTTGACATTTTGGAGCAACCTGTGTGTCAGGCATCAAGAGATCTGAATCTAGTTTTTGTATTCAGAGGCAACCAGTTAAGGGAATCAGGACATTTAATTTAAAAACATTTGTTTTACCCTACAGTACTTTTGAAGGACCACCAGTCAGGAAGTAGTTGTGGAGTACTTCAAGTGAGGAGAAGTGTCACAAATTGCTTGTCTGTTATTTCAATTTGATAGATTTAGTGACATTTTGGTGGTCACTGACAATCTAGGTTTTTAACCTGTCTAGATATAACACAGACAAGGTTGTATTAATCAGCAAGGTAAACAATGAATTTGATGTACTAGGGGAGCTGCAAGGCTGTTATTGACTAAAAGATGCCAGTCTTAGTTTAAGTTACTCTAGTTTCAGGAATCTCCAATAACGGGGATATGACCGTACATGTGATGGGTAAACCTGTGTTTATGAAGGGGATCATAAATCTCACATTAAAGCAGTCTGTTTTCCACCACAGTATAACCTAATGTTCAGAAGCATATGAAACAGAGCCCTGTTCCTAATAGCTCTATCCACAAAAAATAAAAAATAAAATTCAATCACTCGCTTGCTTGCTCTGGACACAAAAACTCCCTTTAAAAAGAGGCAATTAAACCTTTCGATTTTTGTGTTTCCTGTCAAGGCACTGAGGGAGGTGAGTGAGGTTTGAGACTGCAAATACTTTCAACCATCTCAAGGCTTGTTACATAGGAAGTGAGGCAATTCACAGGGCAGAATACTTTGTACTGCTGGCAGCTGTATCTTTCCTTGTTTAAAGCTGTCTTGTTTGCAGAAGGGCTACGCATGGGTGTACATGAAAGCAACTAAAGCTGCTGCTCACAAGGTTCCCTAAATACATTAACCTTGCCTTGGAATGGGGAAGGGATTTAGTTTAATGGTTACAGTAGAGGCAATGAGATTCTTGAATTGAACTCTTGCTTACATCAATATTTAACTTTGAGGAAGGCTAGAATCCAGAGAAATATTGCTTTTCCCTCCTTGTTTTAATTGGTATCATTCTCCTCTCCCTAGACATTTGAAGATTGTAATGAGAAATATTTAGATCCCTCTTTCCATATTCATTGAATATACTGATATTATATTTTATTAAAGAGTCTCAAATAGCTTACATTCTGCTCTTAATAACCCTATGCATTACAAGCTTCTGTTTCCTCAAGCTATGGACAAATCCTATTACAGGGAGTAGATTAAACTGGGCCTTGACAGATCTTTGCAATTCACTGACAAAAAAGGACAAGTCTTACTAAAAAGATGACACCATCATCACACTAATATTATGCATCTCAGTGCTCTCATATGCAAAAACTTTTATGCACACCCCCTCCAGCAGGCATATTACCCCCTCCCCCCCCCGAAAAAAAACCCTAACAATTTTCTTCTAACAATAAGCTAAATTATCTAGTAGAAAGAATTACTTCAGTTTCACATTGTGCACGAAGGAGCCATCAGTCAACAGCTGCATGCTTGATCATGCCCTCTGGCTCCACATCCATAAGGGACCCAGCTCATCCAGATTTGCTGCTGCCACTATGAATGATGTGTATGCTTTTGTGTACAAACATGAGTCCAGAACGGAGGGCAGAGACAGGGCTGAAGCGAGGGAGCACAAAGAAGCGTTTTGTTCTACTTTCTCTTAGGCTTCGGGTTATGAATGCAAGGGAAAAGGATCACAGTGCATAGAAAAACAGTTGTATCCCTTTAAAATTCTCTGAGCTCTTTAATAATCCCTAATTTACAGCCATTTCATTTGAATCAACAGAAACTAGCCTGAGTGATCAGGTGCTTGTAATCAGATTTTAAAAGTGGCCATGTGATTTCTTCACATTATTTCGATGTGTGCAAGGACAAAGAAACTGGTGGTACCACCAAGAGAGTAGCAGACAACTTTCAGCAGCAGGACTCTGAGAAGAGCCCCTAGCAGCAGTCCTGTTATTCAGAATTTCATACTCCTGTAGAACACCCATAATTAGTAATTCTTGATTCCTTGGATATCACTGCAGAAAAGTTAATAAAACCATAAAGAGAATATACTGAACTGGGACTGGAACTTCTGCCATTTTCTCAAAGATAGATTTATCAATAGACATATTAAAGAGTACCTGCAAATGTGTCTTGCCCTGTTTCTCCATAAAGGTAGTTTGCAGCAAAACCTTAAATGTTAAACACAGTGCTAGAGAAAAGCAACAGTAACAAAACATATCAATCACAAGTGATTTCTCGGAAGAGGAATTTAAACTCTTGCCCAGGCTTGTTTAAGGACAGTCTTAAGATGGATGCTCTTCCAAGAAAAACAATGTGACCACATGGTTAGCCCTGGTTAGGCACTGCTGCACAGCCTACATGGGTCTTACATGACAGATGTGGTCATGGTTCATGGGCATCTTGGGCCATTACAGTAGATTACTTCAGCGTTATACCAAATAGAATTGGCATTGTCCTTTTCGTTCACATAGAAATCTGTCAATAGGGTAAACATATGAACAGATAAGCCCAGCTCTGAATAATATTTATCTATTTGTGTACTGAACCTGCAATAGACTGGACAAATTATATCTCTGATGAGACTAATGAAATTCAGGCCACAGTATCTATTTTAAGTGGCCTAAACTCTTCTGGGGAGTGTCTGGTAGAAACATACAAGGTCTCTATTCTTCCAGATACTGTGTTCATACTAATAAACTGTTATCCAGGAAGATGCTCTAATGGATCTCGGAGCTTTGTAAACAGTAACTTTTTGGTATCCTTTTATATTACTTTTGTGCTTATCTTCACCCGGGATGTTCTTTGGTGACATCGCCATCCAATAAAGCACAAAAGTAATAAAAGCCTTGTTTTCTGTGACCTGCCCATTATATCCTAGCATAATATGAGAACAAACTAGCATGTATCTAATAGTTTATAAAATGTCTTATTAACTGTAAATAGTTATTCTGTGTTTCAGAAACTCATAGAAATCAGCCAAAATATTATAGCCAAAATATTATTGGACACGTTCGTCCACTGTTCGTAACTAATATCTTCTGAGATACCTAGTCAGACTTCTTCCATGTTGCTGTCAACTGAATAGGGCAAAAACTCCACACAGAAAGAGTTATGTCAAGCAGGGATTATGGCTGTATGGAAATCAAAGACACCTACTCTGTCAGTATCAGCCCCTCCTTTTGGACAGATTAGAGACAAACTATAGGTCTGAGATACTTTTTCCCAGGACCCCACAGGATAGTCATGAAACTTCCATTTTCCAGGCAGTCTGAATGTGCAGCTGAAAGCCAAATCTCCTCCTTATTGAACACAATAAATTTAAAAGTGTCTTTTAACATATCTGCTGCTGTCTCTTTATCTTTCTACAGTTACGAAATGGTACAATGGTCATAACACCTTCTTTACAGATTACAGGCTAGACTGTAATTCATCTGTGCAATGAAGACAGAATAGAACCATCTCAGGATAAATACGTTTTGAGAGAGAAAAATAATTTAAAAAATTAACATAAAAAAATTAACTTTTTACCATGCTCAACAGCTAGAGCTGAATCTCCATGCAGGAGTATAGATCCATTTTCTTCTGTTTCTTTTGATAGACATTTACTTTTGCTTTGCAACACACTGGCAGAAAAATGATAATGTTCAAAAAATTTAGGGTAGATATATAAAATCTGAGACATACATTTAGTCATATGGGATCCTGTTGCCAGATCCATCTAGTTGTATTCAAACTCATTATGTTTAGCAACTATAATTATGTTTACTATTTAAGACAGTATTTTAGGTTTGTTATTCTACCCATCATGCCAATCATACTCATGTACCACTGACTTGAGTTCTGTTCAGTATTTTTTGTCCATGATCTTTCTGTACCCTTTTTTCTAAAAAAAAAAAAATAAAAAAAAATCATATAACAAAAGTCAGGAACTCAAAGTCATGGTTCCCATGGCAACATTAAGTCCCTCATGTTGCACTGTACATGCACTAAAAATAAACATATAATGAAGTACCATATTTTGCATGTCAAGGGGATCAAGTGAACAAGGCCAAGTGCAAGGTCCTGAATGTGGGTCAGGACAATTCCAAATACAGGCTAGCCAGAGAATGGATTGAGAGTAGCTCTGAGGAGAAGGACTTGGGGTGTTGTTGATAAGAAACTTACCATGAGCCAGCAATGTGCACTTGCAGCCCAGAAAGCCAACCATATCCTGGGCTGCATCAAAACAAGTGTGAAGGGAGATGATTTTCCCCCTCTACTCCACACTCATTAGTCCCCGCTTGGAGTACTGCATCTACCTTTGGGATCCCCAACATAAGAAAGATGTGGACTTATTGGAACAGGTCCAAAGGAGGGCTGTGAGGACCATCAGAAGAATGGAACACATCTCCTGCAAAGACAGGCTGAGACAACTGGGGTTGCTCAGCCCAGAGAAAAGAAGGCTTCAGGGGCACCTTCCAATAGCCTTTCAGTACCTAAAAGGGGCTTACAAGAGATGTGGAGAAGAACATTTTACAAGGGCATAGGACAAAGGGGAACAGCTTTGACTGAAAAAGGATAGATTTATATTGGATATTAGGAAGGAATTCTTTCCGGTGAAGTTGGTGATGTACTGGAACAGGTTTTCCAGAGAAATTGTAGATGTCACATCCCTGGAAGTGTTCAAAGCCATGTTGAATGCAGCTTTAGCAACCTGGTCTAGTGGAAATTGTCCCTGCCCATGTCAGGAGTGGTTGTAACTAGATGATCTCTAAGATCTCTTCCAACCAAAACCATGCTATGATTCTACCAAGTGACTGGAACTTTAATTTTACTTGCCTGAGTTTTTTAGATTTAAGAAATGTGATTTTACAGTGGCACAGACCTATAACGCACAGCATCTATTTACAGCAAGTACGTACAGTCTGCCGGATGGGCAGCGCAGATTTACACCAGCTGAGCTTGGGACCATCTGTGTGTATACATTTGAGGGTGTGCTGAGTCTGCAAAGGAATAGGGACAGCACGTTCCTGTGCAGCACACAGGCATTCTGGGGAGTTCCCTTACAGCTTCAGCAGTGCCAGAAAGAGAGGCAGGGACACTACAGACCTTACCCAACCTGTCATTGGCATCTCATCACAAATACCAGCAGGAGCAGCAATAAACTGATATGCCAGCCTGTTTTTCTCTGCAAATTGCAACCCCTTGGTAATTTGAAGGTATTTCTATATGGAAAAAATATGTTTTAAATGTAATTATACAATCCATACAAATCAAGACCTAAAGTATCTGGGAGTAAAAAAAATAAGGAATAGCAGCATATGCAAAGAACTCGCATTAGGAAAGGAAGAAGTGTTTTATATATTCTTCTGATCTTCTAAGGGACTCAAATACAATCAAGAATTTGTGGGCACTGAGAAATGTGTTTCCAAGCTATTTTTCCTCTCCACAGAATGTGGAAATCAGAACTCAATGTACATAAGCAGTTTCAGTATTTCTTTTGTATGGAGATATTCTCAAAAGCATCTGGGCATCTGATGTTCAGTCACTGAGACTTCATTGCCTTTTACCTCCAGAACTGTTTGTATATATATTTGGTGTCTGCATCCTAGACCATTTCATCTTTGAAGGAGGGGTTGTTTTCTGAGGTACTAAGGACGCAGCAGGAGATACCGCATGGCTCTAACTCATGACAAGTCTCTAAGATGCTGTAATATTACTAATGCATCCCATTAACCACACTAATATAGTTTTGTTTAACTTAAAATTACTAAATATAATAACTTCCCTTGCATAGCTCGTTTTAACATAAATAGATATCTGAATAATAACCAGCATGAGGTGACTTTAGCTTAAGAACAAATAACAAATTGCATTTGAGGTTGTTTTTTGTGTGTTTGTTTTGTTTTGAATGATGCTAAAAAAAAAGCATGCAAAGAAAGACATAGAAACACACATGGCATAAATGCTTGCAATAAGTATCACAGGCAGTAGGCAGAAAAACTGGATATGTTTGGTTTTGGAAGAGGACAGAGAAGCAGTAGCTCTACTACTGCACCTTTTCATCTGTTTTTAAAAGAGGAAATCCAGACACACCTCTGACTTTCCTTACACTCATGGTTTATGAAATGAGTTTATGTAATTACTGTGTCTTAAAAATGTGATTCTAGTCTTACAGAATAAAAGCACTTTCAGGACATTTCCATGTGAACAGTAGGGGAGTTGGTCTTAGTTAAGTACATTTTTACTCTGGAAGCACGTATGAGTCCATTTGCTACAAATCTAACATGAGACAAGGGATATCTTGTGCATGTTTAACATCCAGATTATTTAGAAACCTCTGAATTTGTGAATGTGTGAATTTCAGATGCGTGAAATCCTTTGCTATGAGTTATCAGAAAAGAGAATCGAATTTAGAGCTCTTCCTTGATGGGTGCTTGTGATAATGATGATGGGTGAGCATCTCAAAATGTGTTGGAACAGCACATTTGTGAAACAACACATGGGAACAAAAAAAAAAACCCAACAACAAACAAGCAAACCAACATAACCGCTGAAATACTGTGACCAGTTCAACCACGGATCTATGCCACTTACTTCTGTGGTAATTCTAACACTACTCCTTATGATACATAATACATAATAATATTTTTATTATCAGCATGAAAAGCTCAGTTTTGGAAAGTTCATGACTTTTCACAATCTTTTCAGTTAATTCACTTACTAAAGAATTTTCTTCTTTCTATGAAAGCACAAAATTCACTGGTCAGTTTCATGCAACAGTAAATATTCAATTTATTTTTTTTTCACAGAATGTCAGCACAGTGACATTCTATATAACAAGCTCTACTGGTATGTCTGAAGTTTTACTTATGATTGGCATATATTTTCAGGAAACCAAATGCTAGATCTGGCCCCCCTGGAGTGTGTACCTCAAATGAACTCAGATATAGAAACATTTTCCCATTTCCAAAGACAAAACTGTGATGGCAGCTGGATAGCAGAGCTGTTTCACACAGATGTTATTGAAGGGTTTGCATCCTAGCTGCAAATCAACATATGGCATACTAGGTACAATTTTATTTTTCTATCTTTACTACTACTGTCTAAAGTTATGTATTACTGGCTATTGCAAAACTGAAAGAGGCACAAAACAAAAAGTATTCCACCACTGCAACTGCTGTGTAAGACACAGAGGTAAACTCACTTTCAAATGGATGAAGTATTTTAAGACACTTCCTGGCACTCTACAGGTCTAGTGGTGTGGTTCCCAGGGACATGCCTCACTTACATCCCTGCAAATGTGGTGTGCTTCAGGTGACTACCAGATAAGTCTTACCTAAATGTACTGCAGTGAAAAGAACATGTAGTTATCTTCTATTAGTGTTAGGTAGCAGGTAGTGAGAAGTGGTGATATCTTTCTGCTCCAGTTAGCTATGTCCTGACAGAGGTCCATGCAACTGTCACTTAAGGAGAATAAAATCAAAAGAAACCATGACAATATTTTGTGTTTGTCTACTGGATTTTTTTTTTAACTGCATGACTTCTGTCAGGCTAACTCTAAGAGTAAATGCAGTGTAATTAGAGGCATTTTAACACTTCTCACCTAATGCTTTTATCTCCTCTGGACCAACGATATCCCAAGCTGGGGTGGGGGGGGGGGGGGGGCAGTACAAAACTGTCAAAGCCTACTATGCAGTCAGAATGTTTCTGTGGGTTAAGGCAGTGCAAACACTTGACACAGGCTTCTGGCAGGACTGATCAGTCAGAACGTGGCTTGCAATACCCTTGATTAACCATAAATAAAATACTATCTTAACAAACTCTTTGCATAGTGCTTTAGAAGGGCAATTCTTCATCCAGTGCTCTCCCACCACTATAGTGGTCCCCTCAGCTACAATGCATTTGCACTCTCTGCATGTTCTACTCCACCCCTAAAGTAGTCTGTCATAACAGGTCTTTTCAATCATTTGCCTTCCTGTTTATCCCAGGTGAAATCTTCAGATTTCACTCCTTGGGAGTTATCTCATTCCTGTCCTCTTTGGTGCCAGGTCCTCAGTCCTTACTGAACACCCAGCTCCACAGTAGTAAAAAAGCCAGAGGCTGTTGCTCTGCCCTGATCTCCTTGCACCCTTCCCGACTTCTGCTGCTTGTTGCTATTTCATTTTCTTCCAACTATCTGGAAAACACGGTAAGCTCTTTTTCTTTTCTTGCCATTCTGTTTTCTGTGGTACCCTATCAATTCACATCCTTCAGAAGCCTCTTGCAAACCTCTCAATATCTTACTCTAAAGTTCCTTACAATTCCTAGTAAGAAAATGTGTGCATGAGAACATACACTTTATTCATTCACTGATAATTCTTCTGTATGTTTAGTTCTTTTTTTCTGTATATGTAACTCTCTCTTTTCTCTGTAGTTCCTGGGGAATATCTCATTTTTCATGAGATTAATACCAAGAACTACTTATTCTAGTTCAAATCATTTGATTCTTGCTAATTATTTAAGGGAAAGCGATCATGTAAGGAACACTCAGAAAGAAGTACAGATGAACTACTGGACCCTAAATTAATATTTCAGAATATAATATTTGAGCAATGTACATTTGTGACACATAAAAATCTAGCAATTATGTAAGTGCCAGAGTTAGATCCTATTATATAAAAAGGGCTGCTACAAATGTTATACTTGTTTAATCTAAAAATATTTGAGGAAATACATGTTCTTTGAACCAGATAGAGAGAATGAGAACCATCTAAGTAAGAGGTAAGTTGCAGAAACCAAATTTCAGTGTTGAGAATTACCTGCTGTTGCAGAGATTCAAACTGGAGTAATGAGGTCATTAATTCTATCTTTCTTTAGCTTCTATGCTTTGTGGGTTTGTGTTTTATACATATTTGTACAGTACCTAACTGTTAGTGGGTGGTTCTATAAAACAACTTACTATTAATAATGGATATCTGAGGTTAAGCTAATGTAGAGAGAAGAAATCACAAACAATTCATGCAGCTAATAAGTTGACTATTAATTAACGTGAGTGATTCATTCAGTTGTGTATCTAGACATAGAGCCAGACTGAAGGATGAAAGGGCAATTTAGAAAAAGACTATAACTTACACAGTTATCAGCTGCAGTATCTAGGACCTCAAATAATGGCCTAATTACAGCTCATCTGAAACGTATCAGGGCCTTATCATCTACAGGAAGTATTATTGGAAAATTACTTGCCTTTCAAAGCCAGTAAACCCATCTGCAGGTCCTATATCAGCTCCCGCCAGACATATATCTTTTTACACATGGGTGGTCTGTCACATGATGATTGACTCAATCTTGACAAGAAAAGGGATAGAAAAATTATCACTTTGTGCAGATATGGCCATTTGTGACTTTGGCAGGTGAATCAGTCTGGATTGCCCAACACCAACTTAATTGCAAAAGATAACATTTTCCTCAGTTCTTCCATTTTCGTAAGCACCAGCCAATGTATCCTTCCAGTGTTAACTAATTCCCTCTTAGATTATGACTGCTGCCATATTTTGCCCATTTGGACCAGCCATATAAGTAGCATTAACATTCAGTTGTACTGAATGCTACTGAGCATTCCTTTGCATAGCAAAGTGGTGCTGAGTTGCAGTCTGCTATAAGAATGCACCTACTTGCAGCTAGGGTATTTCTCATTGCAGATAAGTACATCACATTTCTACTTCACCTTTTACTAAGGTGATCTGTGTGATCAGAGACAAATGAAAGACTATTCTGCCAGGATAATGGCACCCTGGATTATAAACAGAAATAGGGATGAGCAGGTAGTTAGAACATCAAGACTTGACCAAGTTTTAAAAAAAAAATTGATTTTTGCCCAGGACTAGGATGTTGACAAAGTAATACAGGATGATAGTCCCTGAGACCATGGGATCCAAGCCAATTTTGAGTGAGTCTCTAGGATATTCAAATCTCATCAAATAGTAATTTTAATGGCATTCTTCTTCCCCTCCCGAACACTGACCATTGGCAATTTGATTGAGATGCTCAATACAGTGTTGTAGTTGGTTACACAGATTATTTCTGTACTTGCTTATCTTGATTCTCTTGCAAAGCAAAAAAATCTCTGTTCTTTCCTTGTGAACACAGAATTCATCTGAAACTAAACCCAGGAGCTACTGCTACACCAAATGGGGCCAATGCTTACTCACATCCATTTACAAAACAGACACTTTCCAAAAGTAAGGTACAAGAAGAAATACAAACACCTAGCTACCAAATCTGTCTCTAGGCTGTGTTTTAAAATAACCTTTCATTGCACCTGAATGTCACTGAAGAGGAAGGAAAAAAAAGGAAATCAACCACTACAACCTCACTTGAATAGTAAAGGACTGGCAGATGTGGAATCTGAATATTGTAACTACTAAGCAGAAACAGTAAGTCTCTCAGTGTGGGACACTTTTTTGTTTGTGATAATTATACTAATTAGAATTAGAACTTCCATCACTCCAATTTGGTGCAGCTGTGTGGTGCTAGCTGCTATTGTTAGCACTCACAAAAAATACTCCAACAGAGGGCACCAAGAAAATTACTTACAATCTGAACACCCACACAATCCTGTCACATTGGAAAGACTGCAGAAAGCATAACTAATAAAGTTGTTGTGTTGTTTTGAAAGAATAATAGCATGTTTGAAGAGACCGTATTAACCCTGTTGTAAAGTATTGATTGCACTCCATAGTAAAGAAAATTAAACAACAAAGACATAGTGTTGTAATTCTTTTCCTGTTTGCTCTTGATAGTTTTACTCTGTTTCAATTTACACCTGAGTTTGAGAACACAAAAAATGTATCACCTATTGTTCACAAAGGCAGTTTTGTTTTCATAGACACTCTTTCAGAAACTTGATGCTTTTAAGATTGTCGTTGTATTCAAAAAAATGGTTGTGATTATGAAAGAAATTTCTGTCTAAAGCTGCTTGAATCCTGTTTGTCATATTTACTTCTCTGTAAAAAAAAAAAAAAAGTATGTCAGCTGATTGGCTCCAGACATTTTGGTTTAGAAGGATTAGGAAAAAAAATGTATAATTATAATTTCAGTCCCTAAGGAAATGTTTTAATTCCATACCAGTGCATTAAAAATGAGCAAAGCAAGTAGTGTGTCTGTTTCAACAGTTTGTTCTTGTTTTGAGAGTACATCTATGTGGCTGCATCTGAAATACAATGCCACAGTACAAAACTATTCTAGATGAGGCTGAGGCACATATTTAGATTTAAAATTTAACATTTTCTCATTTAAAGCACTGGTCCTCTCATTAAAATACTCAGATTCAGTTACTTCTACTAGATTTGTTTAAACTTGATAAAAGCTGTTTTCTTATTCTGTTCTAAATGGTAAGTTTAAAGGCAAGAGGACCATTAAATTAGGAGAGAATGATGGACATTTCAAACATCAGCTTTTATAAACACGACTACATAAAATTCAGCTATTACGCTTTTACATTGTAAATGAAAATCATTTGTAATCAATCTCTCAGGTGATTTCATATATATAAAATCACTTCACCTTTTTTTCCTCCTCCAATGGTGCTTTTAAGAGCATAATTCCTGTAATTGTATTTCCTTCCTTTTCTATGAGAGTATCTGTAAAGACATTTGGCATCTCATCAGCAAAAGCAGCAGATGGAGAAAGGCCTTCCTACATGCTCTGTCAAGGGAATTGCAAGTTTAGGTTGGGTTTTAATAGACATCAAGGATTTAGTGACATGCCAAAGATTGCATGCCTTCACTGTACCTATTATTTGTGCCTTTCTCTTTTAATAGAAATGAAAACAATTACTGTGCAGAAAACATTTAGCTTCTCTCTGAAAGTATCATACCATATGGTATGGGGGATGTATAGCTGACAAAATGAATGCAAAAATCAAGTACATACACTTCAGATGATGCTAGTTGAACTAAATTTATGTTTGAAATTTCAACTGAGCTGAGAGAAAAGTTTACAAAGAGCAAAAAAAACTTCATATGCTAAAACCAATTCAAATAAAACATTAAAATACATGTTACTGAGTTTGGCTTTATTTAAAAATGGCCTTGGGAACTAAAGAACATTTAAACAGACAACTAAGTAAGCACTGTAATTATAAGAATGAAAATCCATGAAGTTTTTCCAAATAACAGTGTTATCATCACATGATAGCACATGAAATTGCAAACAGAACAAACACTTTTCTCAGTTACTGGGAAAAGAGATTTTCTTGATAGGATATGGTGTTCATAGATGAGGCATGAAGATACTTGTACTGGCCATCCAAGGAGGAAAAAAGCCCCTTTTGGTAAGAGAGACAACTCACAGCTTATATCTTGCATATTTCTCATGAACACATTAAAAAACCCACCTGTATCCAATGAGTTAAACCCTCAGCAAACTTACAAAAAACCTCAAACCCTAAGCTATCCTGAATTTGCACTTTTTGTGATTTACTAAATGTGCTTCCAGAAAGTTTATTAATATTCTTGAAATTCTATAGGACATGAAAGCAGCATCAAAATTCTTCATCAGGTATATATGTGAAATGCTTGGGCTTGTACAGATTCTACAGTGGGGTGAAAAGATTTCGTAAAGGGCCTTCAATGGCCTAAACTCTTTCAATATTTCATTATATCAGCTCTCTCCTTGTCTCATAGAACAGAGGGAATTGCTATCATGCTCTAGAATTCAGGGGAGAAATACAGAAAAAAGAGAGCTCAGCATTAGGTAGACCTTCATTGACATGGAGAGACTATTCACATCCTTGAAGCAAATGTTATTCGTAGAAAGTGAGAAAGCAGAAAGAAAAAAAAAAAAGAAAGATGAAATCAGATTTGGGGACTTTGGGAATAGCATAGCATTGAAATATTAGTTACAGTGTTATAAAAGCACAGGAGACTTGTACCAAGAACACTGCAACTGCAGCAAGATCTCTTGAATCAGGTTTCAGACAGCTCAGTATCTGGGTACACAGGGGAGAAACATGAGCTATTAATTGCAATATTAATCATATACTACCACTGTAGTAGTGCAAGGTAGCACTTCACTGCATGTTCACAAAGACCAAATGTCTCTCCAGTAATTTCTGCAACTGCTGAATTCCTTGCACCAGGCTGCTATAGAATATTATTTTCAGCAGAAAAAAAAAAGTGTATTTCAGTTGTGCTGCCTGAGCAGATCCCTGACCAAAATTCATGGCAGTCTCATAATTTTAAACTCATTTTCTGAGAACTAAGCACCAGGCATAGGACATGAAGAAAGGTCTGTAGGAGTTTCTCTGGTCACCTTTCCTCTGCATGTTTTTCCTGCCTCCTATTTCTCTTTGATCACAAAATTATTTCTGCCTCAATACCTTTCTCTCCCTCACCAATGCCTGCTGTCCTAGGACAGCCATATGTCCAGTCAATGTGTTCCTTTTCCTGTCCCCATAACATAATGATGATTTAATTTTGGCTTCCCTGAAACAGAAATGTGCTAAGAAACCAATAATTTAAGTCTCTGGCACACCACTTTCCAAAATCGTACTAAAGGATTTTATGATCTGTAAACCTCTTAATCTTCATCTGCAGAAATATTTTGCAATAATCAGTGTGCAAATAACCACTTGCTCACACTCATGTTCAGGTTGCTCACCCCCCTATTGCTTCTACACTCACTGAATTTTGTAGCCGTGCAAGAAACATCACAAAAAACTCATGATACAACCCTTTCAGTTTCAAAGAAGCACCTAAGTACTGACATGAATGTAATCAGTCAAGATTTCCCTTTGCATGCAAACAAATGCAAAAAATAACCTCTCTTCCTTTTTCTTTCAAAGAAGGGACACTCAGAGTGGCTGAAAGGCTCAGGTGATTGGGTACAAGACATTAAGGTATTTGTCTATGAAATATGGTTCAAATTCAGACCAGATGAGTCTTAAATGAAAGTTGCTACCATGTGATGATTGTTCAGTGAAAGCAGATGTTCTCAGACATCCAGGCCACAGAAACTGCCATTCCTATGGTGGGTATCTGTGACAAAGACAAAAGATCGCACAATCTGAGTAACTAAAGTAAGCTTTAGAATCCTGAATTGTTCCCTGCTTATATAGGCTATTGCTGAAATACATCGGTAGGATATCTTATGGCAAGTTGCAATTTTGCTAGTTGTGCTGTATCTTTACTGGGGATAAACAGAGGGCTTTCAGTCTCCCAGGGCTGTCAATCTGTCATCTTCCACACAGAGAACAGGTTTTGCCTTTCAAAAGAAAGAACACTGTGAACAGAAACTCATCATTAATCAAGACTTATTTCTCCATGTGAAAGAAAAAAAAGTAGAGTCAAGTCACCATCTCCACATTTGGAACTTTATTCCACTTCACAAGCTGTGGATAAAGAATATAAAGTAGAATCAGAAAGTTTGTCCTTAGAGAGAGGAAAAAGAAACACTTAGGTCTCTGTGTGGGATATGCTGCTCTGTGGAAGTTGAATAAACTTGTACAATGCACAATGCGATGACTCACAGTGCTGGATGGAGGAGCACTGTATGCTATCCATCAAACATTTGCTTCAAGACAATCCTCGAAACTTTGAACACAGCAGGATAAGAAGATCACAAACCTCTCTGGAATCTCTGCATGCTGCTAGGCACTCTACCTGCCTTGCAGCAACCGTGGTTATAAAAAATCCTTCATGTGCTAACCTGAAATAAATTAATGAGACTGCTTATAATTCATGACTGGATAGGTAGGCTCCCACTTTGTGATCCTGAAGACTCATTGGAGTACTCTTTATTAGCTTAAGCCAATAGAATAACCTATCTCCTCCAGGTGTTAGAAATGCAGATTTCATTGTAAATCAGGCATGACTCAAATCACTGACAGTTGACGATTAAAAAATTACTGTAAAAATAATTTTAACCTAAGTGCTTGCTAACAATATATTTTTAATAATTTTATTACTGACAACCCTCTCTGAGTTCTATAGTAAGTAGATAAAATAGTAATTAGTGTAGGCAAAAGCAAAGACCAATTTAGAGAGATATTGTCAAGAGCAATTTTTGGAACATAAAGCTTGACGCATTTTCAAAATTGAGTTGATTAGTCATTGAAATCCATTATGAGGCGATGTGTTAGTTAAAGACTCAAACTCTTTGAAAAATAAAGACTGAATGTTTTTTCAGACCTTTAATTTATTTGAACACAAGTGTGTTCACCTAACAGAGGGTATGATTGGATGACACTCTTACTGACGGTGCTGCACATAAAGCCCAGAAATTATCCCTTCTAGTGGCCTTAAAAGTTAAATCTTAAAACATCATGAATTTTTACCATTTTTGGTGATTTAATATATACTTTTCTCTTCCAAATGGTTTGAAAACACCTTCAGAAAGGGGGAGGGGGCAAGGGGGCATGGTGGAGAACTATGAGATTTGGCCCAATCTAGCAAACCATGATCATCAAACATGATGAATGAGGCTCTCATTTCAGTAGAATTATTCACAGTACCAAGTGGAGAGCCTCCGTTGCTAGACAGAACTCTCATTGAGTATATAAAAGATAACAACCAAATAACCAGACCTGAAAAATGCATCACCTGAGCACACTGAAAAATAGAGGGAACATATATTCTCTAATATTTATATTTGTAGTTGTTAATTGTAACCACAAATGAAAAAATGCACGTGAGAAAGAGATTTTAAGCTGAACTATATTCCTTAACAGATGAAATATTTAGTACTCTGGAATTAACAATTCTAATCATAAATGCCAGACAACCACTTTTGAACTGCTACCATAGCTAATTACTCCAGTGGGAAAGGAAACAGGAGAAAGGGCATTTCAGCTATGCAAGGACAAGTTCTTTCTGAATCTATATTTTTTCAAAATAAAACCTGTAGTAGGGAATTATTAACCCTTCATCCTTAGGAACTGAAGGGTTTCTGATAATTTTCTTTTTCTTCCTGTTGAATAAACTACTGATTTTCTCCAAGACTAACATCATTTATAGTTTTCTTTTCTCAGTTTATTGTTGTCTATTATCTCCTCTGGGAAAATGATTTAATGATATTGTTGTTTTCGTGGTGATACTGCTAGTGCTATCATTATAGTGGTGCCACATCGTGAGTAGTCATTAGGCATTGGCACTCAGGTGGGCACTGTGAAAGGAGTAAACAAACAGTTACCTTCTCTCATTGGGACACCAAAATTTAGACAAATGGCAATTATTCTGAACAGGACCTAAAAAGTATTATGGCATTTCCTGGAGGTTGAATATAGCTGACTTAGGAAACCTCAACATCAGGTCCACTAGAGGTTACTATGAAACATTTTTTGGGAGCCAGATTAATTCATAAACTTCTCTTTTAAGGTGTATGAGACTAGAAGAGGACCCTGTTCTTCTCTGGAGTATAAGCAGCCAAGAGGGGAGAGGAATAGACTGGAACATGGAGAAAACCAGTCTGAGATCCTACAGATTGCCTCCGGTCTCCTGGAGCCGTTTTGATTTGAGAAGATAATAAGCTACCTAAACCAAAGCTCAAGGTAAAAAATGGCTAATCCTTTACACAGGAACAGCACTTTGCAAACTGTATCAGTGCTGCTACTGCCATCAGTACTATAAAGATGTAGGTTTCCTGTTTGTATCCAAAATGTCCCTACCCAGAACTATGGCATTTCAAGAAGAGGATGGGATAAAGCAGAGTGCAACAGTAAAATATATTGATCCAGTTGTTAAACCCAGAGAAATTACCTTTTTGTAGGCTAAAGTAAAATCCATAAGCACATTTCAATCTGCAAATATTGCTGAGAACCTGAGGACTGTGGTTTGTTTGAGGGAAGTGGCATCTGGAAGGAGTTAGGCAAAACAAAGGATGTGGGTCTATTTACAGCACATAAAAAGATGGCAATGTAGTACAGTATATTTGTCACAGCTGATGAAGGTTAGCATTGCATTTACCATGGGTATTCTTGAACTGTTCTTCTGTCCCCTAGCCTGTCATTGTTGAGATAAAACAGACAGGAATACAACTCAATTGAGTAAATGACAGCCATGTTAATATAGAATCACTACAACACAGACAGAATAAACCCCATGCAAGTTTATTATAAAATCTGCCAGATTATTCTACATAAAATGTAAAGTCATTTTCCTTCAACTTGCATCTAAATTAAGAGAATTTCAGAATCCAGTGGAGATACACTTTTAAGACTGAAACAAACAATTGGGCCAGGCAAAATAATTTTCTCATATAATTGGTTGCATGAACCTTCCTTTCAGGACACAACAAATACTAACAAGTTTTCAGGTAAACCCCACTAATTCTGCTCTACTGTTCAACACTCTCCAGACTCTAATAAAACTATAATTAAATGTTTTACAGTATCCTGTTTCAGATAGCACTGTCTTCCACAATGCTGTTCTCTCTGACTTCTCTGATTTATTCCCATAAAGTTAATCTAGAGAAAGAAGAAACACTCCAGGTATTACACAACTAAAACTGGATATAAGAAATGCAAGTTTTAAATTTAGAACTAGAAAAAAAGGGAAAAAATGGAAGAATAGAACAACTTTACACACAGCTCCAATATCCTGACATACAGTAATTCAGAGTGAGTCACTTGCAATCCAGCAAAGACAGAGTATGGTAATTCAAATGCCAATAAACTCTTTGGGCAGAAGTTAACCTACTTTGGATAAGATATATACACATCTATTATTGGAGTAGGTAGCCTTTTCCATTTTAGTAGCTTATTTTAAAAGCTGAGAATTCAAGAGAATAGTTCAGCTCTAAAATGAAGCAACATAAAAGTGGAAACTTAGGGCTTTATGTTAGGTATCTGAAACTTCCACTGAAATCTTGGAGTTAAAGTACACAGAACTGAAGTGGTAATATTCTAAGAACAACTAGAAAATAGCTGCCAGATACCAGAGACAAAATCTTTATGAGTTGGTAAGATTTATCTGATGAGACTTTCCACTTTTGAAGGGAAGTTTAGTAGAGGCTTATGAAAGACTGTTCTAATAGAGAAAGCTTTTGTGGAATGACATGAGCAATCACTATATCAGACATCAGTTATGACTTGCAAGTCTGATGAGTATGTATTAATGTGGCTTGATGAACTTCCCTTGAAGTTGAAATCTTCCTAAAACTACAGATAAAATGGTAACCAAGAATTTTTATCAATTCTTTCTACAAAAGTATTTTCAGAGCTTTAACAATTCCTCAGGTTTATATATGATGAAGTAATTCAATATTTATTCCTCCTTCTTTGAGAGGTCATATATCCCTACCCCAGCTGACAAACTTACATATTAGGCTCAAGTAGAAAGGGTTATGTCTTGTTTAGCATCTTTCCCTACCCAGGTCTTCCTTTCCCTGCAGGTAATCTCTGAAAACATCTGCCAGATGTGAACTTTCCTTTTCCAGTGGGTTGTCACTGATCAGCAGCATAGCCAGAAGTATGAAGTGCACATAGCTGGGCCCCAGTTTTACTTTCAGTTGGTAGCCAGAGAGATTGCAAAAATAAATGTGAATATATTCCTGGACTTGAAATGTCTTTAATCATATTCTTGTTCCCTTGAGTATGGACTGACTGATTGCAGATTCCAATTTTCATTCCTGGCTATCATTAAAATTTGTGGAGGTTGTTCAGCTTCTTTCTTATTCAAATCATAGCCATTTCTTGTTTAACAGCAAGAACATGAATATATTCCTTTTTAATGGATAAATATGCCAGAGCATTGGGCAATGTTTTTTATATTGTCACTTATTCATGCTTGTTTATGCTCAGTTTTCTTGTTTTCTTTAGATCCTTTTATATCTAGGCAGACTTCTCAGCGCTCTCATGTCTATCAATTTCCAATTAACAAGAAGTGGAAACATCTAAGAACTTGGATCTCATAAAAGTTTGGAACATACCACTTGAGCACCAACAATTATTACAGGAAGAGTAATTGCTCTCCTCCAAGCCAAGACTAGCTTTCTTTCATTTCAGTAATATGTTTTGTCGTAATCTATATTGGTCATTTATGCCTGGATAAGTCAATCAAAGTCATTACCAATCCCATCAGACCTCCTCAAGACTACAGAGCTCTGCATTGCTGTTGTGGTTTCAGAATTTAGTACTGCCACTAAGAAGACCACAAGCTGCTCCTCTCACCCTCGAATTGAAAGTACAAAAGGAGGAGATCATGAATTGAGATATGAAGATTTACTGGAAACAGCAATAAGATAAAAAAAAAAAGTAACAGCAACAATATCAATAATGAAAATTTACAAAAGAGAGAGTGTGGAGCTCGACCCCACTGCAGACACGCTATCCAAACTGCTCTCTCCAGTGAGAACCAGTGTTACCCCACTGCTCTGTCCACCATGCTTGCTCCACTGGAAGGAATGCCCTTCTTCTTGGAAGTGAGAAAGTCCCTTTCCACCACCATGGCAATGACATAAGATGGTATCAAATAACATCTGGGTCTTGGTCACACCACCAAGGCTCCAGGCTCTGCCCCCTCATGGCTATGGTGAGAAATTAACCCTGTCCTTGGCCAAACCAGGACAACTACTGAAAAGCAATTTGTGATTTATAAGCTTTATTTATTTCACTTCAAGGTTTTCTGAAATATTCTTTCAGATAAGAATTCAACAATGTCTGGTGTTGAGAATCTAACGGTAATCACAAGACAGGTACATCCATTAAATGAAGGAAGATTGAATTCTCAATTTTTAATTTTCATCAGTAATTTGCCTTCAGGCACCTTTAATAAACTGAATGCTGGATGTAGCACAACTGGGCGTACAGCACTGTGAGAGGTCTTGAGGCTATGGACAACTTGCATGTCATTACTTTCCCTAGATGAATCACACCAAATGAAGTTGTTGAATTTTTTGTCACTAATTGGGCTAGGGTTTGACATTTACAAATGAATTTCAGATGTCTATTTTCTATGAGATGTCTCCTCTGGAACCTCTGAATCACTTAAACCTTGCTAAAAAAAAAAAAGCCTATAAAAAGCGATATCATAGAATCACAGAATGGCATGGGTTGCAAGGGACCTTAAAGATCAATCTAGTTCCAACCACTTGCCATAGTGAGGGGTGCCATCCACTAGTCCAGGTTGCTCAGGGCCCCATCCATCTTGCTCGTGAACACTTCCAAGGATGGGTCATCCACAACTTCTCTGGGCAACTCGTTCCCATGCTTCACCACCCTCATAGTAAAGAATTTCTTCCTAATATCTAATCTAAACCTACTCTATCAGTTTGAAGCCACCAGTACCCCAGAATATCATTTAAGTGTTTTGAGGCCTATGACTTGTCAATTCACAAACTGCATGCTCTTTAAAGGTTCTCAAGAGGAAATTACCCAGCTATGCATTTCTTCTCATGTACAAAATACTGTCAAGTTGCTTGTACCAATCACAATATGGTAAGCCTGGGGAAAAGCTGGATGAAAAAGTGCAATGTTATTTTGCATCATGTTGATTTTACTTAAGTTCATTTCTTTCACCCATTAACTTTTTACAAACATTCTACTCACTGAATTTTAAATGTGCATGTTTACTTAACTAAGCTACAAATATATTACCTAATAAGGGAACAGAAGCAATATTGTGTGAATTACCCTACTGATCATAGGCAACTATTTAGCCTGAAAAGCTGCTGCTAAAATGATATTTCTAGATAGCCCATCTATATATTATCCTTTCACATTCATTTTTCTATCAGCTTCTTGTTTGCATCAGATTAACACCTGCAAGACCTCATCTAACTTAACTATTCTCTGCTGTGGGATTTCTTGGTCTGCTGCACTTCAGTGGCAACACATGCTCTAAGGCTATCTGTCCATTTTCCTTCCCAAGTTCTCATGAATCTTTGAAGGGCACGTTGTTGCCTTTTCAGAGCTTTTTTAAAACCTGCATGAACACCTTCAACTGAATTCAATCTCAGCTTTAGTGTTGTGGACTTTAAAGCTCTATATGCTTTCAAACCATTGCAAGTAGTGGGTACAGGTACCATAATATAAGAGAACTGGGCAATCAGTAGAGAAGTGGAATGCACTTTTGCAAGTCCTCAGAAACTTCTAAAGTCTTTTTGGTGTCTTCCCCAATAATGTTTCCTCCTATGTTTCTAGTGAGGAATACAAGCATGAAGCTCTGACGGATGACATAGGGGTAGAAGATGACTAGTAAAAGTCTTCTAGGTAATGTGGAAACTTAAACACATACATACAGAAAATGTGTTGCAAGAAACTTGTTTAAAGCTAAACAGTTCTAAGGAGTTTAATGCATTCATAATCACTGAGAGATATAGTGTGTTCCAGCTATTGGCTGTTTCCCAGAGACCAGCACTCGACATATCTTGCTTTAACCAAATAGTGTCTTATAGAGTAAGATCATATTAAAAGAGAGACAGTTTCTTTGATGTTTAGACAAACTCAGGAACCAGTTTCTTTCTGGGCTAGACCCTGGCATGAGGAATGCACAGTACAATTTCATTTTGAAGGGATGGAATTCAGTAAAACAATTTATTTCAGAACAAACCCATGCTTCACTCCTTCTTGAAAGCTATTCCCATATTATATTCCAGTTGTCAACTATTTTGTCTGCTCAAAAAAAAAAAAAAAAAGAAAAAGACAGGAATTGGTCAATAACATAGAATACGCTCTTTTTTAAAAATCACAGGCTGTTTTATCAAAACTGCAGAAATGACAAGCAGACCAAAGTAATATCCTGTCTCTGGGTAAAGAATGAAAAGTTCTACCCTGAAAGGTGGACGTTTTTGAGAATGGTGGTCAAGTGAGAACAGGAGGCTCAGGATGGAAAATCATAGAATTACAAAATAGAATAATAGAATAATTTAGACTGGAAAGGAATTCTGAGATCATTGAGTCCACCCTTTGGCTGAACAAAATGCCATGCAGCATTCTGTAATCACACAAGCTTGTCACTAGCTCTGATGACCGTGGGACTGAAGAACGTGAGCAAGAGCTGCAGGGGTTCTCTTCTCATAAGGCAGTTCACTTGTTGCATGCCCTATTCTCACCATGTACCACAAGTAGCTGTGTGAATGTGGGGTGCTCCTATTTGGAAGCTATTATCCAAGTCCACCTGTGCACACGTCATATGCATCAGTGAATCCTCATGCTTTTTAGACCCTCTGCTTGCCCCACATTTGCATCCAATAAGCAGGTGTATAAGGGGAGGCTGTTTGAAGGCACCAGTAAGACTCAGCATTGTCTTCTTCTCTTCAGTCCACATGTACATGGTTTGACAAAAGCATTGGCTGTTGGTTCTTTGTGGAATTAGTATGCACTAAAAGAGCCTTTGTGAGAACTGGGGAGTGAAATATCACATTTAATTGAAATTTTCAGTACATTTTATTGAGGTATTTTTTTCAGAAGTCAAAATACAATGAAAACACTGCCATGGGCATTATTAGATAACACCAAGAAATGCTCAGTCAGTTCAAGTCTCAATTTTCTCTAGGATTTCAACCTCAAAGAGCCAAAACTTCAAGGCCTTGGATCTTGCTCACAAAATAAATAAGGAGATTTTCACAAGGGAAACAAGAGTGCAGAGGGGTGCAAAGTTGGATGGGAGCAGCAGGATAATGAAAATCCTTGACTATCTGATTTTTTGAAGAATTTCATTTAAATCTCTTCAAATCTCCTTGTGCTCTAGGAGAATGGTTAAAGATTCTTGAAAAAGAAAAGAGCAAAGAGGGAACCATTTTTCCTGATTAGGAATATGTAACTTACTATAAAATATCTAGACTTTGCGTACTATTCATATGCCATGGGAAAATACCATCTTCAATGAGGATTCTATCATATAACACCAGAATATTGCTAATTTAAGGTATTCTACTGTGAGATGATATATTATGCTAGACATCTGTCTGTCATTATGAACATAATTAAATGATAGCTTGTATTAAAAAATATGTTATGGCGGGCTTAGCAACACCCAAAGGTATAATGGGGAAGTTTTAGCAGTGAATGCAAAGACAGTAGAAGCATCTAGTAGAGTTTCAGAACCAAACTTTCTTGCATTTGACAGAGATTTATTTTAGACTTTATTTAGAAGTTGTAATTATCAGGATAAAGACTACCTTCCCTAAGTTCCAAATACCCATTGGGCTGGAGGGAAAGATGTTACTGTGGGGTGTCTCCATCTTTCTGCTGTTATATTTGGCTTGCATTTAGCATACAAGTTGTTAGATCAAACAGTTCTTAAAAGATGTGCAAGAGATAATATAGTTATGCTTGCTATTAATTAGAAATGCAAAAACTGCAAAACATTTAGAGTTCTAAAAATGTAAAAACTGGAACAAAAATAAAGACATTCTTCTTATGTAACATAAAAATGACCTAATGTGTAAGTTTAAATTTTTGTCAGGATGCCAAGTACAGTAGAAGAACACACAGAGCGAACTACACATAATAAGTTCGACAGATGCACACCTGAGGGAAGACTGGAGTCACAAGCACATCTCACCCATACTTCTCAAGCTTGAACTCTCTAGTCAAAGTAAGAATAGCAATCAAAATCCTTTTTGTTGATTTTTAATAGCAATGTGAGTAACAGAAAAGGATGAAATCCCAAGACTCCGACAGGAAGATATGTAAACCACCCGAATAAAGGACAGATGACTGTAAATCAGTGGGATCCATCACCTCACAGCAATGAAATGGAACAGCGACCTGGAGCTGCACATTCACCATCACCTAACAACCTCTCCCACACTCTGGACATGACAATCTGCAGTGCTGGCCACCAGAGATATCTGCAAGACTGCCATAGGTGTAAACGGGAAGCATGTATTAGTCTTCCTCTCCCCTGCTTCTCAAACCACTCACGAGGTATCTGTCTTGAAGTAATTTTTACAGTGTTAATTCTATAGCTCTCAGGATAAAGGCTGGCATCAAATACCCACATACTCCTCCACAACTACATCTATATGACTTGGAAATTTTTTTCATTAAAAGTTTTCACCTAACAACAGAAATGGTGTTTGCAACCTCATGCATCAGAAACTGGGCTGGCACACTGCTTTCCTTCACCTTTCTTAGAAAAATTTCCCATGTTTACTTGGACCTAGCACGTGGCCCATCCTTCCTGAAAAACTGGGTATCATGAGATCATCTCACACAGCTCCCTTTCTTCTCAAACAAAGAGCCAGTGTTCACTGAAGCACATCATTGTATAGTTCATGGTAGGCATGAAAGTTAGTTTTTAGCCACTCCACCCAAACGAAGAACAGAGGTTTCCAGGTGTAGAGCTCTTTTTAGTGTTAGGGTTTTTTTTGTTTGTTTGTTAGTAGTTTGGCTTGGTTTTTAGTTTTGTTCTGGTTTTTGTTTTGTTTTGCTTTGTTTTTTGGGGTGGTTGTGGTGGTGGTAGTGTTTTTTTTCTGGGGATCTGTGACGTACACGGTAATTTGTATAACAAAGCAAACTGTTATGTTTCGCTCCTCTCCACTTCCTTCCCCCCCAGGCCGTGAAAACCTTTCGGAATTTAAAGGTAAACCTGTCAATTGCCAGACATCGGCTGGAAAGGATTTTGAATCACAGCAAAGCTTTGATGAGCCTGGATTGAATTTCGAGTTTGCAATAAAACCTGTGAGTTTCCAGTGGTTTCAGGTTCATTTGTAATCATTATACAACGTCTCTAATTACAAGTTGCCATGCAAAAAAGAAAATCTAATTAAAAATATGTTAAAAAATCGGAGAAAATTACGCTTATTTAAACAGAAATTCCAGCACTGGTGTTTTTATCTGTCATTCCAAATGCTTTTTGGAGTCCTAAGCTCTGGAAGCATAGGGACCTGAGACAGAGTATGAGGCCTTTATTATAGGGCATACCTGGGGGCTGGATCGGGAGAGAGTTATTCTGCTTCACAACCCACGCGTGTCAGAGTCGCACAGCCGCACACAGACCTGTTTGAAAGGTCGGATATTGATCACACGTGGAAATGACAGCATTAATGGCAATACTGTTTATTACCATTCCAGTTCCGATCAATGATCCTCTACTGGCGTTAGAAGCCAGACAAGTGTTGCCAAAGAAAGCAAAAACACGAACCCTGACTCGAAGATACAGACAGGCTGCTTGATGTGCGCTGACAACGCCACGCTCGCCGCCCGATCAATACCGCGTTTCCAAAAGAGGGATCAGCCATTACATCCCACCCGGGGCGGGAGGTCTTCCCCTCGCAACCAGCGCCCGGGACCCGCCGCGCTCCCTGCCCCGACCTCCCGCCCAACCAGCTCAGCAGGCGCTCTCTCCCTTCCGCCCCTCTCCGCCTCCTCCTTCTCCTCCAGAGGCGGCAGGTTCGCCCCAGGCGGGGCGCTGAGAGCGGAGGGCTCGCACAGCCACCGGGAGCGGCTCCTGTGCCGTGCTGAGCCGAGGCGAGTGGACCCGCGCTGAGCCAGGCTGTGCGGTGCCAGAGAAAGCAGAGAAGAGCCGGGCTGAGTCGTGCTAGGGAAAGCCGAGCCGAGCCGAGCTGAGCCNCGCCCTGCTCGGGGCGGCCCGGGCCCAGCTCTCCGCAGGTGAGTTGTTGCTCGGTGCCCAGGTAAGGGCGGGCGGCGCGCCGGGCAGGGGAGGAGAAGGCTGCGGGCGGTCGCGGGTGGCACTGCTCCGGGACCCGGCTCCCGCCCCGAGGAGCGGCCGTGGGGCTGCGGAGGGGCCGCCCCGCACCTC